>PVJD01001615.1:0-253406 GCA_004026545.1 Mormoops blainvillei
CCTGCATCACTGGGCTGGAGTTCAGTGCTGCCTTACAACTCTCATATTGGGCTAGGGGTCACCTCTGGGATTCTGGTTCCAATCTGGACCAGCCTCGCTCTTTACAACCCCATGAGGTGAGTGCAAGCTGTTGAGAGAATTGGTTTACTGTCATTTAAAATTTGACGTGCCCAAATTTAATGTCTTCATAATACACAGAGTGCAGGAACCAAACTACCTGCTTTGAATCTCAGCCCTCTTACTAGTTGTATGACTCTGGGTAAGTTACTTACCTTTACTGTGCCTCAGTTTCTTCATCTGTAAAACAGAGATACTCACGGTCTCTTCCTCATACATTTTTCACCCACTGAATCTACCTGATTGGGGGGTTACAGACATTGTCCCGCGGGGCAAGAGAGGAAGATCACATACCCCTAGTGAATGCACACTGGGGACGGCTATTCCAGTGGCTGTGTCCCCAGGCTCTATGAGTGAAGAGGGCAATATGTGCCCTCATGGGCCTCACAGAACTGAGGATGTGTAAACGCTTACCCACTTGCAGTGAAGTCAACTCATCACAAAAATGCTCACTGGCTACAAATGGGAGTGGAGAAGAGATTAGGGTAGGTTTTTTTGTTTTCGTTTGTTTGGGGTTTATTGTTGTTGTTGTTTTTTTCTGACCACAGCTTCAACTGGCTAGTGCCCCTGCAACAGGTGTCTTCATCCCCAGCTCTGCACACTGAGACTGAAAGCCAGGTAGACCCAATTACACACCACCTGAGGGGCCTGGAATGCACAGTCCTTTCATCAGGGCAGCAAGTCTAGGTACCACCTGGTGGTCTGTGTCACCTCTTCTCCCAGGAGAAAATAGCTTCTTTGTCCACAGTGCTGGACAAAGGCAGCCCCTTCAGAGGCTAGAAGCCAGGTTGCCTTGTTTGTTTTTTTTTCCTTCCCTTTATGAGCCCAGTTGTTGAAAGGTCCTGCACTAAACCTACCTTTAGCGGTTATGTCTCTTCATAATTATGCATGAGGCAAGGAAAAGCTACAACTGTAACCTGACACTTGGCAATTCAACTTAGCCACCCTAAATAACTGCCAGTGTGGGTATAAAACATCCACAACAATGCAGGCCCAAGGGCCATTAGGGTGATTTACTCTGGACCACATGAAGTTCAGCGGCGGGGAACGAGGGCAAAGCCTGAAACGGTCTTTCACGCTCCTGTCGTAAATTCAGACCATGGCTTCAAAGGTGGTGCCAAAGTGCTGGTCGCCCAAAGTCAAGGGGCCTACGTTTTGTTTTCCAGGGCAAAGGGACACATCAATGATGGGAGAGTTCTGTGGAGGTGACCCAGGGATGGGTTCCCGGCCACCTCTCCTCTTGCTCTGTCTCTCTGGCCTAGAGGAAGGGACATAAAAGGTGTCAGTGGCCCTGGTGCTCGTTAAATCACTAGGTGCGAACCCAGCTGGGCTGGGTGACAGCCTTCAGGGACCCTTTCTCCTGCAAGCCAAGTCCAGCAGGCTCCACACTCAGTGGTCCCATTGATAGGTCACCATAAGTGTGAGATCAGCTGGCCTGCTTAGTCACCAGAAGGGACCTTTTCCAGGATTAGGAAGAGGTGACGAAAGAAGAATCCTCATTCACCAAAAGAAATGGCCTCAACTGTCTTGCTGCTTGGGAATTTTACTTGACAGAGTGCTTAAAAAAACACCACATGCTGATACTGACAACTTAATAATCTCCAGTGTTTATTGAGCTCAGGCTTTATGCCAGGAATAGTGCTACTGGAAAAAAAAAAAAAAGAAAGAAAACATTTTATTTCAGAATCAAAAAGACCAATGGCGGGGGGAAAGTGGACAGACTGCATCTGAAACAGGCATTGAAGTCATTCATCAACATCTCCAATCTCTCAAGGGAATACTTTGTCCCAATATTTAACATGAGAGGCAAGTATGATTAGAATTGCCATTTTAAAAGAAAGCAAGGTAAAAACACTCACCCACGATCTCACAATCAGTTGCACTGAGGTGTGTGCATCCTCTTTTACATTGCATTGCCACATTACCTTAGATGTTAAAAGTTTAGAATTCAGGATGGTGCATTTACACTTAGTGATAAGGACATCTGAAGCAAAAAGAACAAGTGTTTTCACCATTTTTCTGCACTTTTTTTCAAAATAAATGTCTTTCTCTTTATTTTATTGGTTGCAGTAGAGAAAAAATGTCAGCCCAACCTTCACCTTAAGCCTGCATATGTATTAAATGAGGAGCGTTACACACCAACTGGTGGCTCAAGGAGGCCCAGTGGTGCAGACTTGGGGTCTAATCCCACACCATGGTTCACCTGCCAGGTGACCTTAGTCCTTTCCCCTTTCTGTATGTATCTCAGGTTCATCTTCTAAGGTGAGGAAGCTTATTTTTCAGGTCCCCCTCACCCCAGCTCCAAAGTTTGAGTTTTAATTGGTGCCCTGGGGAGGGTAGCCTGCCACCTGGACACCTCGGCCCCAGAGACAGAAGTTATTCAGGGCCCTATATACCTTATCTTGCTTCACTGTGCTTGTTGAGCCAGATTTGTACCATGTTGGGGCCGCAGAAAAGGCTCGTTTTATGTACCAAAAGCTTCAGTCACTGACACTACCAAAATGCCCCAGCCCAGGGATGTCAAATAGGCTTTATTTTGTTTGCATTATATCCATCAGGGTCTAGTTAGGGGGCAGAAATCATCAGTTATTTTAATAGACAGAATTTCATATAAAGAATTGCTGACCAGGTAGTCAAAAGGGTAATAAAAAAGATCTCAGGGTATCGTGGAGGCAGTAAGTGCAGGAAGCAGCTACCACCTCTACCAGCCAGTGCCCAAAGGTAATTATGAAAACACCCTTGAACAAGGCGCCCCCAGAGAGGCGAGGCTCAGACGTCCAAGCAAGGGGCTGCAAAGCTGGTGCCCATGCCCCTTCCAACACAAGGAAACTGGGGTCCCAAGTGTGTTGGAAAAACTACAAACTGCCTTCAGCTTTTGATACAGGAAGAAACCACTGCAGCGGGAGTGAACGAACCTTTCCTGGGATGCTCCCAAGAACACAAGCAGACAGGAAGGAGAGCGTCCCTTCCTCCTCCTCCAACCTGGTGGCCTCCCTCTGGCTCCCCCTGATGGGCAGAGTCCCAGCCCCAGCATCACCAAGCAGATGTAGAAGGGTGAGGCTGGCAGTGAGAGAGGCATTTGGGCTTACTCCCTGGCCCCTGTCACCTTTAATCCGTTGGGTAATTGCTTCCTAGAGAGCAACACTGAGCCCTGGGAGGCCTGGTCTGAGCTCAGCAGAAAAAAATCGTGTGATTAGTGGGAGATATCAGCCACATACCTAGAAAAGAAAAATGGTGGCATGAATGCCACATATTTGCCCTTTACCTGGTGACTCAATTACCCACACAGTGAACAGGAGAAGTGAGCACTGCTTCCCAATTTCTAAAAGCAAGGGCAGCTGGGCAAGCAGAGGGAGCTGCAGAGCCCAGGCAGTGGCCACAGAACCTCTTCCCTTCCCCACCTTAGCCGGCAATCACTTACCTAATGGCATAAATAGGTCGTTGTGCCAGAATCTGAAAGTAAAGTTTAGTCCCCTGGCCCAGTGTTTTCCAGGGAAATGTTGATTAGAGCCAAGAGTGGGACGGTTTAAAAGGAGGACGCTGACGGCTGCGCTGCCCCCAGCCTGGGACATTCTTCTCTTATGACCGTGGAAGCCCAAGAGGTGAGGATAGGAGCAGAATCTCAGACAGCACAGGCCAGCCCCTCCCACCCTCACCCCCCCACCCAGGGTGTCAGCCTAGAGAATAGAGTCCATTGGAATGCTAATAAAGCCTGGTAACCCTGGGTTCAAATCCCAGGTCAGATATTTCCTTGATGTCCAAAAAAACCAAATTAGTATCTTTTGTGAAGCACAGCTTTTCATCTTGTCCTAAATGGTTTCAGGGAGGGTTTCGCGGGTGTGCCAGAGCCAGCTAGCACCAGCTCACAGAAGAAGTGTGCATGCTCTTCCCAGCGTTGCATTTGTCGCCTCACGTTGCTTGTTTGAAAGCAGCCCAGGGGGGTGGAGTTATGGCACAGCATCCGCAAGTGCTACAAAACAGGGCTGGCTGGCTTCCTTCCTTCCTTCCTTTCTTCCTTCCTTCCTTCCTTCCTTTTCTTTTCTTTTCTTTTCCTTTTTTCTTTTAGTATAATAAAATCCATCCTTCCTCAAATACTGTCCTTAAAGTTCATAAGCTTTTGGAAACAAAAAAAACAGAAGCCCTGTCTCAACTCTACCCTGACCTCAGGAGTACAAGGCAAATTTTTTGTTTAAATGGGAGGAATAAGGGGGTGGAAATGCTGAAAAGGAGGTGAGCATGGGAAAGGTTAATATGGCAAAGAATTAAGGCCACAGCACATTCCAGAATTCTGAGCCTTCGGGCTCTTTTACCAATAAAATGAGTTAATGGCTATCTCGCACTTTCCTGTTCAGATTTAAAGGACAAATACTGTCAGTAAATGGTCTACATAGTGCTAGCACATAGTAGGTCCTCAGTAAAAGGTGGTTTCTTTCGCCTTCATTGAGACTCAGTGGGGAGAGAAAGCCAGCAGTGGATGCTTCAGACTTCCCTGCCCTGCACAGTGGCAAGAGCTGTGATCCATTGGGCTGTGTGTATAACTCACCCGCCTGGGCTTTCAGAAGCAGGTAACGGTACTTAACAAGGAGTAAAAACCCCACATGCTCAATTAACATGAAATGTACTCGTAGGTTATTCAAGAAAGCAAATGGAATATATAATAAGTGAATAAAACCAGTAATTGCTCCTTCAAAGCAGGAATCTTGGTGAGCTGCCCACTTGCCGGATGGTTTTCTTTTCGTCCCCTTCCAAGCCTTCCTTCTTGCCTGTTATTCTGACTTTACATGTTTCCTCAAATACTGTCCTTAAAGTTCTTAAGCTTTTGGAAACAACAAAAAAAAAAAGAAGGCCTGTCTCAACTCTACCTTGACCTCAGGAGCACAAGGCAAATTTTTTGTTTATATGGGAGAAACAAGGGGGTGGAAATGCTGAAAAGGAGGTGAGGATGGGAAAGGTTAATTCATCTATATGCTGGTCAACTTCATCCATATCCACAGCTTCCATGCACCTTCCCGCTGCCATCCATGAATGACGCCCAAGTCAATTCTTCTGTGCCCTGAACACCAGACTGACTACATTTACAGCTGTTTCTTGGACCTCTCCAGCTGAACTTCCCATAGACAACCCCATTGTCAACACGTCCCATCTTAAACTCTTCATCTTCCCCCTGCTTCTGACATTGACCGTGGTCTGCCTTCTCTATCCTAGTGAATTTACTTTTAGCTCTAGTAATCCCAGGTGCCTCCCTCACTCTCATTCCTCACATCCAGTTGATTATGAGGTCCTATGGTTCAAACCCCATAAAGAAATTTCTGGGCCCACATGGCTTCACAGGTGAATTCCACCAAACTTTAAAACGTAAAATAAGCCCTGGCTGGTGTGGCTCAGTGGATTGAGCACTGGTCTTTGAGTTGAAATGTCACTGGTTCAATTCCCAGTCAGGGCACATGCCTGGGTTGCTGGCCAGGTCCCCAGTTGGGACATGTGAGAGGCAAGCTATCCATGTTTCTCTAACACATCGATGTTTCTCTCCTTTTTCTAAAAATAAATGAATAAAAATTTTTTAAAAACTATCTATAAAATGATAGGTTTATCTTTAAAAAATAAAATACAATAAAATACAAAATAATACTACCTCAACATAAATCCTTCCAGAAAAGTGAAGAGGAAGAAGTACTATCCAATTGATTGTATAATGTCATGATTATCTTGGTACCAAAACTACACAAAAACACTACAAAAAAAAGAAAACTACAAACGAATATTCCTCAAGAACATATATAGAAAAATTCTTAACAAAATTTTATCAAATCAAATTTTAAAATACATGAAAAGACCAAGACCAACTAAGCATTATACTAGGACTACAAGGTTAATTTAACATCAATCAATGTAATTAACCATATTAACAGACTAAAAAAGTCATATGAGCACCTTGATATATGCAGAAAAGGCATCTGATACAATGTCCATTCTTTGTTTGTAAAAAATAATATGAACTTTCATCAAACTGGGAATAGAAAGGAACTTCCTCGATTTGATAAAGGGAATTTTAAAACTTTTAGGCTCAGAGATCTCTGACCAAGATGGAAGCATAAGTAGATATACTTTGCCTCCTCACACAACCAAAAGGAGGACAACAACAAATTTAAAAACAAAAAACAACCAGAACCGCCAGAAAATTAAACTGTATGGAAGTCCAACAACCAAGGAGTTAAAGAAGAAACATTCATCCAGGCTGGTAGGAGGGATAGAAACAGAGTTAGGAAGTTGGGGCAGAGGGGACGCACAAGGCAGTGGCTGGAGGACCAGGCAGGAGGCGAGGTGGCAACTGGTGGTCTCACATTTGTGTGCTGATAAACTGGGAGGAACAACAGGGGAGAGAGACAGACCACGCAACCCAGGTTTCCAGCATGGGAAAAGAGAGCCTCAAAACCTCTGTCTGTAAAAACCTGTGGGGGCTGCAGCAGTGGGAGAAACTCCCAGCCTCAGGGGAGAGGTTGTTGGAGGAACCCTCAGGATCTTAGAACATATGCAACCCCACCCACCCAGGAACCAGGACCAAAAGGGCCCAATTTGCTTGTGGGTAGTGGGGGAACTGACTGAAAGCCGCCAAGAGCTGACTAAGCGGCATCGTTCCCTCTCGGACTCCTTCCCCACATACGGGCCACAATGCAGCCACAAAAGTTGTCCCGCTCTGACAAATACTTAAGGCTCTGCCCCTTACAATATAACAGGCATGCCAGAAACCAAAAAATATATATATATATGGACCAAACGAAAGAAAAAAATCAAAGCTCCAAAAATAGAACTAAGCAATGAAGAAATAGCCAACCTATTAGATGCAGAGTTCAAAACACTGGTAATCTGGATGCTCACAGAAATGGTGGAGTATGGTCACAAAATGGAGGAAAAAGTGAAGGCTATGCAAAGTGAAATAAAGAAAAATATACAGGGAATCAACAGTGAAGGTAAGGAAAGTGGGACTCAAATTGACAATTTGGAGAAGAAGGAAGAAATAAACATTCAAGCAGAACAGAATGAAGAAACAAGAATTCAGAAAAAATGAGGATAGGCTCAGGAACCTCTGGGATAACTTTAAATGTTCCAAAATCTGAATCATAGGAGTGCCAGAAGGAGAAGAAGAAGAGCAAGAAATTGAAAACTTATTTGAAAAAATAGTAAAGGAGTAGTTCCCCAATCTGGCGAAGGAGATAGACATGCCAGTCCAGGAAGCTCAGAGAGTCCCAAAGAAGTTGGACTCAAGGAGGACCACACCAAGACACATCATAATTAAATTACCCAAGGTTAAAGATAAGGAGAGAATCTTAAAAGCAGCAAAAGAAAAGAGTTACTTACACAGGAGTTCCCATAAGACTATCAGCTGATTTCTCAAAAGAAACTTTCCAGGTAAGAAGGGGCTGGAAAGAAGCATTCAAAGTCATGAAAGGTAAGGACCCACATCCAAGATTACTCTGTCCAACAAAGCTATCACGTAGAATGGAAGGGCAGATAAAGTGCTTCCCAGATAAGGTAAAGTTAAAGGAGTTCATCATCACCAAGCCTTTATTATATGAAATGCTAAAGGGACTTATCTAAGAAAAAGAAGATCAAAACTACCGAACAGTAAAATGACAACAAATTCACAACTATCAACAGCTGAACCTAAAAACAAAAACAAACTAAGCAAACAACTAGAACAGGAACAGAATCACAGAAATGGAGATCACATGGAGGGTTATCAGCAGGGAGGAAGAGGTGGGAGAATAGAAGAAAAGGTACAGGGAAAAAGAAGCATAATTTGTAGATACAAAGTAAGATGGGGAAATTAAGAATGCTATAGGAAATGGAGAAGCCAAAGAATTTATGTGTACAACCCATGAAAATGAACTAAGGGGGGGAGGGCATGCTCGTGGGAAGTGGGGTGCAGGGTGGAGGGAAATAAAGGGGAGAAAAAATGGGACAGCTATAATAGTATAATCAATAAAATATACTTTTAAAAAATCCACCACCCCAAAAAACCTTTCAGGCAATATGATATTTAATAGTGAAAGACTCAGTAGTTTCCCACTATGGAGGCTGAAAGATTTAATATTTTTCTTCCTACCTTTTAAGTTCTTCTAGCTGGGCTAATAATCAAATTAACACGCAGCTTAACAGGAGAAAATCACATTTTAATACATGTGCATGGGGAATTCACATAAGCATAAAAATTTCTAAGACGATCAGGCAACAGTAGGTATACAAGACTTTTTGTTCTTTCCCAACCTTCCTGAAGGTTTCTCAGTCTGAATCCCTTGGACAGAAAAGGAGGGCAGGTCAAAGGTTCTGAGTCTTGTTTCTTAATAGACAGTTTAAAATCAATATACTAAAAAGGAAGCTTCGGGGTGGCAAAACTTTGTTTCCCTTCACCACTGAAGAACAAGGCAAAGATGTCCACTCTCTGCACTTCTAATTGACGCCGGAGGTTTAACAATCCAAGAAAGAGAAATAAAAGGCATTCCATCGGAATGGAGGAAGTAAGGCTGTCTTTATTCACAGAAGACATAATCATTTATATTACAGAATGCAAGATCAATAGACAAAAAATTGATTCTCTTTGTCAACATGAGAAACATCCAGATCTGTAGAATTTTTATGAGTTTACTGGAGCCAAACCAACAACAATTGACAGGAAGCAAAATCTCGAGAAATTGAGGAAATATTCTGGAAAATGGCAGTTTTACCACGTATTTTATACACCAGAATCGAAGAGGAAGACCTAAGGAGGTTACCTAAAATCCTTTGGTGGCAGGTAGGGAGGCGGGAGAAAGCAAAGCAGGGAGCCCTCTGACACTGGATAAAACGTAACAGAAATAGACACAAACCCCTTTTACATAAGTGGGTGCAGGGTAGTTAATGATTAACAATGAACACGATAATAACAATGAGGGGATGTGAGGTCTCTGCTCTGGTGTGGTAGCAGTGCTTCCAGGGGTGGGGTGAGGGGGAAATAAGAAATTCCACAGGTGTGTTATCTTGGATGCAAAAAGACAACAGACAGGCTCAGTTAAGGCAAAGTTTGACCTTTGTTAGGGAAAATTACTGCCCTAGGACACCACTACCTACCTTGAACAACTTTTAGTTAGAAAGCTTTAATTTCAGACCATCCTAAATGGTTACTTTAGGTCTCCAAGTTAGTAAGGCCCACCATGCAGGCCTCCCCTGAGCTTGTGTGCAACCCCTTTTTCATCCACATATTTTTATTTATTTTGTAAAAGACTTTATTTATTTATTTTTAGAGAGAGGGGAAGGGAGAGAGAAAGAGAGGGGAAGAAACGTTGATGTCTGAGAGGACCACCACTGTTCGTCTACCTCTTGCATGCTCCCCACCGGGGACCTGGCCCGCAACCCAGGCATGCGCCCTGACTGGGAGTCAAACCAGTGACCTGGTTCGCAGGCCGGCGCTCAGTCCACTGAACCACACCAGCCACTGATCATCCTCATATTTTTATATCCCCATAATGTAGAGGAAATCAAGGCTGATACCAAAGATGAAATGCTAATTGCCCTGACTTATAATGTAAATGCTTCTCTCCCACCTCTGTAAGCCCTTTTCACGCCAATTGCCCTGATTTATGATGTAAATGCTTCTCTTTCACCTTTGTAAACCCTTTTCTCGCCAAATCTATACCACGCCTCCCAAAACCCTTCCCCCACTTAGCCCAGCATAAAGGGAATGCGGGGCTATTGTTCTGGGCTCAGAATTTGGAGTTTGTCTCCTCTGGGCCCGTGCACGTAAATAAAGATCGTGCTCCTAACCCCTCAGTGTCTGGTCGTTTCATTTTTCCGTAACAACAGCAGATGATCAGAAGTTGAAAGAAAACAATGCCGTACAATACCACCAAAAACATGAAATACCAAGGACAAATCTGACAAAAAGAAAGGCAAGGCCTGCATATTGAAAATTGTAAAAGATTCCTAAAATAAACTAAAATGGAAACATATCCCAGGTTCTTAGGATTTGTAGGGGCTTAAAAACGATAATAAGAAGAGGGAATAAATGGTGATGGAAGGCGACTCGATTTGGGTTAGTGAATGCACAGTACAATATACAGGTGATATATTACATGGAATTGTACACCTGAAACCCATATAGTTGTATTAACCAATGTCACCACAATAAATTCAAAAAATTAAATTAAATTTTAAAATAAATGTAAAATGTATGGACTTTTCAGAAAAATTATCCAAAACTTAGAAATAAGGCAGCAAGATAGGTCCCAATCAATGTTATACAGAACAAAGTTCAGAGATTGCTCAGAGAAATGTATTGAATTTCTTTCAACATTTGTTATTGATCGAAGGTGCCAGATTTAAAATAAATAAATAATACTTTTCCTCCCACCTTCTAAATTCTCTAGCTGAGACAACAATCAAATTAACATACAGGTTAACAGGAGAAAAACCTAAATTTTAATACATGCGCATGTGGAATTCACATAAGCATGAAAATTCCTAAGGCACTGAGGCAACATTAGGTATATAAGGCATTTTGAACAAAGGAGAAAGTGGGAGGTTGGGGTATTAGATTTCAAAAGTGAGAATGGGCAATTTACAGGTAGTTGAGGAAGAGGTAACACATCTGGCAGGCAAATCCTTGCTAGGCAACTCAAAAATCAATGGGACACCGACCCCTAGCTACAGACCCCTGCCTGAAGCCTTTCTGTTTACCATACTTAATTCAATTAGCCTAAAATGAACATCCTAAAATTTCCTACCCGAAGCAGGTTTTTCTGTCTGAATCTCTTGGGCTGCAATGGGAAGAGGGGTAAAAGACTCACTCTGAGTTTGTTTGTTTTTTTTAGTTTAAATGCATTTTATTTTTAAGCAACCTACATGACATTTTTTTCCCTTTCTTTCTTAAAAACGATGCCTCTGCTCCAAATAAATCAAGGTCAAAAAAATGAAGAATTCAAGACAGCATGAGTCCCGTTTGTCCTAGTCCTGGTATGTGGATAAAAAGCAGCAGCCAGCTATGCTGAAAGTGATAGGTCCAACTGCCAGATGGTTAACATTTTTCATTTCTAAACCACGCTAGAAGAGACTCATCCGTGGGGTCGCATCGTCCACATGGCAGTCCAGCAGAGCAACCACGCCATCTGCATGCGTGTTTTCACCAGCACAGAACTGGTGGCGTTTTTTAAAAAGAATTTTTATTTATTTTATTTTTAGACAGAGGGTGGAAGGGAGGGAGAGAGGGAGAGAAAACATCAGCGTTCTCACGCCGCACGCTGGGGACCCAGCCGCAACCCAGGCATGTGCCCTGACTGGGGAATCGAACCAGCGATCCTTTAGTTCCCACACCAGCGATCGATCCACTGAGCTACACTAGCCAGGGCATGAACTGGTGGGTTTTGAAATTAGCAAAAATGTGCTCGATTTGTTCTACAGTCCCTGTCATAAAAGACTTTACTTTTTCTGGCCTGCTCTTCAAGTTCCCTTTTGGTTGATTTCCTGTAATCTTGGATTCACCCCTTGTAGGCTTCTTTGTAAAACTGGTTTCCTGCAAATGATGGTTCATGACCATATCAACACCAGTGATTACTGTGCTTTAGGTACTTTCACCCTCGAGGCCTTCGACAGAGGTATTTCCACCAATAAGCAAGTCATCAATGTTACCCTCTGTCCTAGTGACCAGCTTTCCCCTCTACCCCCAGACACAGCCCATCTGCAATGCGGAAGAACGTCACCTCATGGCTGATGAGGTCCCTGTAGAAGATGACCGGTAGATGCTCATGATGGTGGCTGGAAGGAGACATGGGGGCACTGGCTTAGCAGGAGACTGGAGCTCAGAGACAGCACAGCACGACCGGGGCTGTGCTGGGTGGCCGTGGGAAGGGGGATCAGGCAGAAAAAAAAACTTGTGTTGCTTAGTAAATGGCTTAAAATCAATACACCAAAAGGCGAAACTTTTGGTCCCCTTCAGAATACAATCTAAGATGTCTTAAGACATCTTAAGATGTCAGTTCTCTTCAAATTGATCTACAGATTCAACACAATCCCAGTCAAAATCCCAGGATACCTTCTCAGAAATTGAAAAGTTAATCCTAAAAGTTACATATAAAAATACCAAGGACCTAAAATAGCCAAAACAACTTTGAAAAATAAAAACAAGGTTAGAGATCTACACCACCTGATTTCAAGACATTGTTAAACTACACTTATTAAGGCAGTGTGGTATTGGTCCCAGGACAGACAGATAGATCAATGGGACAGAACAGACGGCCCAGAAATAGACCCACACATATATGGACAACTGATTTTTAACAAAGGTGCAAAAGCAATTCAGGGGAGAAAAAGGAAATTTGACTCATATCTCACACCACACACGGACATTAATTAAATGTAGAACCTAACACTACACAAATTCTAGGAGAAAACATAAAGAACACCTTGTGAGTAAGTGTTAAACAAAGTTTGCATAGAAATGACACCAAAAGCATCATCCATTAAAGAAAAATTAAGGAAAACAATGTATAAACTAGATGTCAACAAAATTAAAAACTTCTCTTTGAAAGATACTGTTAAGAGAAATAAAACACAAGGCACATAAGGGCAGAAAATATTTGCAAGTCACATACAAGTGGCTTGTACCCAGAATGTATAAAGAACTTCTAAACCTCAATAATAAAATTTAAAATATCCCCTCCTCCACATAAAAATAGGGAAAAGATATATACATAGTAAATACATTAAAAAAATTCAAAGTCATTTGTCATTAGGGAAAGACAAATTAAAACCACAAAGAGATACCACTGCACATATATTAGAACATCTAAAATCAAAAAGAGTGACCATGCCAAGTGCTGGCGAGGATGTGGAGGACGTGGGATTCTCATAGACTCATTGGTGGGGATGCAAAATGGAATACCACGTTCGAATTTTTTTTAAGTTAAATATATGTTCTCTACATTAATATAGGAGAAGGGCATGAGGACTCTACAAACCAACTGAAGTCATTCAAAATTAAGTCAGCGGTCTGCTACGCGCTGCCTGACGTGGAACTCTGCTGACCGGAGAGGCGAGCCCACCACGAAGAGCCTCCGGACACAGAAAATTCCTGCAAAGATTGATTAACAGCTGCTTACCCATACCTCGTCATTTACCCGTATCACAAGGGGAAAACACGAGGTCGCAAAAATACTCATTGTAAAGGTTAAAGTTAATCCCAACATTTCTTCCCACTCTTTATTTCCCCATACCAGCAATTTTCCATAGAAACTATAAACAGATATAAACTTAACCTCTAGAGATGTTTGGGGTCTCTGTTCCTTCTCTTGAAGTGAGGAGAGTCCGCTACTCTGTCTGCGGGGTGGCTTTTCTCGCTTGTCCCCTCTGCTCATTAAAACCTGCTTTTCCACTTTAACCTCCTGTCTGGCTCCAGCCTTAAATATTTCCCTGCTAGAAACCAAGAGCCCAGTTGGCTCCGGGCTTGATTCCTCACTAGGGCTCACCCGTCCGGCATCAACACGACCCAGCCATTCCACTCCTAGGTATTGAAGGAGACCAAAAGTTTTGCCTTTTGGGATGTTGATTTTAAGCTGGCTATTAAGAAACAAAGACTCAGAAAGAAACTTTGACCCTCCCCCACACTCACACTTTCCTGCCCGAAAGATTCAGGTAGAAAAACCAGCTTCAGCAAAGATGTCTTCGGATGTTCCCCTTAGCCTAATTTGAATCAAGTACCATAAATAAAAGGGCTTCAGACTGGGGCCTATTAGCTTGATACCCCCTTGTGTCCCATGGTTCCCCTCTTCCTCAAATATCTGTGAATTGCCCATTCTCACTTCTGAAATCTAATATCTTGTCGCCCTCCCCCCACTTTCTCCTTTGTCTAAAATATCTTATCTATCCAATGTTGCCTCACTGTCTTAGAAATTTTCACGCTTATGTGACTTCCCCATGAGCACGTATTAAAACTTTGATTTTTCTCTTGTTAATCTGTCTCTGTTAATTGGATTATCAGCCCAGCTAGAAGAACTTAAAAAATGAGCCCTGGCTGGTGTGGCTCAGTGGATTGAGCGTCGGTCTGCAAACCAAAGGGTCGCTGGCTCGAGTCCCAGTCAGGGCAGGTGCCTGAGTTGTGGCCAGATCCCCAGTGGGGGCGCGTGAGAGGCAGCCACACACTGACATTTCTCTCCCTCTCTTTCTCCCTCCCTTCCTATCTAAAAATAAATAAATAAAATATTTTTTTTAAAATGAGAGGGAAGGTATTAATTCGTTTTAGCACCTACATCATTTAAGATAAATGAAAGCACATATCCACACAGAGAATGAATGTTCATAGCATTTTTATTCTCAATGGCCAAAAACTGGAACCTAAATACGCATCAACACGTGACTAGGTAAACAAATGGTGGTTTATCAGTATAATGGAGAACTACTCAGCAATAAAAAGGAACTAGTTATCACATAATAGCATGATTGATCTCAAAATAATCATTAGACTGAGGGAAGCCAACAAAAAGAGTATACTGTATGGCGCCACTTATAAAAAATTCTAGACAATGCAAACTAATCTACAATGACAGGTGGTGACCTCCTGGGGACTAGAGGAACAGGAGAGACTGCAAAGGGCACAAGGACATTTCTGAGGGTGATAGGTCTGATCCCTCTCTTGACTGTGGTGATGGTTTTATGGGTGCATTGAAAGGTCAAATTTTATAAAATTGTATATTTTAAATATGTGCCGTCTATGTATGTGCATTATCCTTAAAGCTGTCAGAAAAGTCAATACATACAGAATAAATTTTCAAAATCAACCTGGAATCAGCATTTCCCTTCAGAATTTCTTGCAGCACTGTTCTCTGGTCGCTTCCCCTCCCTGCTGCACAGAAGCTGGGACAGGGGCTGGAACAGCCGCGGTCTGCAAGAAAGCAGGCTCCGCCCCCAACCACACCTCTCCCTCGGCCCGACATAGGCTTTAGCGGCTGTTCAGCTTCCTCCCCCGCAGCCTGCCAGCGGATTCACTGGAAAGGAAGAGCTGGCTCCCCGTCTCTCCCTTCGCGCCTGCCACACTGCCCTTCTCAGTGTGTGGCTCAAACTGCCCTCCCCAGCTTATCAGCTGTCCCCAAGCAACAGCTGGAGTGTGTGCAGTGGGGACGCCCCGCCACCTTCTCCTACTCCAGGCTCTTCTGTCACCTTTCTACCTGAGGACAGCACCTCCAGGGCCCTCTCTGATCCCTCAAAGCCTCAACCCAGCCCCCTGGGTCAGTCAGTTCTGGGCAAGTCCCCTGCTGTCATTCCAAAGAGATTGAAACATTTTGGTTCGGCTTCAAGCTTCTGTTTGCATTGCGGAGTTTGTCACACAGGCTAATGAATAATTAGGCTGCCTGAGCAGAGACACGAGCAGAAAAGGGGTGGGGGTGACCTCTCATGAATCCTTCCTGGCTGCCAGGCTGATAAGATGCAAACAGATGACAGGACCCCTCCTGGCTCCCGGATTTAGGTCTGTTCACCTCCCTGAATAGCTAAGCTCCAGGCCTGGGCACTTCCGGGGCCTCATCGGCTGCGGTAAGACAAGGAAGGAGGCTGAGCACTCCACGTGTGGCCAGCGCGTGGGTATGGAGGGCTGGCAGGGCCCAGCTCCTGCCCATTCTCCCCACAGTGCGCAACCTCGGGTGCTCCCCTGCCCAGACAGAGGAGCAGCTAAGCCACTCACCTGAGGGCTGGGGCAATCCGAAACAACCCTCTTCTCCCTCCTCTGTTCTCGATGGCTTTTTTCCTTTTTGCAAGGCCAGTTCCTGTGTATTGTAGAGCATTCTGAAAATAAGGAACCAGAAAAAACTAAACATGTGGTCCCATTGCCCGAGATAACCATTTTCATTTTGCTTTCTTTTCCTCCTTACCTTTTTAATGCATATTGTAGGGACTAAAAATAATACTTTTCCTCCCACCTCCTTAGTTCTTCTGCCTGAGCCGATAATCAAATTAACACAGAGATTAACAGGGGAAAATCAAATTTTAATTCATGCCTCTGGCTAATTCATATTAGCATGAAAATACCAAAGACAGTGAGGCCACATTGGATATATAAGACACTTTGGGCAAAGGAGAAAGGGGTGGGGGCGGATATTAGATTTCAGAAGTGAGAATGGGCAATTTACAGGTACTTGGGGGAAGAGGGAACCCACCGGGCAGGCAAATCCTTGCTAGTCAACTCAGAAACAATGGAACACAGTGGGTACCTAGCTAACAGGCCCTGCCTAAAGCCCTCCTGTTCACCATTCTTTGTTCAAATTAGGCTCAGGCAACATCCTAAGATTTCCTTCCTGGCGTAGGGTTTTCTGAGTCTCTTAGGCAACAAGGGGAAGGGTCAAGCGTTCCTTCTAAGTCTTTTGTTTCTTAATAAACAGCTTAAAATCAATATTGCAAAAGGCAGCTTCAGGGTGGCAACACTTTGGTCCCCTTCAACACTTTACAAACGCTACAGTGGGATCATCATCATCCTAATGTTTATTGAACAAGTGCTTACTATTGTGCGGATCCAGAGAGTGACCCCAAGAAGTGCCCGTGTGGCACTACCCTATGCTAAGCACTGCAGTAGGATTGTTATCTCACTTCATTTCCACAACAACTCTGCGTGACGACGTAACCATTATCCTCATTAATAGAGTGAATGAGACTTTAGAAAGTTAAGTAGCTCATCCAAAGCAATGAAACGGTGGGCTGGGATTGCAACCCAGGAGATGCGATTCCAGAACTGGTACCCTCATTGCTTTGAAACCAAATGTCCTGTAAATATCTTTCTGAGTTTGTAGCCTTCGGTGTCATTTTTAATTATTATAGCGATTAAACTACTCCATTGTTCAGAAGTACCGTAATTCCCTCAATCCCCTATAGTGGACATTCGGTTATTTTCAGTAAGTCACCCTCCAATGAGCATGTTCATAGTTAAATGTTTGCTCAAAAACTAAAACTAAAATCCTTGGGTCAGAGCATCTGTATCATTTTAAGGCTTTTGATACATGTCGCCAAGATTGTCCTCCAAAAATAATGAACCAAATTATACTTTCTACACCCTCATCCACACCAGACTACAAAACATTCTTCATCCAAGTAATTAGATGCAGCTCAAGTTCTGCCACACGAATTATAAAGTTTAGATTAATTAGGGGCTCGGACTCGCGCGATCTTTCCCAGCAGAAAGCCCACCCCCCCCCACCCCACCCCCAAAGCAGACGACCAAGAAGCAGACATTGAGCAAAAAGGAGCCTGGGGCCGAGGGAGCAAGACCAACTTCGGACGGCCTGAACCAGCTCAGTAATCCTGACTTTCTCGGGGGTGCCTTGTTTCAGTCATTGTCACTGCGCAGCCACCGGCAAGGGCCGCGAGGGCGCAGCGTGTGGAAGGTCTGAGTCCTGTCCTGGCTCGGGGAGCGGTCCCCTTCCCCTGTTTCGTGCCTCCGGCCGGTCGAATAATTCAAACAGCACTCAGCAGGGCACGCGGACAGGAGAAAATCAGAAACGCAACACGTGCTCGTAGAGAATTCACATAACTATAAAAATGCCAAAGATGGGCAATGTTGAGTATATAAGACGTTTTGGGATAAAGGAGAAAGTGGGGACAGGGGATTAGATTTCACAAGTGAGAGTGGGCAATTTGCAGGTAGTCGAGCAAGGGCGGAAGGCACAGGGCAAGGAAATCCTTGCTAGGTGACTCAGAAACAACGGGGGTGGGTTAGAATCCACCCCAATGCGTGGAGTCCTCCCAACTAATGCTGGGGAATAAATTCTTAAGGTCATTAAGTCAAGGCTCCCTTCCTAAATCACTTTTATTTACTACCTGAATCTCCCTCTCTCTCTCTTTTTAAGGAAGTAAGAAGACTTTTCCTGAGTTTGTTGGGCTTTAATTCATTTCAGTTTGAAATAATCTGCATGCCAGGGTGGCACGTTCCGGGGACACTTGCTCCTGACCCCCACAGCCCCTTGGCTGCTAAGGCCAGGAGCCAGCAGCTTGGAGCAGGGATCGGCCACGGACCAGGGAGTCAGGACCCCAGGTTCTCATCCAGGCCCCAGCATTCTTATAAGCCTCCGCAAGACACGCCAAGCCTCATTTCCTTCACCTGCTAATGGCGAGGGCGGATTAAGGACCTGGGGCTTCCAGCCACTCCAATCTCACATGTCCCAGAAGAGGACATTAATAAATACCAGCTAACATTTACTGTGCTCCTACTGGATACCAGGTACAAACTAAGCACTTGGTTGACGTTTTCCCATTCAATCCCCACCAAATCTTTGTAGTATCTTTTGTAGTACTTCTTTTTCCCTTGCTTGACAGATGAGAAAACTGAGGTACAGGAAGCTTAAACCCTTTGCCCAACGTTGGACTGGGAGCACAAGGCAGAGCCGAAATTTGAACCCAAGACAACCTGACTGACGTCTAGTTGGCCTGCACTTCTCCACGCTGGACTGTGGGCACTCTCCCCTGATCAGGAAAGAAGTACTCTGGGGGAGGGGCCGTGTCTGTACCGTCTCTCACTCTGTCCCCAGCTCCAAGCCCAATTCCAGGGTAGGCGGTAAAAATTTGTGACTGTATTCATTGTCTATAGCTGCATAACAAATTACCAAAAACTTAGTGACTTCAAGTAGTTCCCATGTATTATTTCACAGTTCTATATGTCAGAAGTCCAGACACAGTGAAGGGACCAAAGTTTTGCCACCGGAAAGCTACCTTTTTGGAATATTGATTTTTAAGCTGCTTATGAAGAGACAAGACTCAAAAGGTTTTGACCCTCCCTCATGGCAGCCCAAGAGACTCAGACAGAGAAACCTGCCTGAGGAAGGGCATCTCAGGATGTCGCCTCAGTGTAAAATAAGGTAAATAGCGGGTTTCAGGCGGGGGCCTGTTAGCTGGCCCTGTGTTCCATTGCTTCCGAGTTGCCCGGCAAGGACTTGCCGGCCATGTGTGCCCCCGTCTTCCTCACCTACCTGTAAATCACCCACTCTCACTTCCAAAATCTAACACCCACCTCCTCCTCTTTGCTCCTTTGTCTAAAATGTCTTATTTGCCCAATGTTGCCTCACTATTTTTGTAATTTTCACACCTATGTGAATTCCCCACCTACATGCATTAAAAGCTTGATTTTCTCCTGTGAATTGGGTTATTAGCCTATCTAGAAAAATGTAGAAGGTGGGAGAAAAGTACTAATGATTTTTAGGATCCACGACTGCATCACTAGGCTCTCTGCTCAGAATCACACGAGGCTGAACTCAAGGTGTCTGCCGGGCTGTGCGCTCACCTGGAGCTCGGGACCCTCTTTCAGGATCACTCGGGTGATTGACAGGCTCAGTTTCCTGCTATAGTATAAACAGAGGTCCCCATTTTCTTACTGTCAACCAGAGATGTCTCTCAGCTCCCAAAGGCTTCCCTCAAGTCCTTGCCACGCTGCCCCTCCATATTCGCTCTCATACTGTCACCCTTCGAACCTCTTTCTTCAAGAAGAGACCATTTCCTCACCAGGCCAGGCCCACTCAGGATAATCTCCCTTTTGATCAACTCAAAGTCAACGGCTTAGAGACCTTAATAACACCTACACAACCCCTTCTGCCATGTAATGTAATATAATGGCAAGAGTGATTGCCCATCACTGTCACAAGCCTCTGTGATATTCGAAGGGTGGGGAGATGTATATAATGAGAACGGGAATCCTGGGGCCACTTTAGAATTCCGTTTGCAACAGTGACTGTGTGGACGAGGGCACACGTGCTAAATGGATGCACGCGTGAGTGAATAAACGCACCACGAATGAAGTGCTCGTCTCATCTGTGCTGACTCGGTGAGGAGAGGGGGCTAAATGTGCACTCACTTTGGGGTACACCCCAGAAATCTTTGACAGATCCCAGGCTCGCTTCACTCTTTAAGGAGCAGGGACCATGACAGCTACCCTTTCTCTCCAGTGCCTGACGCGGGAGAAGCTCACATAGCAGCTGAATGTGTGATCCGTTCTCTGGAGCTTGGAGCAGGGATAAGTAATAATAATCCAAACAGCAGTAAGGATGGAAAGGCCGTGCTTTCTCGTTGGAGCAACAAACTTTCATTCCGAATCCCATTTTCCCTTTGCTTCCCTTCTGTCCCCTAGGGGGGTGTTCACGCCGCCCCCCTTAGGCACTCCTCTCATAGATCCCTACTCCGCCTGCCCAGAGAATGTACCCAGGGAAAGCCCAGTTCAGTCACCCCACGGGTCAGAGGTTCTATCCAGGAAGCCACCACCACCATGCCGCACACTGAGCTGGGTCCATGAAGAAAGGCATGGACGTCAGCCTCTTTACCCTGGGTCTCCTCTTTCTAGCCCATAAAATCACCCTAATTCATGACCGCATGACTCTTGAGCATCCCATGGGCCCTGAGAGTTGGACAGGAGCTGCACTCTCTGCAGGGGAGAGAGGCCAAGGCCATCTCCACGCTCTGTTGCCTTTCAGCCTGAATTGATGAACTCTAAGAAGCCCACAGGCTGGTGGTGGCCACCTCGGGATGAATATTACGAGCTCAGCGTATGTATAACTCAGGACATTTTTCATCTGGGGGAGGAGGCGGATGGCCATCCTGGCCTGCGACTGGTGACAGCTCCACCTCACTCCACTTTAAACATGCTAGCATCTTTTGGCATAGGACTTCCACCCCTGTCTGAGATGCTTTTTGGTTGAAATGTGTACCCATTCATTCAACAATGTTTCTTGAAGGTCTATAACGAACCAGGCACTTTGTCCTAGCGGTGGCAGGTGCAGTTATATATATCCTTATCCTCAAGGATCTTACATTCAGTGAGGAAGATAGACTGTATAAAAGATAAATAAGTTAATTATTTATCATATTTGATGGTGACAAAGTGCTCTGGAGAGAAACAAAGCCAGGAAAGGTAGGGGGGAGGCCCGGGGAGGAAGGAAGTAATTTTCGATGGGGTAGGTGAGCAGCCCCCTTGGAAAGATGACATGTGAACCAAATTGAGCCATAACTGTGATAGAAGGGGGTCAGCTGGGTGTCTGAGTAGCTGCAAGTGCAAAAACCCTGAGACAGTCGCATAGCTTGTGTGTTTGCTGATCAGTAAGGAGGCCGCACACAGATAGAGCAAAAGGAAAGAAATGGGAGGTAAGTAAGGAGAGAGGTAAGTTGGGCAGGGGCTTAGAATCTTTCTGGCCACTGTGTGGTGATCAAACTGTGTGGGTGGTTGGAGGGGCTGCCTCACTGGACCAGAAGCATCAGGTCAGGCCCAAGGGCCTCGGATCATGAAATACTGGCCCTCAACAAACATTTCTTAAGTAAGTGAACTGAATGTCTGGGACTCAGGCCAGCCCAGTGTCTGTGAAAAGCATAAGGCAGGAAGGGGACAAGGGGACACGGTTATCAGGTCCTCGGGGAGTTGGGACGATGGCCAATAGACTCAGGCCAGGAAGAAGCAGGTGGGATCAGGAATCCAGGGGGCCAGCGAGCCTGTGAAGCCCACGTCAGGAGCCTGTCCTTCAACAGATGGCGACTGCCCTCCGCCCAAGCTCTTGTGTTTTTCCTACTCACCAAACCCTCACTGAGCGCCAACTGTGTGGCAGGTGCCTTGAACACAATGCAGTAAACAACACAGAGAGCCTGTCCCTTAGTGGGGAAGATGGTCAAGCAAATATATAAATATGAAATAAAATAGTTGTGTGTTATGGTAAGTGCCGTGAAGGATAGTGTTAATATAAAATAACTAGAAAGGTCTCCTAAGGAGATGATAGTTCATGTGAACCTGACCAAAGATTCAACCACCCAAAGCATGGCAGGGAGACGAGTATTTCAGGCAGAGGAGGCAGCATGTGCAAAGGCCCTGAGGAGGCGAAACCCACAGTGGATCTAGGAACCAAAGGGAAAACCCTATGGGTGAGGAAGTTAACCAGAGACCGTGGGTCTTCCTGCTTAGGTGGCCCAGGGCTAGGAAGGAAGGACTGGGACCGCCACCTCCAGGGTGCTGCAAGTAGCAGCCACAGGTGGGCGCTGAGCTCAGGGGATGCTCACTCCCCCAGAGGCGCCCAGAAGAACCTGACAGCACCAGCGGTTCCTGGACTCACTCAGAACTTCGACGGGCACCAATAACCATTGTTAAATGGTTGAAGCATTTTAATAAAGCTTATACCTGAAAATGTGATAGGATGGTGTAGGGGCTCACTTACTCTGCTAGTTCTTTATTCCTTGAAAGTTTTCACTTCTGCTTAAATACAGAAAGAAAGAATAAAAATACTGTATTCCTTCCAGATAGCTCCTCCAAAACAAAAGAATTTTATACTCATATACCTGTATTTTTAGCTCAATTTTCAGGTTACAGTAGAAAAGGGAAAAACAAAATCCATGGAAATGCCAATTAAAAGTTGCTTTACCATACGCTTTTAAAAATTACAGAATATGCCAGTTCAATTCTAGCTAATATAAAAAATGTGTAACTAAACTTATGATATCCCACTAAGGGAAAGATCCTACTTCTTCTTCTCAAAATAATAGGAAAAAAGTGACAGAACTCTTCTAGATACTACAAGCAGGCAAACAAGAAGACTCAAATCCGCTCTTAAGTAATTCTGAAGTAACACCAGCAGCATCTCCCCAGCTCACAATACTCATGTCTCTCCTGTAGAAACCCTGGAAGCCCCACTCCTATCATGCCCACAGGGGGACACCTGACCTCAGCTGAGCCAGTGAAACTCTCACCCAGGAATCTGGGTTTGAACTGACAGGCAGCTTATCAGTCTCAGTAGTGGGTAGATCTACCCAGTAGCTCCCACTTAGCCCTGTCCTGCCATATGCCCAGGGAAGTGAGGAACAGGTATGAGCTCTCCCTGTGGCTAGGTCTAGGATCCAAGGACAATCTGACAGTGCATGTGGTCTTGGTCTTCCAGGACTGCCATCCAGCTCAGGGGACAAGCATGCTCTCCAATCCTCAGTACCATCCTGGAGAAGTTATGCCAGTAACTGGGAGGACTACGATTAGCACTTTCCACTTGGACCTCAGTTTCCCCCTCTAGAAAGTGAAGAGCCTTTTCTAGTTCTGCAGACTGTGGTTCCTGAAGACAAAAGTAATCTTGTCTTTTGAAAACTGGAAGACAAGTTTAAATTTCCCACCTCTTATTGACAGAATGTGTATGCGCCCCCCGTACCCGACCCCAAATACATATGTTGAAGTCTTAACCCCCAAAGGGATTGTATTGGGAGATCAGGCCTGTGAGAAAGTGATAGAGGTTAGATGAAATCTTAAGGGTAGAACCCTCATCCTATAAGGTTGGCATCTTTATAAGAAAAGAAAGAGACACCAGAGCTCTCTCTGTCATGTGAGGACACCACAAAAAGGTGGCCATCTGCAAGCCAGGAAGAGAGCTCTTACCAGGAATTGAATCAGCTGCCATCTTGATCTTGGACTTCCCAGGCTCCAGAACTGTGAGGAAATAAATTTCTGTTATTTTATTTTATTATTTTTTTGTTAAATAATTTTTCTTTTTTTCCTTTTTTTAGTTTTTATTTACTTACTTTGAGAGAGAGGAAGGGAGGGAGTGAAATGCTGATGTGTGAAAGTGATTGGTTACCTCTTGCACATCCCTAACCGGGGACCTGGCCCCCAACCCCGGCATGAGCCCTGACTGGGGTTGAACCAGCAACCTTTTGGTGTGTGGGTCAGTGCTCAATCCACTAAGCCACACCAGCCAGGGCAAATTTCTATTATTTTAACCACCCAGTCTGTGGTATTTTGTTATGGCAGCCCAAGTTGACTAAGACATCACCCCTTCCTCAAAAACGAGCAGAGGGAGCTCTTATATGATGCTGGTTGCCCAGCAACACCTCCTGAAAGCCTCCTGAATGCACCCGGCATGCTTAAGAGGACAGTAGTCACCAACTTTCCAGGTGGTATGAGAGGGAGTGTTCTTTAGGACACCCCCAAGCCTGCCCTGCCCTCAGGTCTTGGCCACCTCACTACCAGAATGCAGGAGATGACAGAGTCCATGCCAGTCCCCGCAGGCATCCGCCAGCCTCCTCTGGTGCATCCCTGCTGCTTCGTCAGTGGTCAGAGAGGAAGCCCCACTTGGTAAGTGAGCAGACTGGGGTGCAAGGGGCACAGCCCAAGACTAAGTGGCCAAGGACAACAGACCCTCCCCTGACTAACCCTCTCAGGCTTTCATGCTGGGATATGTGTAAAGTTCCAGACAAGCCCCCATGGAGTGTTGGGGACTGGATGACCCCCGGCCCCTCCTCGAACCAGGCTGCAATCACCCACGATTTATATAGAGGCTCCCCTCCTCTCTCTTATCTTCCTTCATCTCTGTTGACCCATTGCCTTCTTGAAACACAAAATTCCATTGTGTTCTCATTCATTCAGGAAAACCACCATGTTCATTAAGATGGAAGATAACGAAGCAGATTGTCCTCTTGTTTGTGTGTTTCGATAATGAAAGCTTTGCTCCTCAAAATCCGATTTTTATGTCTTTTTCTTGATGGTTCTCTCTTAGCCCTACGACATGCTCTCTGCCCCTGGAGGTACCTCCTGAAGAGCCTTAAAAAAAACAAAACCACAAAGGCCTCCCTCTCTCCTTCCTGGCTCCCTGGCTCCTCTCTCACTCTCTGGCCAGCCCACCTCTGGCTCATCGTCTTCCTCCCAAGTCCTTCGCACCCCTCCTTACCTACCCCCAGTGCCCAACCGACATCGTTCTCTTCACAAGCCAAGCTCACACGAGAAGCAGACGTGGGCCCAACCTGGAGACACCTTCGCCTAGTACTCCATGGGTCTCCACACCACAGACCCAATCATCCCTTCCTCAAAGCAGGGCCTGCTCCTGGTCTCCTTCCCTCCCAGGAACCTCGCCTGCGCCCTGTCACAGTGGTTCCCAAGCTCGGGCTCCTCCTGCCCGTCACTCCTGGATCGAGAGCATCACCGAGCCCAAGCACACCCACCTCCCCAGTGTCTGGCTTCTGTCCCCTCCTCCACACACCCAATGTGCTTTTACTTCCTCTTGTCTGAACTTTTCTAATAACCTTATAACTACCAGGTGGGGAACTTGGGACAAGTCACCTGAACTTCTTGATTTTCCATTATTCTCCCTGCAAAATGGGCACAGTGATGTTCACTGCTCCGGGAGGATAAGCTGTGGTGACGTGTGTAAATATACATCATCTAGCACAGTGCTCGGCATGGGCCAAACAAATGTTAATTCATCTCTCCTTTCCCCCCTTCTTCAGCCCTGCTCTCCATCCTGTGGTTTATCCTCTCGAGGCAAATCTGATTTCTAGAGTCACAGTTTGCCAAACACACCCGGCAATTTTCTGCTTCCAATCATCCAGCTGCAAGAGTATTGAGTGTCTTTTTTTTTCCATCTTAAACCAAGTTGATATTGTATAAAATTATCTGGTTATTTTGATTTATCTAAAACATGCAGATCAGGAGGATACCTGAATTTTTAAAAATAATTATGATTTCTTAAGGCTTGTCTCAGGAAGTTTTTATTAAACAAAGTAGAAAGAACTCATTCCCTTTAGGAATTATCCTTCCTTCCCACTCTGCTTTTGGAAGGATTTGCAATTCAAATTGAGGATAAACTGTATTTTCACTTAGAAAAAAACACATTTCCTCCAGCAATAAAATTTTCTTTTGAATAGATCACCCACAAAAGAGCCATATCTTTGTACTTGATATGTGCAACAATTTAACAGGAAAATGCTATTGATCTCTTTTCCCTTTCTTATTCTTTCCCATCATCTCTCTAATGATGGAAATTTAGCACTGCACGCACACACAACTCCTTTGTCTTTTCAGAGTTTTTCCCCAACAAATCCTCACAAATGACAGTGGTCAGCTTTAATTTAAATGATTTTAGCTGACATCAGCTTAGGGCCAGATCCTCAGCATCAGAATGAAATGAAAAACTGAAATAAAACCCATGACTTCAGCTGAATTATCCTGACAGTTGCCCAAAGTTCTACATCCCCCAAGAAACTGATCTGAAGTGCTTTCAGATCAGCCTGGAAGAAAAAGTGTGTTGGTATGTTGCTAAGTGGAATGGACAGGTAGTTCTGGACTGTCACCTTGAGAGTGTGGGCTCTGATGACAGACCCTCTGGGCTAGAACCCCTGCTGTGCCCCTTACAGGCCGCGGGACCCTGGGTGAATTGCTGATAGCTCTGAATTTCAATTTTCTCATCTGGGGTTGTTGCGAGAATTAAATAATTCATGTACAGATGTTGGGACAGTGTCTGGCACATACTAAGTGATCAGCAACAATGGAGTTATCATTATTATCCCAGATAAAACCAGTACCAGTTTTTGGCACTAAAAACCTGAAGTCAGTGTAATGTAATGGTCAGAATCTTTTACTCAGCCGGCCTGGGTTCAAATCCTGTCTCCAGTGCTTACCAACTGTGTGACTCTGTGCAAGTTACATAACCATCCTGTTCCTCAGTGGCTCCATTAGTAACAGGGGCATAAAAAATTGCACTCCCATCATAGAAATGTTGTAAGAATGAAAGGAGAGAATACAAAAGACTTAGCACATATAGTAGTTGCTCAGTGAATTTTGACCGTTACTTTTCCTTGCACCCCACAAAAATATATATAGTTAACTACTCGGAACTGCTTCCTCAACTACAGGGAGGCTTTCAAAATGCCATAAGATTTTCCGCTTTAGTTGTTGACTAGGGACTAAGTTCCATTACAACACATCCCCTATTGTGGGCTTTCCCAGAAGGGTGGTGGGAAGGCCCCTTAGACAAAAGGAGGTCAGACTTGCCCTCTCCCCAAAATTGGCAAAAAGCACCCTGGCAAGTGACCTGAGCTCAACCAATGGATACCCACGACTGGTAACTGGACCATTGTTTCTGAAGGCAGAGATGGGGAAGGCTGGAGGTGGAAAGGGTGGGAAGGTAGGGGAGGCTGACACCCGACCTGCGGGGTCCCATTCACTTTAGCCACAGCACCTTCGCTTTTTCCCCATCCTAAAATTCTCAATTATAAAATCAACACATAGTTTTCCAACTGGAAGAAGCATCCATAAATGTACTCAGAAAGTGTGATGAATCTCAGTGCAAAATACCCCCCTCAGTTCTCCTTGTCAAGCAGCCAAGTCCTTCTAAAACTCCTTCTCCCTACTTAGCCTGCTTAACAGCCTATCATAGCCATTTCTCAAGGTCAACGAATGTCTATTGTAGTCACTCTATTATGGCTTCATCATTTTCCATATATAAATGCACTACGATTTTTTCCCCCTCAAATACTCCTCTTTGGACAGACACCGTTTTGGACATTCATTACAATTTTAAATTCACATTCTCATTGACGCAGCAACCTCAGTTTCTGTAGGGAATCAATCCTACAGAAATAAAGCACTACTTTGTACATATAGCTACACATACAAGGATACGTACTTAGCACCCATTGCTTGGAGTATCTGAAACTGGAAATAACCTAAATGCCCAGCAGTCTCCCCTAATCTGTAAAAGCGTTTTATAGAAACCACTACTCAAGCCCAGGTAAGAATGGGACTTTTAGGTTCCTCCCCGCAATGAAATTTTAGATGACTTTTATTTTGGGGAATTAGTGGAGGTAGGAAGAAAAAAAATAAGATGTGTATGTCAAGGTCAGATTACTACAGTACAAGTGGGTCATTGTTAGATCTATTTTACACACATGGATAGCAAATCTGAGTCCTCAGCAAACCCAAGTTCAGGTTTTGCTTGGATCTGGAGAGACTCAAACTGCAATGTGCATAAGACTCACCTGGGACTCTTGTTAAGCTGTAGTTTGATTCTGCTGGTCTAGGGTGGGACCTGAGATGTATTTCTAACCAGTAATGCCAATGCTATTGGTTCATGGACCCGCACTTTGAGTTGTAAGGATCTGATCAAATCACATCTGCTGACTGAACTGAATTTTCCTCACTTGCCAAATACTGTGGTTAGTTAGGGTGACCAACCATTTGAGTTTTCCTAGGACTGTTCCAATTTTTCCACTGAAACCCCTAGGTCGCAGGAAATCAGGATGGTTGGATTAGATCAGGGTCAGATAACTCAGAGGCCTGAAAAGCAATATACATGAATAAAGTGGGTTGGTTAAAGACTTTGGCAAACAGAAGAGTTTAAACACCCACTCTGTCAGGCTCTATCCAAAAGTCTCCAATTTACCGCCTTGGTCCTGATGACCCCTGACACTCTATGCAGCTGAGCAATTCTGTATGGCAGCTGCAAATGCCCATAGGTGACAGGTCACAGTGAAAATATTAGAAAGTATCCCTGGCCAGTGTGGCTCAGTTGGCCGATCATCGTGTCGCATACAGAAAGATCACCGTTTCAGTTTCCTGCTGGGGCACATGCCTATGTTATGGGGTTGGTGCCCTGCTGGGGCACGTGCAGAAGACAACCAGTCAGTGCTTCTCCCTCACATCAATGTTTCTCTACTTCTATCCCTCCCTTCCCCTCTCTCTAAACAACCTAAAAATAGAAGTAGAAAATATATAATAGAAATTAGAAAATATTAACTTTATAAGATAATATCAGATTTATTACCTGATATTAGAAAGATTTATTAGGTAATATTAGAAAATATTAGACTTCCCAGAAAAGAGATTAAAAAAAGGTTTTAAAGAGTCAGCAGGGAAAAACTCAGGCACTCAAAAGCTAACTGTGGCAGCCAGCCTCCAAGATGGCCCCATAATTCTCACCACCTGGTATTCACCTCCCCATCTGGCTCTCTCTTACACTGGATGGGGCCAACCTATGTAACCAACAGGATATTGTGGAAGTGATGGAGTATAACTTCCAGGGCCAGGTCGTAAAAGAAGTAGAGGCCTCTCTCTTGCTCTGGGGGGATGCCAGCTGCCATGCTGTGAGGACACCCAAGCAGTCCTATGAGCAGGCTCGTGTAGTAAGGTCCTGAAGCCCCCAGCCAATAGCCGTGAGAAGGAACCTTCTTGGAAGTGGATCCTCCAGCTTCAGTGAAGCCTTCGGAGGATGGAGCCCCAGCCACCATCCTGACTGTGACCTAATGAGAGACCCTGCAAAGGAACCACTCAGCTAAGCCACTCTCAGTCTAGCACTCTGAAAACTCTCCAGTGATGAAAGACCCAAGGTGTTGCAAACCGATAGCCAGCAGGGCCACGGACAAGTTTTATTTTGGCTCTTTTTTTTTAAAGATGTTATTTATTTATTTTTAGAGAGAGAGAGAAACATCATTCAGTTTCCTCTTGCACACACCCCAACGGGGGACCAAAACCACAACCCAGGCACATGCCCTGATCAGGAACCGAACCAATGACCCGTTACTTTGCGGGTTGATGCCCAACCAACTGAGACGCACCGATCGGGGTGCCTAACTATTTTTAAAAATGTGGATTAGTTACCAACATCTAGAAAACAGAATATTTCCATGGAAATCTGAATTTCCAGCATCTTCTGAAAAATTGGTAGGGCCTTCATTCCTGCGGATCAAGGATACGTAGGGGCTGAGCAGCACCTGCCGCTTTACTGGGCGGCTGGCACACCCGGCATCAGCACACCTATCGCCTCCAGATGTCTCTCCCCCCCACCGCCCCCACCCCCCGCTCAAGTCCCTCATTAACATCACCTGCCAGCCCTGCTGAGCCTGTGGTCCTTGCCTTAGAGGCAGGAAGTCTTGTCACCAGTGGTCCTCAAAGTGTGATCTCAGGACCAGCAGCATCAGCATCACTTGGCGACCTGCCAGAAAAGGAAATTCTTGGATCTATTCAAAAACCACAGTGTGGAAACCAGTGATCTGTATTTCAGCAAGCCCCCCAGGGGACTCTGACGCAGATTAAAGTTTGAGGACGACTGTCCCTCACAAATAAGGTCCCTTACCATAGGGCACTGCACTAGTTCCCCAGGGCTGCCATTAAAAAAAAGCACCACAAATGGGGTGGCTTAGAACAACAGACACCGATTGTCTCCCAGCTCCGGAGGCTGAAAGTCCAAAATCAAGGTGCTCACTTTCTCTAAAACCTGTACTGAAATCCTTCCTTGACTCTTCCTAGTTTCTGGTGGTTTGTGGGGAATCTTGGCCCTCCTCGAATTGTGAAGATATCCCTTCAGCCCTCTATCTTCACAGTGTTCTCCCTGTGTCTTCGCATCATCTTCCCGCTGTGTGCATCTGTCCCAGTGTCAAATTTCCCCTTTTCATAAGGACTCCAGTCAGATTAGGGCCCACCCTAAGACCTCATTTTAACTTCATTATCTCTGTGAAGACCCTATTTCAAAATAAGGTCACATTCTGATGTACTGAGGATTAGGGCTTCAGCATATATATATTTTTTTTTGGGGGGGGGGAGGTGGGAGGAGAGGAGAATACAGTTTAACCTGTAACAGGAATCATTTCCTCATGTTCGGTCGAAGCTCAAAGTGTCTGAGTGCCCAGCTCTACCAACGTGCAGCCCCAGCCCGAACCCCACCAGAAATGCCAGCTGTCTGTGCCTTCTGCCAGGCTTTGTATCAAGTCCTTGGTGGCCACACAACCCCATGTTCTCTCAGCACCTCTGAGAGGCACAGTGGGGAGCAAGACCCTGGAAGCAATTTGGACTCAAATAATCCACTCACCTGCCCTTATTTTCCTGACACTTTTATAAACAACATAGTGTTATATTTGTTTTTTTTTTTAATTAAGGGCTAATCCTACAATGTATTGGACACCGGACAGCCAGGCCTGATTCTCTGTTGTGACCTTAAATTTCTCTGAGCCTCAGATTTCTCAGGTGTAAACTGAGGGGCTCGAGCCCATGACCTCCCCTCTGCAGCCGAACGCAGGTCCGGCTGCCTGCCACTTCGAAAGCCAATACTCAAGAGGCAGGTGCTGATGTAAAGGCCAGCAGTTTATTTTCAGGTGTTGGCCTCTTGGAAGATGGGGGACTCATATTTCAACACCTATCTCCCTCTCTCAGTGCAGGTAGAGGTTTTTTTTAAGGAGGGAGAGGGGAACAGAACAAAGAGATCAAGGAAGGGGGTTGCAAAGTTCTCTACGTGCAGACCAGCACAGCCCATTCCGATAAGGACAGTGACGGTCCGGTGTGCGTCATCCCGGGTTAGTCTTCCTGGCTCCACGTCGCCCTGGCTCCATAGGCAAAGGTCAGCAACTTTCCTGGAGGAAGGACGCCTGAAGGTCAGAATCTGTGTCTTTTGAAGTCAGTTCCTAAGATTCTTATACAAACATGCTGTTTATCTACAAGCTACATATTAGTCAGAGTCAGTATTTACGGAAACAATGTCAAAAGAATGGTGGTGTGGGTTAGAATTCCCCACCACTATAATTTTCTACTGTTATACCTCCAGCTCTAAAAGTCAGTGATTAATTAACATTAAACAAACTTTTCGTTTCAGAATACCCAGTCCCCTCTTCTGTCGTTAAATAAATCACTGTTACACTGGTTGATATGACTATACTTAAGTGAATCAATCAATGCATTTTGTCAAATATCTATTATAAGCAAAACAACTTGTCCTCTTTTGCAATACATTTGAGTTAAGTGAACCCATTAGTAACTTCAGGTAAAAATCTGGAAGCATCTACGGTTAGAAACGAGGGAGTAGATTTCTAACCTCTCGATGGACCAGGGACGGGGAGCCAATGGTGAGAATCATGCAGTGCGGGTCAGCTTCTGTGTTGTGGGTACGCGGCTATGAATATTGCAACACGATAACTCTCACCCAGAAAACCCACCACGTAATCCAGGGCTAAGTTTCCACCCTGTCTCAGGGTTCTAACTCGAGTTGACTCTACTTCAAACGAAGGAAAGCTTGTTTGGCCAAATTCCCATGGAGCGTTGGTTTCAGGAATGTGACATGCTGTTAAACCACAGCCGTGTAAGCTTGCGTCCACTGAGATTTTCCAAGGATGAAAGTTTCACTTTTCCAAAAAAAAAAAAAAAAAGGCACCGCGAATCTGGAGACACATAAGGTGAATGGTGTGGCTCAGCCCCAGGACTCTTTCTCTCTCAAAGAACACCTACTATGCGGGCGAGTCTGTTCTGGGAGGGAGCAGGGAGGTACCTGAGAACAGGCTGTTACAAGATTTCAATGATGAGATATAGTTCCTGCCTGTGAGTATCTTCAGCAGGTGGAGAGAAAGTGCAGTTGGGAAAGTCCAATGTCAGTGCAGGGCATCTCAGAGACTGGAGAGCACCCGGAAAGGTGCTGGGTGTTACCCCAGAAGCCAGGTCAAGTGGATGGTCAGTGTGGCACAGTTGGGGGAGGCCCGGAGGGGTGCTGCAGCACACACAGGAACTGGAGCTGGAAGTACCAGGGCACCTGGCAGGGGAGAGGCTCCCTAGCAATCAACACAGGGCACTCAGCCTCTCTCCCAGGTCACGTGTCCAGGCTCTCTGGGCTCCCCCTCCACACCTGTCCTGGAGATTTGGCAGAATGATCGCCAAGGACTGCTGAATGCTGCCGGAAAGGGATGTGGGGATGTCCTGTCTCCCCAGATTGGAGTTAATTGTGTCAGAGTAAAGTAGGTATCTGAGGAACTGAATCAATACAGAATCAGATCTCTGACATTCACTCTAATCATCCTAACTTAACCTCTCCCTCTGCATGAGAATCCTTGCCGTGGCTTAATTACCCAGCTTGTTTGGTTGCCTCCATTGACAGGGAGCTTGCTCTCTCACAAGGAAGCCTATGTCACCAGCAAAGGGCTCTAGTGTTTCAAATGTTATCCTTATATGGTACTATCATCCTCTCAATTACCCTCCTAAGTGCATGTTCCATCCTTCAGAACAGGTCTGAACCCGTATTTTCTGCAATAGCCGTTTATCTGAAGGCAGGGCCACCACAACATCTCAAAACATTACTAATTCCTCACACAGGGCTTTGGAGGGATGGCTCCTCGACCTGATTAAGGTCACCTGAACACTGACTGACGCGTATGTTCACGTCCTTTGAAAACCATGCTCCCCGCCTCCCCCAAGCCCAGAGCTGTTTTCCAGGAACAGTGAGAGCAACATAGAAGAATGTGGGCAACACTGGGAAGGAGAGCCAGCTGACCCTGGAGACCACAGCGGGATGGTGGCCACATCAGGAGCTGAATGATGACCCCCATCGGCCCAGCCCTGGGTGGCCCCCCACGGAGGCCAGCTGCCTCGACCAGGCCCGAGGCTGAGGATTTCCTAAGCCCTCAGTGGTCTGTAGCCTCTCAGTGTCTGGGGAAAAAGCAGGCCCTGGGCCAGAGTCTGGATTTCAGGGACACTGGATTTCAGGGACACTGGTGGGTACAACCAGTGGGCCCTGAGCTTGGCATAGAAGGGAGAAGCTCGCCCCCTTGTGGACCTCTGGGGGGTGGCAAGGTGCAGAAAGCACCCTGAAACCTCTGAGGAGAAGAGAGATCTGGAGGAGCAGCCACTCCCTGTCCCAGCTCCCATTTCACCAGTTGCCTCTGGTGACCTGCAAGAAAACCGATGTCGACTGTCACGGGGTGGGGGATGGCGGCAGGGGATATGCAGGAAAGTTAGGAGGTGGAGAACCCTAGGTCCAGTTGTCCGGCCACAGAAAGTTGGAGAGAACTTAGACAGGTGTTATTAGCTATTGAAAAAAAGAGTGAGTGGGAGAAAGCAGCTGGAGGCCCTTCCTAGTCCTGCCACTCCCTGGGTGGCCCCAGGCAAGTCACGGTCCCTCTCTGGGCCTCCAAGAGCTGAGCGAGGTGAAGGCTACAATCCCTCTGAATGCGAATTATAGACACAGCTGAAGGCTTTCACATGCCGGTCCTGACAGTGGTCTGTCGTTGGTGACACCAGACCCCTTATTGAAGAGAAGAAGTGATGAGAGGTGGCCAGGCCAAAGGGCAGGTGTGGAAGGGGAGGCAGAAGGCACCACCTCCACCAGCTTGGCAGATCCATCTGTCCCTCTGATGTGTCTTTCCATCATTGTGCCATGCCCTTGGGAGTTCCAAAGAATTATTTACCAAAGTGGTCACCACTTCTTCTGAAGCTTCGGCCCAGTCAAACTCTAGTACAACACCCTCCTCCTGGAACACTTCTCCACCGGAGAGGCCTGCGCCATCAAAGCCACTTGCCCCAGATAGATGTGACCCAGGTCCACTTAACATACAACAGCCCAAAAGCATTGATTCTGCCTCATACTCTAAACTGCCTTTACTCAGCACTAAGCACATTAACGAAGATTACATTTTTAACGTATTTTTGAGGTGGATTCTGCACTACTCTGTAATCAATGAGAATCGGGCTTAATGTAGCCCTGGGAAATGAAAGCCAGAGCACTTTCCTCAAAGCTCTCCAGATAAAAAATAAATTTGAATTTTAGAAATTGAATTATATGCTAAAATGACTCAAATTTTCTTTCTACTCATTGCTCACAGAGGCACGCGGTCATGGAGTCACCAAAAACATTTTGAAAGACTGTTTCCTGGCACATGAAAAGTAGTGAAGCCCTTAAAAACTGGCCTTGTATAAATTATCTGAAATAACGTCCTCAGGCTAGTGTGCTCCCAGCTGGAATGATCTAGGGTGACTGTTACCGGGGGGGAAAGGTCATCTCTGCACACCACAGGACCCAAGAGCTTGGGTTGAAACTAAATAAGCCTGTAATTTCTCATTTAAAAAAATATTATAAGGTTATTATAGGAATTATAAGTTGTTATGTAAACAGTCCTTAAAAATCAAAGGACTCCAACAATAAGTACAATCTAAGTTCTACCTAAAAAAACTAAAGTCAGGTAGAACATGTAAACTCTAATTGTAGACAGACCCTTTTCAAACACCTATTTAGACCACCCAGTTTCTGCAGCATTGCCAAATTCTAAAATTGTAATGAAAAGTTTAAAGTCCAAAACCTACAAGCCATCAGAGGTTCAGTAAGCAGATTGTGCCATTTCAAAACTGAAAATGTGCTTGCATAAGCAAGTCACCGGGGCTAACCTTTCTGGATGGAGTCTGGCCTTCAGCTTAGAACATGGCTATGCCAGGGTCAGAAATGTGACAAAACTGTGCTTTCACGGAGGTTAGCCAAGGTTCACAGGGTCATGACTGGGCCGTTTTATCAGTCATGTCAGGCTCACACCCTATTGCCCAGCATAGATAAAAACTTTATCTGTCAGTTTGCTAAATCTAGTCCTCCTGCCTTATTTTCGATAGAGAAAACCCAGACTGACTTATCTCAGCCAGAGACCGGCCTTTTCCAATACTGTTTTCCTGGCAACTTCTGAGCGAGGGAAACACACCAGTGATTTTGGGGTCTCACTTCAGTCAATCAGCGGCCGTTACTGGAGTGACTGGCTTTGTCCTACCTAAAACCTTGACTTCAGAAAGCAGTTCTGGTGATGTGTGACAACGTGGATATGTTTATTAAACATAGTAAGTTTATGCCTGAAGGGGTTATATTAGAAAGTGATTGTTTGAAGTGTTACCTTGTCAGAGTCATCTTTTCCTAAAGTGAAACAAACCACCAAAAATCTAAAATTAACTTTGATAGATTTTCCAAATAGGGAATCTAAATTGCCACAGAAAAATTTACAAAGTTACCTTTGGAGTAATACACACATCCACTATATGTTCTTTAATAACTGTTAAGAGAAAAAATAGCTAAAGTTTCTTCATCACAGAATATAGATATGCTCACATGACTAATAAAAGCCATGCACGTAGACATATAGAAGCTTGGTTAAATAGAATAAGCACAAATACTACACCAGTGAGTGTTCCCGCACAGGAATCAAATACAAGACAAGCACCTTCAAATTCGCTTTATTTGGAAGCTATACAAAATTCATTATTTTAACATTTAAAGACCGTGGTACCATAGTAGAGACACATAAATATTATAATATACATTTAGAAATTAAATATAATAAAATCAACATGACGCTATGTAAAAACTCATATGTACATTTCCAAAAAGTCCGAGGTCTGGGCATTCGTGCCCGTCAGATTTCTCCCTGGAACCGGGTGAATCTTGCCGGGAGATCGTCCACAGGGTACACGGTGGGACTGGTTTTCATTGTAGGAGGTCCATTTAGAAGCCTCCAGTCACAATGCCTGGCCAGCTCCACTGTAAATATTTTGAGAAGAATTTTTGCAAACTCCTTCCCTACACAGCTCCTAAGGCCTCCTCCAAATGGAATGAAGCTAAACCTGGATGCATCCTCAGGGTGCGGCAGCAGAAATCGGTCAGGGTTAAATTCTTCCTTGTTGGTGAAGATGTCAGCCACATCGTGAGTGTCACAGATGCTGTAGATAACATTCCAGCCTTTGGGAATCTGGTATCCCTGCGAAAGATTATGAAGTCCTGAGGGCTGACAAACTGGAATCTAACTTGCAACAACAAAAAGCTATTGCTGATATGTTTGAAGCAGTTATGAGTTAAAAGAAAGGGTGGGAGGGAGAGAGAGACAACAGACAGAGACACATTCAGGTTGCTGAAACATGGGGCAGGACACTGTTATCAAAGCATTAAGGAATTTAAGCCAAAGCACAAGAAAGCAAGGGAAGATTTGAAACCACAACAAAATGGGAGGGGAGAACTTTTAACTTACATTTAATTCAAAAGTCCTAAGGGCAACCCGAAACCCTCCTGGAACTGGGGGATTCAGTCGAAGGGTCTCTTTAATAACACACCCAATATATTTAAGCTGTTCCAAAGTTTCCATGTCCAACTTGTTGTCTTGATTGCTCTTGCAAAGTAAATCCTATCAAAACAGTCATACAGAGGTGAATGGTTATTTTGTGCTCCAATAAAATCAGGCCAGCAGACGTAAACAGGGCTTAAGTGGCGACTAGACCCAAAGGGCCCCATGGTAGAAAAGGGTGAGGGGGAAACAGTGAACAGCTAGTGACCATTTGCCTCCACCGCTTGGCCCAAATCCACTGTCTTATTTATAATTTCAAGAGAATGCTGCTCACTAGTTGGAACCACAAAGCTTCTTCCCCACCCCCATCACCACCACCTGCTGCCACCCCACCTAGAAGTCATGCCCTTGAACACACAAATCCAAGAAGATGGAACCTATCTGAAAATCTCCCAGGTTCTGTAAAAGGTGGAGACAGGGTAGGGACACAAGGTCAACCCCTGCCTGAGCGGGAACACAGCTCAAAATTCCTCCCTTTTTATTCACACAGCAAATTCTCTGTCCCCGATCAGTCCTCCCACCCCTGGACCCGGACCTTTAAAATACTCAGGGAAGGCAGCACACTTACTTACTGGAAAGTTAGCTAGGAAGCAGAGAGATTGCTGAAGGTAGCAGGAAACCCCCAGAGTCCCCTACCTTGCTCTTCAGCTCCTCTCGCACTTTCTGGAGGACATGTGGGTAGAGCCCCAGGTAAGTAATCAGAGATGTAGCTGCACTGGCGGTGGTTTCATGTCCCCCAAAGAGGAGTTCGGTTGAAGATTGCTTTAGTGCCTGAAAGCGGAATAAGATGAAAGTTTTTTTTTTCAAGCCTGTGTGTAATTTTAGAGGGATTAATTACTCACAATCCAACTGAGGGTTCTGGAGAGAAGAGAAGGATCAAGTTTTGCTGACAGAAAGTCAAAGAAAGCAACTTTTTTTTTTAAAGCAGAATGTAACGTCAGTTCGTTCAGCTGAAGCAGGAAGGCCAGTACAATCCCACTCTACCGGGAACTCTTGAATTGAAGTCTTACTTGTATTAAAATTGACCAAGATTGCTTATTTACATCTTGCAAATTCCAACTTTCCCTTTAACACCTGGAAGGGCCGGGGACGCTCCCTGAGCGGCTGCAGCCTCTGCCACAGCTCTTCTCCCAGTATCTCAACTCTTTCCGTGCCCCATCTCGGGGGTCTATGCAGGCTGCCCTCTCCTGGAAGCTGGGCCCCAGGCCGGCGCTTGGGGGATCCCAGGAATCGCATTTGGAAAACCAGGAGCCTAAACTCCGCAGTGCCCAAAGAAGCTGCCACTCACCTGCATATCCAGCCTCTCTCCCCTCTCCCACGAGTGCTCGATCAACAGCTGCAGCGCATCTTTGTAGCCTCCGTCCGCCTCGGCCGCCCGCAGCCGGCAGATCTTGGCGCGAATGTTCTCTTCGATGCGCGCGTGGATGAGGTTCCGCGCTTTCACGCCCTGAGCGCAGAGAGCGCACCGCGGTGAGCAGAAGCCGGGCACCCGTGCCCCCGAGCCCCTAGTTCTGCACCCTGCTTGCCGCCATTACCCGGTACAGCCCGCTGAAGGGCACATCGATGGGCAACGAGAAGAGATTGCGGGTCATTTCCTCGAAGGCCTCCACCAGCTGCTGCTCTGCGTCCCCGCCGCTCGCCAGACGAGGCTCGCAGCCCAGCAGGATGCGCATGGCGATGCGGAACATCAGGCGCTTCACCTGGGGGTAGACCAGGAGGCCCCGCTCGCCGCAACTCAGCCACTGCTCCAAGCAGTGTCCCACTTCTTCGGCGATCACCGGCACGTAGCACTGGAGCGCCTCACGGCTGAAGGCCCGCATAATTACCTGAGCCCCGAGGAGGGGAGAATGTTAAAACCCGGCCCCACTCCTCTCTCCTGCCGGGGCCCCCTTCCAGACAACCTAACTCCGCCAGAACCAGGGCACTTTCCCGACTAGGAAAGCTAAGCTGGGCTGGTGAGGGTCCTAGCCGACGCCTCCTGCAGCTAGCGCTCACCCAGCATCACTCTGCGTAAACCCCTCCGGCGAATGGGGTCCCCCTTCCGGTACAGACGCCTTCACCTCCGCCCTCACCTTCTTGCGCTGCTTGTGCGAGGAGTCATGTAGGTTGGAAAGGCAGCCGGAGCCCAGGATGGTGCGCACCGACGCGGGCCAGTGGACAGACACCAGCCGGTGCTCCCCGAGCAAGATGCGCCGCACGTTGTCTGCACCCATCACTCGCACCGTGGGCCGCCCGAACAGATGCGTCTTGTAGATAAAGCCGTATTTCCTGCGCTTCATCTGCAGGAACTTCCTTCTCTGCGAAAGGAAAGCGGAGGAGAGCGGCGGGCGTGAGGGGGCGCCGGGGAGCGCCGTGCCTCGGGCTTGCCCAGATCCTAGCCGTAGTCACGTCCTCCCGGGGGCGCCTACCTCGGCTTCAGTGGAAGCCTGGGGCCGAGTCCAGAGAATCGTCCTGTCCCGCCCCGAACTCCCTTACCTGTAGCACCATCTGTAGTGTTTCCCCAAAGAAGGGGAAGCCCATAGTTCCGGGGGGCAAAGGGAGGGCGCAGCTGCGGTCTCGGCTGCTCACACAGTACAAGTCCCAGAGTTTGATCGCAGCTAGGAAGAGCAGCAGCGGTAGCACGAAGGTGCAGAGCGCACTGGCCAGCAGCGCCAGGAGCCCCATGGCGCGCTGCGACCTCCCGCGCCACCTGCTGCCGCCGCCAGCACTCCAAACCCCGCCGCGCGCCCGCTTTATAGGAGGCCCAGGTTGCTGCCCACGTTACCTTGGTCAGACAAATTAGTTCACCCAAAGTTCATCTTTAATTGCGGATTGGGTCCCTGGCTCCTCCCCCCGCGAGACGCTGCCCAAAATCTTTAACCGTTTGTTCCGCGTCGAGGCAGAGGCGGCGCAGAGGCGGCTTCCCCCGGAGCGTGCCTCCTGGGGCATGGAGCTAGGAGCAGCCTGGCTCCCCATCCAAGGTGTGTGGTGCTCCGAGGTGGCGACAGGGGCCGACCCGGGCCCGGGGGTGGGAACTCCAAGCCCCGGGCCTCCCGGGGGTCTCTGTGGAATCCCTCCCGTCGGGTCCGACTGGTGGTCCCAGACCAGACTTGCCTTCACTGGTTTTCCATTTACAGGCGCCGCGTGGGCTCCCTTTCACCTACTGGGGGAAGGAGAGGGAAGTGCGTTTATGGATCGTCAAGCTGCCTCATCCCACAGGTGGGGAAACTGAGGTCCAGAACGCAGAGTAAAACGAAGGCCTCCCGACTCTTACGAAGAACCCGCAGAAAAGCCGGGGGCCACGTGCGAAAGCCGCAGGGAGTCAGGCATGACCTGAGATCCCAGTTCCCCAGCCCCCTCGAGGGGGCCAGCACTCTTGAAGTCATGGAAGGTCTAACCTAAGGGTACAAGAGAGCTCGCAGGTCCCTCGGGACTCCAGGTGCAAAACTGCACAAGTCAGCCCCAACCCGGCCGCCCCAGTGGGGCCAATTCCTCGGCGGCTGGGCACCCCCGGCTCTGAGATCTGGTCACAGCCGGCCGGATTCCGAGAACCCTGGGGCGTGCAGCCCCAACTAGGCAGGGGGGAGCAGGAGCCTTAGCCCCAGCAGGATGAAGAGACAGAGATGGGGTAAGGCAAACCCGGGGGTCTGGACTCCGAGTCCAGCTTCATCTCTAATTGTATCACCTTGGGCAAGTCACCACACATCCTCGCGCCTGTTCCTCTTCCTCAGTTTGGAAGCGATCATTGCCGACCTGTCCACACCTCGGGGTAGTTGCGAGTTTCCAAAAGGGCCCTTTGGTTGCAAATACTGTTCCCAGCTCCCGGCACGATAGTCTATGTAAGCTACTGGAGTGACCTGGACTCCCGGCACTGGAGCCTTCCTGCGCTCTCTCGGCTCCCACCCAGCGTAAAGCTACCCGGGTGAGTGGGGACGCGGTTCTAAACCCAGGCCTGTGGGAGTGTTGGTATCCCAACTGGGAAGCTGGTCTGCTGGCCTTTGCCCAACTACAATCAGCTGCTACTGCAGCCAGTGTGCCGCCAATGCCTAGAGCTCAGAAACCGCGGCAAGCGCATTTCCCACCTGGCCAAGCCACATCGCCTCAGACCGGGCAGAGCCACAGGCTTCCTTGGTTTGGGCGCGGAACGCACCAGCGGGACCGAAAACGAAACAGAATAACGTACGTTTGTTTAAAACTGAACACCGGCTCTCGCACAAGCCAAGCTCACGCTTTGGAAAGGGTCCCATGGAGATAGGAAACCCTTTGATCCTGAGAACTGTTCAATGTGTGCCCCTCCCGCGGGGGTCCCCAAAGCTGGCGGGAGCGGGAAATGTCTGCGGAGTCTTAAGGACCGAGCAGCCCCCGCAACGCTCCAAGCCGGGGTCGCCACAGGCTGTGTTTCGGAGAGTCAGTGTTTCCGCATAACCCTACTTGGAGTTTCAGAGGCTCTAGAAAAGTGTCCCTCCGACTGTCATTTCTTCTAATGGTCTGGCGATGGTAACTGGTACCAGACAACTTCTGGGCTCCGGCCGGCAGGAACCGGAGCCAGACGAGCTAGAGGTAATTCTCAGAAATCCCGGGCCCGCCGCTTCCTAGACTGTGCCTCTGGCCGGTGAGCGAAGTGGGCGAGCGGGGGCGTGACCTGGGGCCCGACCTGGGGCCCAGTCCCAATCCTCGGGCCTGACCCGCCTGTGACCCCTGCAGGCCGGACCGTGACATCAGAGTGAACTCTACAGGGCCACCTCGCCAAGTTCAGCTCGCGCCGGGTCACAAGATGAGCGGGGCCTGCGGGCTGGAAACTGCCACAGGGGAGGGGGTGTGTCTTAATCTATCTGCCCATCCGAGACCCGGGCGGGCATCAGGCGGGGGCGTGCAGCCCCAGCAAGAAGACTAGCAGAAAAGGATTAAATGGGCGAGTGGAGACCATCAAAGAATATCTTGAAGGGGCGGGGCGGGGGGGAGGGTCAATAAATTACCAGCCCAATGAGAACTTTGATCGAGAAGCCTTGCCAATCTTTCTTGGGTGACGGTGGGTGGGGAGAGGGTGTTGTTCCCCTGGAAAGCAAAATGTTTCCAAATTGTTTATAAAACAGCCTCCTTGTGGCTCAGGGTTGTGGGTGGGGGGAGTAGGGTAAGCTAGGGCAGCTGAAGCACCCCTCCTCCTTTTTTCTCCCTTCAACCCCTTCCTCCTGTCTCTTGAACATACAGTACTGTCTCAGGATTCTACACCTGCCTTTCCCTCTGCTTGGGGAGCCCTTCTCCCAGGTCAGTGCTGGCTGGTTCCTCGCAAAGTCCAGTGGCTTCTCAGAGAGGCCTGCCTGGCCCACCCTGCTGAGTGTAGTCCCCAGGTAGTCCGCATCACAGGCCTGTTTGATTTTCTCTCCAGCATTTATCACCATCGGACATATTCTTGCTCTTTTGTTTTCTAGGTAATTTATTGTCCACGTCCTTCGTGAGCATATCGGGTCCAGGAGGGCGAGAACCATGTCTGTTCCTTCCTTAGGGAATCTGGAGCCACTACAAAAGAGCTCAGGTATTCTCTGAAATTACGGAATCAATGGGAAATTAAAGTAAAATTGGGGCTGCCCCCTACAGGGGCTTAGAGTTAGTACAGGGTCCAGAGCAGGGAAACCAGGTCTCCTGGAAGCGGAAACACTGTCGTGGCTCCTGAGAGCTCCCTCCCCCATACTTCTCTTCTCTCCCCAAATCAGAATCAACCCCAAAACCTGATCCTCCTGCCATGTCACCCTGGTGGAACTTCTCAGCCCTGGCTGTTGTCTCCGCAGCCCTAGAGCGCCCTGAGGGCAGGCCCCAGTCTCTCCACTTTTGCTGGCTAAGGCGCCTGCCAAGCCCATGGCCTGGCGCCGGTTCTGTGGTCAGCAGTGGGTGATGAATTGCCCTGGATGGGGTTATGGCGGTGTCAGCCGGGCTCGGAAAGGCCTGCTGCGCTCTTGAGCCACTGGCCCTGCTGCTTCCCCCTTTCCTCCTGGCCCAGGGATCCACCTTAAGCATAAGGTCAGGAGGGCACCAGCTTCCTCCTGGTTCACTAAAGGGTCAGTTGGGGCCTCAGCTGCCGGTGGCAGCAACTTTCCTGGCTCACCTATCAAGTCCAGCTGCCCCCACCTGTCTAATAATAAGTGGCAGGTTTAGGCTGTTAGGAATGAAGACATCGGAGGCTCTTGGCTTTAATTTAAATGCTGACGGGAACATCTGTTGGAAAGGTCCAGGGAGAGTTCTTAAGCCAACCTAGGGATCGCTATGATAGGATGAAAGGGCTGAGTCCAACCTACATGGTGGCCACAGGCCCAGAAGCTGAGGGGAGGAGATGTGTTAAGTGATGAGGTGAAGGAAAGCACTAGCCCAGGGGTGCAGGGCTCATCGCTGGCTTCTCAGGTGGGTCTTTTGCCTCAGTTTCTCCTCTGTAATAAAGGAGGTGGGGGTAGTTCCCAGAAGGTCCCAGCAGCCAGCTATCATGGAGATAATTCACAGCCCAGCTCCTGGGCCTACCCTATGCTCTGCAGGGAAGTCTGTCTACATTCTGAGTTCTAGGCTGCTCCAGCTCCCCCCTCTTTCTAAGTATATGCTGAGGTGGGTCCTTGTAGTGGGAGCTGGGAAGGGGGATCTTTCCTGGGTGTCACCCCACTCTCCACTCCATGCCTTTCCATCAGGGAGCAATAGCTAGCTACCCAACTAAGCCCAGCCTCCTCGCTCAACTGCTGCAGGTGAACTATTTCTTGGCCTTCCTGTTTTTGGTACAAATATCCCAAACCTCTCTGAGTGTGTCTCAACCTCCCATGAAAATAATCCAGACTTAGAGAATAAGTGTGCCTATTCTCCTATATAAATGGGAAGATTAAAGGAGTTCTTGAAGAAGGAATTTTTCCTTTAAGAAGTCGCCAGCAGAATCCAGTCATATTGAGCTGTTTAGAGCCCTGGAAATGCCCACAATTCTGAGTTTCCGCTGAGACCCGCAGAGTGGCCCTGGTACACCATGTGGAGGCCGGCTGCCTGAGGGCCGTCAGATGGGCGTCTTCTTAGTGTGTCTTCCTATGGCCCAAAGCCAGGCCAGGGACGTGCTACTGGCGTCCCCACTCCTGTGCAAGGGTTGCAGGCCTGTCCGTGTGTGCTGAGTCTCTGGCATAGTCTACGAGGCACAAGACACCCGGCAGCCACTCAATCCAATCACTGTCCCAGGTTTGGCGCAGAAAGGCGAGGCCGCCGCATAGCTCTAATGGAAATCTGTTCCTTCTATGCCTGCTTCGGGATCCTGGGAAGGGCTTAAGAAGCTTGGCCAACGACCTTTCCTATGGGCGCAGAATGCGCAAGACACAACCTCTCACCGGCCTGGGCTCTTCTCTGGTTCTGTGGAGGTGGCTCGCGCTCCCCGTGCATCAGAGTCCCGCACAGAGACACATTCGTTGACCCTTTGTTGAACGAGTAAGTGAGTGCACGACTTGGCACCGGGGAAGCGCAGAAGGGTGGCGCTACTATTGCGCCAAGGCCACTGACCAAGTCATGTCCCACAGCGCAGCGGGTCAGAGGCGTAGTCCATCTCTCGATGCCGAAGGCACGAGCGGGTGGAAAAAGAGCTGCAGCCCGTCCACCGGGTGCACGATGGGCACGGTCTGCATGGCGGGGAAGGCAGGCGTGGCCAGTTCCCAGCGCGCCGTGCGCACCAGCTCCACTGCGAGCAGCTGGAGCACCGCCTGCGCCAGCTCCTGGCCGAGACAGCTACGGGCACCTCCGCCAAACGGGATGTAATGGAAGCGGCCTGAGGCGCCCCGCGCATCCTCGCCCGATGCGCTGAAGCGCTCGGGATCAAAGCCTTCGGGAGGGCTGCGGTATACCGCGGCCGTCTCGTGCGTGTCCCGGATGCTATACATCACGCTCCAGCCCTTGGGGATCTGGTAGCCCTGCGGGAGGTGAGGAGACCTGCCTGATCACGAGGCACTTGGAAACCGGGCCTGAACCGACCCTCCACCCTGGGTGCACCACACAAAATTCTGAATATTAGCAGGAATTTCTGTCTAACCCGGAAGTGTGGTCACTCTGCGTTCTAATCACAGTTCCTTCTCTGGTGAGCTGTGTGACCTTGGGCTAGCTATTCAATATCTCTGAGCCTCAGTTTCTTAATTGTAAAAAAACAAAAAAAAAAAAACCAAAAATGCTACTTTTGTTGTGAGGATAAAATAAATGGGTCTGGCATATATGTTGGTGGTCAGTAAATGTGATTCATTGTTATGTTTCACTGTTTTGTTTTTGTCTGTCTTTTTTTCTTCTGACATTAGATCAGGATATAAATTCTAGTTCTGCACCTACCAGCTCTCTAGGCTGGAACAATGCAAGTGACAGAGACTCCCATTTCTCAGTGATAAGCTTGATTATAAAGTTTTTCTTTGCACTGAGGTAAAAACTGCCTTTCTGTCCTTCCCATCCATCAGCTGTGCAATCATAATGTTTAGGTCTGGTAGCTACACTTTAAGAAGGCACACGTGAGAATTAAACTGGGGAGTCCTAAAACGTTGGGAAGCAGCTTTCATATTCCCTCTGCACACCTCCAGCTTTTGAACTACTTCACTTTTTGATGTGTCTTCCTACCCCCTAACTATCCTGCTTCCCTTACCTGAACAGGCTCCACAGTGTCTACTAGGCGGCTCTCAGACGCAGAGAAAAGATCTTGAATCACGGAAGAGCTCTCTTGCTCTCCTCCCTGGGCCTCAGTTTTCCCATCTGTAAACTGGATGGCTAAGACCCCTGAGACCTGCTCACTCTGGGGGACCTGTGCTCCTCCGCCTTTCCCTGTGGTCTTGGAGGGCACACTAACACCTGCAGAATGCAGTATGAATTCCAAGATGCAACGTCCAATACACTTCTAAACACCTCACTAATCCACCCACCTCTGTGGGGGCTGTCCCCTCTCTGTGGTGTGCTGTCCCCACCCTAATCCTTTACTGCTCCAGCTCAAATTCCTCAAAATGTTATGGTGTCATCCAGGACTACAGATCATTCCACAGCACATTTGGGATAAATCTGTAGGCCCTGGACCCCTTTCTCTCCATGATGAGATCCTCCAGGGCAGAATCCCAGTCTGCACAGTGTCCTGGAATCCTGGGATGCAACTCACCACGGATGTTTGCTGTTTTATATAAGGGTCAGGGAAGGAGATGCTCATTTTGCCTGGAGCCTCCCAGGAACTGAGCTGGGGGAAGAGGGGACTGTGTGACAGCTGTTCAGGCAAACACCTTTGCCAAGTTAGGGCTCCACTCCCAGACTCTGCCATTGTGTAGCACAGCCCAGTGGCACCTTGTGTGTCGGAGCTGGAAGGGATCAAGACAGCTTCCTTCCACAGAGTAAATGGAAGCCCTGAGTGAGGTGGGACTTGCCCAAGGTCTTACAGAGATGGAACCAGGCCTAGACTTTAAACTTCTTGCCCTGGCCAAGCCAGCCTGATCAGATCCTTAAGAGAATCTAACCCATATTTTCATTGTCCCACTCTTCTGGAATCCTTTGCCGAGGCCCTGGACAGGTAACAATGATGGATTCCTTGATCATTGGGGTCAGAGGGGTGGGGTACGGGATATTCAGGGGAGCTCTTTGTACTCCACCCAGACTCACTGGCTAAGAGGGGGGTGCCGCGCGGATTAAATTTTTTATTCTCAAACTTGGATCTAATCAAGTTGACCGACCTCCGCAGCTGCGAAAAGGAAAAGTATATGGGGTCCCTAACCTTGCCGGCTCACCAGACGCTAGTCTTGAACCCCTCAACCAAGGATCTGGGGAAATAGAACAGGGCTCATCCCACTTTACAGGTGGGGAAAGTGGAGGCTCTGAGAGGGAAAGAGAAGACTTAGTGGTCTTAATCCCCTACCTCCCCACCTCCACCCGCCCAGGCACCGCAGCAGGCTGCCCGGCGGCAGAGGGTGGGGTGCAGCGCACTTACATCGAGCTCGAAGGTGCGCAGGGCTGTGCGATAGCCCCCGGACACCGGCGGCAGGAGGCGCAGCACCTCCTTGACCACGCAGTCGACGTAGCGCAGACCGCCCAGCGCCGCGAGGCTGAGGTCTGGCTCGCAGCTGCAGTCTGGCCAGGGCCCCGCGCCATCCCCCGCGGCCCTCGGCTCGCAGCTGCACGCGCGCCCCAGCCCCTGCGCAGCTAGCTCCTGCTGGATCTTGGCGATGGCTGCCGGGTGCTGCAGTAGCAGCAGGACGAGGGATGTGCTGGCACTGGCGGTGGTGAAGAAAGCGGCGAAGAGGAGCTCCACAGCCGACTCCTGCAAGACAGCCCGGGCGGCGCTGAGTCTCCATCAGCGGGGCCCCGGTCTCCTGACCGAGATGTAAAGGGCCCACATTGATCGTTGTGCAAAGGCCAGAGAGCCCGGGATGTACCACTGTGGCGGCTACATGCGAGGGTCCTGCAGCCAACTGAATCCCATCTGCCACCGGGACAAGCCACAAGAGCAACGGGTAAAAAGCAGGTCTATCCTCTTGCCTTGGGAGGGTTCCCAGAGATAATGATAGGAATTTATTCTGTGTGCCCTTCTTAGTGCTTTAAGTATATTAACTCGTTCCATTCTCATCCTGGTCCTGTGAGGCACTATTACTGCCCTCATTTTGCTGCTGTTGGAAATGTCCCTGCAGCTAGTGGTCCCAGTAAGCAGGCTCAGAGCCCAGAGCTTTTAACCGCGTGGCGGTGCTGCCTGGCATCCCGTCTGAGGTTCCTGACAATGACTGCAGTGGAACTGAGGAAGACACCTGCAGCTGCAGCCCCAGTCTTGCACCAAAGCAGACAACATGGTTTCTTCTTCCCGCTTAGTGGAATGGTCCCAGTGAGAGACTAAATCTCTTCCTGGCCTGCACTGCCCAAGGAAAAGAGAGGAGGGGCCTGGTGGGCTCATCCTCCAGGCCCTAGCCCTCACTGCCTGCCTCTGCTCTCCGGACTCACTGTATTCCTTCCTGGCAGCAGCTACAGTGTGTGTTTATACACTGATTTGTGTAATCATGAGATGAAAGTGTACTTCACCCCTCCTGCACCTCAAGGGGAAGGGCTGTGTTTTGATCATTCCTAAATCCCCAGACCCAGCATAGAGCCTGACACCGACTAGGTACATAATATTTGTGGAAAGAATGGCCTAGTCCAAGGCTGTCGGCCCCAAACAAGATGGGGAGCCAGGACAGAGACCTTGAAGCCAGCCCTAACATCCTCTCTAAAAAGGCGCAGCCTGCCTGACCTGCCCTGAATACCAGACCAGAAAAGACGTCTCGTCCTGAAATCTGGGACAAGCCCTTCCCATCCTCGTCAAGGCAGTGGAACTGTCCACTCCTTTCCACACCACTCCCTTCACCTCCCAGAGCTGTTCCTACCCTTGGGCTCTCCCAGGACTTGGGAGGCCACTGCTCGTCTCCTTCTAACCACCTGACTCTTCCAGACTTCACAAACACCCAGGAGTCAGGGTAGAGTTACTAGCCCCATTCCCAGAGAAGAAACAAAGGCTGAGCCTCACACTTTGAGGCTGGTGGAGAGGGAAACTGAGGCCTAGAGAAAGGACTGGAATTGCTTTCAGAATTGCTGAGGTGTTTCCATTTCTAACTCCCCAACCTCTCCACTGTTTTCTGGGTTGTTGAGGAGGCCCTGGGGGCCAGTCCAAAGCTTCCCTCACCTCCACTGCATGCTATGCGTACATGGGGAGCAGTTCTAGTTCTAGTTCTAGTTCCAGTTCTTTGGGGGATCCCACAGTGGCCAGACAGGTAGAAGCACCAGGTGCCAAGGTGCCTCCTGGTAGGTGGGGAGCTTCCAGGAGCACGTGGAGTTTTACCTTGAGCCCTTAGGGTTTGTAAAGAAAAGGAGTAAAGAGGGCTTCATAGTCAGGGGGGATCAGCAGAGGCAAAGGTGTGGAGTGACAGAGAAAAGGGGGGAGGGGGAGCTGTTTGTGGTCAGAAGGGCCTAGGATTCAAGCCTCCTAGGCTCCTACTGAGAGTGGGTGTGGCTGAGCCAGGACTGGAAGCCTAGTCTCCTTCTCCTCCTTGCCCTGCGGAGTGACTAAGGCTTAAAGTGGGGCTATAACCCTGCTAGGAATGCAAAAGACAGAAGGCGAAAACTTACCTTCAACTCCTGCACTGAGAGCTCGTGTCCCAGCGCCCGAGTGCTGTGGATAATCATGGCCAGGGCATCACCTGGCTCCCAAGTCATGTCTTCATGAAGCTTCTCTGCAATGGCCTCCTCCAGGTGCCGATGTAGCTGGTCCCTAGCCCGGATGCCCTGATATGAGAGGAGAAAAGGGAGGTGGGGCAGGAAGGCTGAGGGGACCAGGCCTGGGCTCCTACCACACCCTCACCCTGATCTTCCCAGGGCTGCTCTGGCGCTGCTGAGTTCCAGGTGTTAGCAGTTTCCCAGCTTAGCTTCATGCCTGGCACATAGAAGGGGTTTAAAAATGCACAGGAAATTTTCCACTTTCCTGACGCATCATTCGCTCTTATCACAAGCCCCTTTAAGGCAGGCAAACAGTTTCTTTGGTCCTTAAGGTAGGATGCCGAGGCCCAGAGAGGTCAAGCAATTGCCCAGAGTCACACAGCCATCAGTGCCCATGCTGGCACAAAGTTGTGGGGGTGGAGTCAGCTCATTGCCTTTCCTGTGCACTGGGCTCAGGCAGGGACAGTAGGCACCAGTGCACAGGGCAAAGGACACCTTGATGCACCCAGAAAAGCTCTGGCTTAGAGGACACAACTGGATATTCTAAGCATTAGCCTCTGTGAGTTGGTAGGCAAGAAGGCCAGGGTGCCCCTCCAGAGATTAGGGAATAAGAACAGCAAAAGCATTTGAGGACTTGAGCTTTGCAGAGTAGATGGAGTTCAAATCCTACCTCTCTGCCCCTCTACTAAGCTGTGCGATCTTGGTTAAGTTATTTGACTTGTCTGAGCTTCAGTTTCTTCATCAACAAAATGAGAATAACACTTTGCAGGTTGAGAGGATTAAATCAGGAAATGTATCCAAGGTGATCAGCCCATATAATGCCCCTTTATACATAACAATTATTTTTATCCAGGTGACTGAAAACCACTGCATTGGCACAGTGAGAAGCCCCAGCTCAGGGGGAAAGACTGATCGGATCGGGCTTCCTAGCCGCTCCCTGGGCCTCGCCCTTCGCTCTGAAGTCTGAAGGGGCCGCGGTTCTCAGATCCGTTCTCAGATCCGGAAACTAGCGGGCCCGGGGCCGCGGGCGGGGAGCCGGCACCCACCCCTCTCCAACCCAGGCTGGCGCCGGGATGGGCCGGGGGCGTGTCTGCAGCCCTAAAGCTCCCATCCATTCCACAGCCGTCCGGGCTTCCAAAGGGGCGTTGGAGGCCCGGCCAGGAGGCGCCATTCTCGGGAGGGGCTGGGCCAACTGGCCGGGCGCCTGCCACGGAGTATCCAAAGGGAGGCCCGCGGCTGCTGGGGCTGGAGCATGACCTGTCTGGCCCAGAGACGGTGTGTGGCCCGCCCCTGGTCACACAGCAAGTCAGGGCAGAGGGCAACCCCAGCGCCCACCGCTTCACCACGCCACCTCCCCTCCCTGGGCTTTGCCCCTGTCCCTCAACAGAGGTGACGCATGGGGTGTGCCAAGGGAGCGTAAGAGGAGGGTCGGGGGCTGGGGTGGCAGTACCTTGCGCAGGCCGCTGAAGGGCACGTCCAGGGGCAGCGAGAAGAGGTTCTCCACAAACTGCTCAAACGTTCGGGACAGCTCCGCGCATTGCGCCTCGTCCAGCCGTAGCCCCAGTAGGATGCGCGCAGCCATACGGAAAGTGAGGGCTTTGGCGGCCTCATAGACTTTGACCGGCCGGCGGGCTGCGCACCAGGCACGCACCTCGCGCCGCAGCGCCCCCTGTAGGCGGGGTACGTAGCGCTCCAGTGCCGCGCGGCTGAACACTTGGGCCAGAACCTGCAGGGAGTGCGAGGGATGAGCCATGGCCACGGTCCGGCCTTCTTTGCTTGGCAGTTCCAGAGGAGTAAATTTCAGGCTCTTCTTCCTCTTCTAAGTGGCCCGGACCCACGCATAATGGCTTTTGCTGTCTCCATTCCCTCTAGTTCTCCTCTGTTGTACAGTCCCTCCCACCAATATAAGCTCCAGCTACCTCCGCCCTCCAAGAAGTTGTCCGTAACGATTGTCCAAGCCCATTCCCAGGGCTCCTGGTATCAGTTACAGAAGGTCAGAAATGAAAGGACCTTTGAGTCTCAATCTTGGCCTTAAAAACCTAAGCTGGAGAAGGTAAGGTACTGGCCCAAGGCCACCCACTCGTTAGCCAGGGGTCCCCGCCAGGTTTGTAGTAGTGTACCTCTAACACTTAGTCCCGATCTAGCCCACAGCAGGTGCCCGAGAACCGCGGGTCTGATGACCCGACGGCCCCTTCTCTCGTTTTGGCTCACCTTGCGCCGCTGCCTGTGTGGCTCACCAACCGCGCCGAGCAGTGTGTGCGAGCCCAGTAGGATGTGCGCGCTCTGTGGCCACTGGCTGCGCACAAGACGGTGTTCACCTAGCAGGATTGTGCGCACATTCTCGGCGCCGCTCACGCGAATCACCGGCCTGCCAAGCAGGTGCGTCTTGAACACTGTCCCATAGCGCTCACGGCGGGAGCTGTGGAAACGCGAGCCCTGCGCAAGGAGCAGCGAAGAGGGCTGGGACCGCTGGGAATCTGGCCCAGGCCTCCCAAGCGTCCCCGGATAACCACCCCTTGCTCCAGGCTGGAGCGTTATGCTTTACAAAAGTCTCAAATAGGCCTCGCAATGACCCTATAGGAATTTAGATGCCCCTGTTCCCATTGGTGAAAGGAGAGTAAGGATCAGAATGGGGAGGTGAACACCCAAGGGCTCACGGCGAGAGCCCCCCGACTCCGGGTTCTACGCATGCTCCTCAAACTCCTTCCTAGAACCTTTCTGTTCACTCCCGCATTGTGTTGGGACGTGTTTAAACAGTACTGAGGAGAACTGCGGTGACAGGCCTTTTGAGGGAGCAATTGGGCGAAGGTGAGGGCAGTGTATGTTCCATGGGCAGTATACGCTCAGTGTATGCAACGGGAAGAGACCGGCTACGAACCCTGGAAGCATTGAGAGGGATGAGGGTCCGGTAGGAGCCAGGGCAGAAGGGTCCATATTGGGGTGAGAAAGACCGACTGCTCACCTGAACTAACCAGTGCAGCGTTTCGCCGAAGAAGGGCCAGCCCATAGAACCCTTGGGCAGGGGCAGGGAGGATGCCCGGTCCCGGCTCAGAGTCCAGCGGAGGGTCCAGAGGTGCTGGGCCAGGCTGAGCAGCAGGCCGGCGCACAGGAGAGCGGTGCCTGCCGCCCCCAGCACAGACAGGCAGCTCAGCCCGCAGGGGAACATGGCGAGCCTGCAGGGTGAGGAGGGCGGGGGTTGGGGAGGGCAGACTTCTAAGGGCGTTGGGGGGATAGAGCTGGGGGGCAGGCAACGAGCAGCGCTCACTCATTCTGTCCGTAAAGGTCCTGGGGCTTGGGAGCCAAGACCGAGAGTTATAACCCTGGCCAAGGACTTGGCTAACCAGATTGGCAGTGTAAGACAGCAGTGACCACCCGCCCTTAGGGTACGTGCCTTCCTCAAGGCCCGCGCGCGCGCTCAAGACTTTCCCTCTGAGTGAGCAGGCTGCTTCGGGACCCTCACGCCTGGTGTCCGTGGGCACCTCCTACCTCCTCCCGGGGCCAGAACTCCTTTGATAGAAGCAGCAAGGGCAGGCAAAGAGGGGAGCAACTTACCGGTGTTGCCAACCTGGGCTTCGATCACCGGGGCTGTAGACCCCTGTACCACCTCTCTCTCTGCCCCAGTCTGTTAACCCTTTTCGGCCCACCCTGGACACATTATATAGACACTGGCTCCCTCCCAACGGACAGATCCTGATTCACACGACGTGACGTGCCTATGCATATTTAAAAAGCTCTACGCAGAGTAACGATTGGAGGCGGTGGGCAGCAGCGTGCTCACCGAGGGGCTAGGAACAGGGCGTGGCAGCTGCAGCGGCACCGCAGTGGGGCTGGGGGCTGAGCCCTGCGCAGATCCTCCGGCGGGGTCTGCGGGTTCGGCACTACAACTTCCCGGCTGGACGCAGGAGCTCGGTGGTGACCAAGCCGAGCGAGCGCTAACTTGCTCCTTGGGGTCCGCGCCCTCGAACTTCTATGTGCCCCTCCTGCTCCCAAAACTCCAAAGCTAAGGGCTGAGGTTTCTCCCATTTGCCCTGTTTCCCTGTCAGGGAAATTGCGGTCTTTGACGCTAACCTAGGCATCGCAAGCGCCTGCAAGTATAGCCTGGGCGAGATTCTCCGACATCCCCCATCCATCCCTGATCTCTGATCTACCACTTCAGGAATCCTTGAAAAAATGGTAGTGTCACTGTTGCCCAAAGCCCATGAGGAGCAGATATCCCCAGGCTCCTTTGGGGTCTCAAGGACCAAATTCACCCTTTTCTCCCTCTCCGGAGGGCCCTGCACCAGTCCACAGGGCTGTTTCCTGTACTTTTTGCGAGTCAGAGGGCTCCGAATTCCCCAAGGACTCGCGCATCTCGGTCCCTACAGAGCAACCAGAGGGTTGGGGGGGTACAGTAAGGTGAATGCCTCAAGACCATTCCAGCTGAGGACCCACAGCAGTCTGCTGCAAACAGTGCAAAGCCCGCGGCTCTCGGAATCCTGGATGCCTTGCCAAAGCCGGGAGGTCCCCCATGCCCTGGAGGGCTGGGTAAGGCACCGGAGGGACGGCCACATTCCACAGCCTTCAAAGAAAGCTGGCTAGTTGTTCTGCGCTCCTCTAGTAACTTCTAAGAATTACCATGTTTTCCATGTGATAGTTTTTCAAATGTGAAAAATCTTAGGATAAGATATAGTCAAAAGAATAAATGTTTATTTTCTTTGTCTTGGTGACACCCCCATTCCAATAACTAGGGAATAATAGTCTTTCTAAAGGAAGCAGTTGTTTTAAATCGGGAGCTTGGAATAGATGCAACAGCAACTCATTTTCAAGAACTTGCTCAACCTTTTACATGTTTCATCACAAAATCAAGAAATGTACATATAATTCTTTACATTTATTTTACAGAGTCAAGTAATAAGTTTCTTACAGGCATAAATCCTGAAAATGCAAAAGGAATATTTAGCATAAAACAATGAAAAGAAAGCAAGGATCACATTGATGTGACTATTTGGATCATGGTAATTTACACAAAGGAAAAAATGTACATTGGTTTTAGATTTTCCAGAGTTCATTTGGTTTGGCTTGTTTCCACAAGGAGGATATGGTACTGAGATCTGCTGTTTGAAGAAAGTAACCTGACCCCTGTGGTAACATGTGTAGGAACATACCTACCCTCACACTAGCTGCACCTGAAGTGGTTAGCCCCACTTAGTTCCTGTCCTCTCTTTTAATGTGACCAAAACCAAACCAAATAAATTCTAGAATGGGGTCGGCTACAAACAGTATAGTTAGGAATATTAACCCTGCCAAACAGAAACACTGCATCTTTAGAAAATCCAACACCCTGTCTTCATATTCAGAATGATTACATTAAGCCACCAAAGGAGAACAAATAATTCACATTCTTACTGAGTTAAATCAAGTTCGATTTCAGAGACCCTTACAGGTTTGTCTATTTCCCCCTCAGAATCTGCAAAATTAGAAAATTTTTATCTGCTTAAATCATATTTAGGTAAAAAGTAAAAGCTAAAAGTCAGAAAATAACAGTGAAATATTCCCATATCAGATATGATTACATTCCAAAACCAGATCCTGATGAAAAAAAACACACCATTGAAGTTTGAATAAAAAAGATACTTATATGCAGAGGTGTAGGTTTTACCAATGTATTTACAATCAATTTCATATACAATTTTTACCTGATTTATACATATTTCTAAAAGTGAAAAAATTAATGTCACATTTTCCATATATAAAATAGTATTTAATTATTTAAAAATCCATACAAATGATATTATCGTTTCTTGTTTCAGCTCTCATCAGTGTCTTTTCTCTATCATATTTTTTAACTCTGCAAACAAACTGCCGTTATCATAACCAGTGCCTGTTAGAGACCAACGTTCCGTCACAAACAGTGTCACTGAGCGCAAGGGATGTGAAGTCTATGTGTGCTGGGACATGCCATTCACCAAACTTCTCAGCTGTTTCATGACTGTCTCTATCAACTTCTGTTTGTCTCGATCATTCTTCCTGAACTGCGCAAATATATTGTTCTTTTTGCTAGTATCCTTCATCCTAGGAATATATGTGAATAAAGAAGCTTAGTAAAAGGAAATTTTAAGCTACACTGTCACAAGTAAAATATCTTGGCATGCTCAGAACTATTTTACACTAATCCTATGTTTGAAAAATATATTTCAAAGAAAATAAGCACTAATAAAATTACGGAAATGGTAACCACACACAAAATTAGCAGCTTTATTCTATAGTCTATATACAGTGGTGTTTTTGCATTAGTATATAAGTCTGAAGTACATTAAGTTTTCTAATATCACACTATTTTCTAGTATCATTCCATAAAGTGTACTAAGACACATACCCTCTGTTAACTCTGCAAATTACATTCATAGCAAGACAAAGTGAAAGGAAAAATAACATTAGAAAGTTTAAGGCAACCATTTCTTTTTGGTCTCAGCGGTGTTTCATGGCATTGTAAAATAAATTTGTTTATTTTAAACAGTTCTTTTTCCTCTCAAGTAAAATATACCACAGACATTTTGAAATGTGGGAAAATAATATACACTTTTAAATTAACAACTGAAAATTTTAATAGTGATACTTAAAATGAAATATGATTGAGTAAAGAAAAAAAATCTGCCACAGAATTTGAGGGAAAACCAGCACCTAAACCTGTATTATTTTTAGCTGGACAGGATGCACCAGTTAAGTGTCCTATTACTTCAGTTTTTACTATATTATTTTTTAAGTCACAGGTTTATCTACCTGCAAAACACCCAAGTCTATAATGGTGGGATTTTGATAGCACTCACTGGTGGCAAACATTCCAGTTCCTAGCCACATTTTACAAAATAACTTATTTCCTATGTTATAATATAAAAAAATAGTTCTTATTCTCACTTGCCTCAAGTAAACATATTTCTAAGGTCAGTTAAGCCTGCTATTGTGGGTACAGTAAGAAAAATGTTTTGTTCATGTCAACATAAATAGCAACCTTAATATAAAACTACATCATTAAAGGGCAAGAAAGAGGCTTATGTTTTGGTCATTAAAATGGACTAAACTTTTAAGCTCCCTTTAGACATTTATCTTTTGATGAAAATCTCTAGTTCTTCAATTATCACTGAATCACAAAATGCTAAAATGTTGTGTAAAAAAGTTTTCAGAATATACTCACTTCTCCAAAAGAGTAAGGGCTGTGTTTGGATTCACCCGGAGGTACTTAGAAGTTGGCTGTCCATAATCAGCTAGATAAGTAGACCAATCCCAAACCATAAACAGGTCAAGGAGCTGAGAAAGATGGGAAAATGTTAAACCAACTTTTGACTATTTACCTAGAACTAATATATAAAGTATATGCCATTCTCAATCCATTTTAATATGACCCGCTTCTTAGATAGAATAAGGAAATTCATTTGAAAAACTTAATTAACTATATAGCCAAAAAAGTATTTACTATCTTTTTACTTCTGAAATTATTAAAATTGTTGGGGTTGCTTTTCTAATAAAACACTTGACTGAATTTTCAAATAATTGTAAAATAATGAAAACACTGTTGATAGAGTTAATTATATTAGGTATAGAGATTTAAAGTTTACACATTTTTCAGGTCATACGTAAAGTTAATAAGAGTTGGCACTACTAACTGAAGAATTTTAAAGAACTTAAATTGAACCTTTTCTCTTAGAGGTTAAGTATGTTTACCTTTCTAAGAAGCCATTTGCATCTAGACTTTCCCAAAGTAATTTAAACCAAAAGCTCAGATAATCTCAATTAAGTGCATTAAACAACCTCTGCTGGATTCTCCCTGGTGATAGATCCGCAGTAGTATTATGAAAAGAGGGTTTCAGGACTCAGCATGTTAACTCTAGGCGATCATTTTGTATAAACAAACAACAACAAAAAAGAAACCCTCTTGTTTTCCATAATGTTTTAAAATTGACTATTTGCTTTATAATCTCCAGTTAGAATTGTTGTCAAATATGGAAGTAATCTTTTAAAAGCAGTGCCATGCCTAAACCAAAGCACCAAACTCCTCATCCAACTTTAAAACCCTAATCCCCTTTAAGCCATTTAAAACCAACTTCCTATCCCCATTTGAATTGTTTCAGAAAACTAAATGCTTTACTTACTACCTTCTTTCAGTTTTTATATTATTCCTTCTTTTTATAACTCACTTTATAAATAAGGAGTGTACTGCTTTTGCTTGCAAATGAATGAAGCATTTGCACTTAGAATATGCTAGCCAGCCCACTAACTGTGAGAGGGAGAAAATTTCTGGGGTGGTTAAAACCAAAAGAAAGGTTAAAAGAAACTAGCTCTTCCTCAGGAAGGTAATGGACTTGCCTGACTATTTTCCCATCCAACATACAGGTATTAACAGAGAATTTCTTGTAAAAGGAGGAAAACTCTATCATGAAATTATTAAGTATTAACATTAAAAGCCACTCTATTTTCTGTTGGACAACATTCTAGGCCATACCAAAATTTAAAACACTGGTACAGAAACTACACTGATACAATGTTAAAAGAATATCTGTCTAAAAAAGAAAAGGAAACTTACTTAAAGTTCTGTGTAATTTTTAATTGTTGCAACAAGTACATTTTTCTTTCCTTTTACAAGGAGGAAAAGTTACTTTCATACTCTCCCGTGGTGAAAAAGGAAATTGGTGTAACTTCTCTGCAAATGTGATTTTGTTATGTGTTTAAGAACCTTATAAAAATGACCATTCAGGAAACAATAATAAAAGGTGACAAAATGATAATATGAGCAAAGATATTATCTCAAAAATGTTATTTGTGTTATCAAAAAACTGAAGGAACAAAAAACAGCCTAAATCTAAGTATTAAGACAATGATTAAATAGTGAAGTATATCTGTAAGACAAGTATCATGTGGTTAATAAAACTGATGTCTACACAGAATTTTCCCTACATAGCTTGGGAAGGTGCTTATAATAAATGCTGCTACTAAAATTACCTAAAAACCCATCAAAAGAGACTGAAAGAAAATTTGAGAAAATGTTAAGAATGGCTGTTATTTGTGTGATGGGATTATGGGTAACTGCTATTGTCTTTTTTATTTTCATAATATTCTACAATGGGCATGTATTAACTCTAGAATTAGAAATAAGGCTTACGTATTTACATATAGAATTTAAGTAATGAATACTCCTCACAGAGTTGTTACCAAAAACCTCACTTTGAAGGATTCCTCTTTCAGGTTAGGTATGTGTTTGCACAAGTGTGTGTGGGCATGCGCGCAGTCGGCAGAAAGTAACACTTAATAACTGTATACTGGCTGTAATCTCCCTTTCTTTCCAAAAGGCATTAGCAACATGACCTTTGGGATTTGCAAGAGGAAGAGGCCTTAAACTAAGTCTGTTTTTCTCTTGTGCCGATCTACCCCCAGGTGGGAAAGGAGGAGCCCATTTAATTAATTTAAAACCTACACCAACTCCAACTATGAATACAGAACTGGTTCTTCTACAGCACAAAAACAGACTTTCCTAGATAAAGAAATATTATGCTTACAATTTTCACATATGGCCAGACACTCCTATGCAAATCTCTTATCTCTAGAAATTACAGGAACCACAAAACTTAACCTACCTGCCCACATGTAGACAAATCTAATCTACATGCTTTCAAATTACACTAATCCTTTATAGAAATACATATTGTGCAGAGTTAAGTTATAGATATCTATGGAATTCTGAATAAATCTACATGTTAATGGTGAAGGAATGCATTGCCAATGTGGATAAAAGGGCCGAGGATCTAGATAATTCATTTATTCATTTAACCAATATTGACAGCCCACCTATAATGAGGCAAGCACCAGAGATACAGTATTGAATAAGTCCCTGTCCTCAAAGAGCTTATGTTTTAAGTGGGGAAGGTAGAGAAGCAGTTAACGAGGAAACAAGCAATATTTTGATGTTAACATGAACAAATTATGAAGAAAACATCTATTTATACAAAATCCTAGTATTTTAAACCACAGTAACACACGAGGAAGCTCCTATCGATTTTCCAGAATAAACAGAAGCCACTGATTTCTGCAGAAGCCAGTGGCTGCTTGCTCATTACTCTCAGCCCGCGAATCCAGGGGCTGTGGACTTCAGCACCATTTCAGCGTCTATGCCCTGAAGTACACACTGATGAGCGTAGGGAGGAAATATGGGACCCACAAGCACGTTGATCTCATATTCTGGTTTCTTCTTTCCGTGTGTGTAGGGATTTTTCAAATGCATACTATTGCATTGGTAAGTAAATAGAAACAAACTTCACAAAACTAGGCAGCAAAACTCATAAAATGTCCAACATAGTGTAACTACTGAGTAGATATTTAAGAAATAACTGATTGATGATGCTAGACCACTATTCCCAGTTTACTTCAGCTTTTTCCTTAAGTTTCATGAGTACAAAAATGAGCACCCTACAGACGTCTTTGGCTTACGCTGACAGCCCTCTTAAAAAGGCCCAATGTTGGCCTGCAGGCAAACAAGGGCAAGTGAACGCAGTCAACAGATTTCCCTCCATCTCTCCCAAGATTTCACTGGAGCATTGGTAAAGAAAACAGATTCCCGCACAATAAACCATTGGGTCTAATGCTGAATGAGTTATATGTTCTTCCTAGAGAAACAGCACTGATATTTCTTGAATGGTCTACCAGTATCCCTTTTCCATAACAATTATAGGTTCTTTTTAACTTTTTAAAGTATAGTTCTAGTGAAATGAAAGATCTAAGACAAAACTAGGACATTATGAAACTAACGCTATGCCAGGCCAGATTTATGGACTGAGCCCATTTCTATAGGCTATCGTTATCCATGCCTGCTCTGACCAAGGTGCACGATCCCTGATCTCTGGGATGGTTTAAAAAGAACATGGCTGCTCTGCGGCCAGAGGGTGACAGGCAGGGATGAGAAAACTGGAGCGACGATAGGTACAGCTACTGATACTCATCTTCACTCCACACAGTCATTGTTTTGGGGACAGCCTCTCACATTCAGTCACATTTCACAGGATGCACCATGTCCTTAATATGGAAACCTAAATTATGGAAAACCTCACTTCTCTATCTCAAGTTTTACTTCCTTAAGACGGCAATACATAAATAATACATTTATTATTAATCACACAAAATCTCTCAGTCTTGTAAATAAACAGTAAGATATAGTCTCAACAGATGAATTTATTAGTTAACACACATACCAAAAAATTCAAAGATGTAGATCAAATATGAACAAAAACAAAAATCTCCCCTAGATTATCCAAAAGCAATTTTACAATTACTTATTAAAGGATAAAGTCAGGCATATTATAATGAAAATTGGTATTAAGTTATATAAATGGGTTTGTTCCAATAGTCAAGTAAAGTAATTCCACCTTAAATCCTTTTGGGAAGTAAGCAAAGTATGGATCATATAAAAATGAACAGCAAAATAATGCACCTCAGTTCTATCTCATCATGATTTATAAGATTACCTAAAATTAGTATCCTAACTGTTTTTTCACCAAGGATTCAAAAATACCCTTCATAACTAATCTGATAACATAAAGTGGATTCATGCCAATATTTGTAAGTAAGTTGTAAGTTTCACTTCCTAAGCGTTCCCTGTGTGTGTCCACCAAACAAAAAGATTCAGCTTAAGGAAAGAAATGGTTACATGGGTGGTCCCATTTATATGCTCAAAATAGTTGAATCACTTCAGAATCACTGAAGAATTCATTTGTGTCATCACGTTTAGCTTGCTGACAGTTTCCCATCCTGAGTCCCACTCTAGATCTACACCCAAGAAACTTGGGGTCTCAGACCTGTTGAGATCACTTTGTGCAAATGACACAATGAATCTAGGCCAATTTAAAACCATTCTATGGAACTCATAGTGACTTTTTCCCTTTGTAAAAGTGAACCCAGAGTGCCAGGTCATTTTTTCCTTGAATCTGGTTTAGCTTTCTTTGTTTTGGGTCTTTCGGGTTTTGCTTTTGAAGCACCTCAGGGGCAGTGACCCAAGACAGAAGATAAATAAAGTTAAGCCAACCTCAAGAGAAAAGCAATTGGGGATACCAGGTTTGCTTTTGTAAATGTGAACAGTGACCTGGGGGCTCAGGGTCAACCTTAGTCCCCCAAAGTCCCTTTTCCAAATGCCAAATCCACCTGGGACCTCAGAGTTGCTTTGCAGATTCCAAAAGTAAACCAGGAGATCATTTTTCCTTTGCCTCCAAAAAAACAAAGCCAAAGCAAGGGTTCCTAGGGTGCTTCTGAGATTTAAACAACAACAAAAATCCTAAACCATAATACAGCTTTAAGGAAGAAATATGAGTAATCAGGCACAGGGGGTTCAAGAAAAATGGGTCTTGCTGAATTAGCCACGGTGGGGAAAACACAAGTCCTTTTCCTAAATAGATGTTGAAATCAAATGATGAGCTCCATGTGATTTTTAAAGTACTTGGCTTTACCCTCTTTCCAGCTATCTGAAAATAGCACATTTGGAAAACTCCACATGCAGCATGGAAGAGAATTTTAAGTCATAGACAGAAAGGGCTAGGGCAAAATTAGAAAGAAGCAGTATTGTGTCTTCACCCTGCACCCTCATTTCTTGAGCTCAGGATGCCTTTTGGCTCTCTGATACACCTGAGCCCTAACCCACGCCTGTCCTCTTCTAATGTGCCATTTGCCAAACCTGCTCTCACGCAGCCTTTCCGCCCCACCTACTGAGGACCAGGAGCAAGCTTTGAGCATACTGTGCTGCAGAGACTGTTTAAAGGCATTGGTCTCTTCAAGTTAATCCACCCAGGTGAACTGTGCACAGCAGAAGTAGAATGTTCTTCAAGTATGTCTGATGGTAAGCTATGTATCAGTCCTAGATAACTACTATGTGGGTTTGGAATTTGGGGAAAAAAGAGGTGACAAGTGGAATTTACATAGTCAGATCTATACACATCCATATTTGCTTTATCTTGAAATTTTTGGTCACTACCATGGGTAAAATGGTATACGGATACATAGGTATTAATTTTATGTGGTTAATATTTTATTAAAACTAATTTTATCAAGTAATATACCATGGTTAATAATTAAATGGGCGTATCATGAAAAACAATAGTCTACTGCCCCCCCAACCCCCATTCTCAGAAACAATCACGTTTAACTCCTTCCGTTTTTAATTCTGGTGATTACCTCAGTATCTCTGAATATGCTTATTTTTCTAATTTTTTAAAAATCTTGCAGCTAATACATATAAGGGTTTATCTTACTAATGCTACATTCCTATTTTTGGTAGCTATCACAAATTTTCTCTATTTTTGCTTTTCAAGTTTAATGTAATTAAACTTCCATTTCCTGTTATATCATCTTTTATAATAATTTTTGGAAAATATCTTTCAGATATATTGCACACACCATACAACCCTTCCTTTTAAAGTGTATAAATCAATGATTTTGACTATATTCACAGAGATGTGCCATTTCAATTAATTTTAGAACATTTTTATCACCCAAAAGAATCCTATACCCATAAGCAGTCACTCTCCAAATAAAAGTCATATAACATGTAGTCTTTTGTAACTGGTTTCTTTTGCTTTGCTTAATGTTTTCAAGGTTTATCCATCCGGTAGGGTGTACTAGTACTTCATTCCTTTTTATTGCCAAATAATATTCCACTATATGTATATACCACATTTTGTTTATCCATTCATTAGTTAATGAGCATTTGGGTTATTTTCAATTTTTGGCTATTTGTTTAAAAAATTTTATTGAACTTATTGGGGTGACAATGGTTAATAAAATTACATTTCTGGCTATTATAAATAATAGTGCTAAATAATACTGCTATGAATATTCTAGTCCAAGTTTTTTGTTTGTTTGTTTTGGATTTTGATTTTTTTTTTTTTCAGAGAGAGGGAAAGGGAGGGAGAAAGAGAAGGAGAGAAACATAGGTGTGTGAGATACACAGATTGGTTGCCTCTCTCACACCCACAAAGGGGGACTTGGCCTGCAATTCAGGCATGTACCCTGACTGGGAATTGAACCAGAGACCCTTCAGTTCTCAGGTCAGCACTTAATCCACGGAACCACACCAGTCAGGGTGCAAGTTTCTTTTGTTTGTTTTTTTAATTAAAAAAGAAATATTTTATTTATTTTCAGAGAGAGGGGAAAGGGAGGGGAACAAGAGGGAGAGAAATATCAATGTATGTTTGCATCTTGTGTGTCCCTCACTGAGGACCCAGCCTGCAACCCAAGCAAGCATGCACTCTGGCTGGGATCAAACCAGCGACCCTTTGGTTTGTAGGCCAGCACTCAAGCCCCTGATTCACACCAGCCAGGGCAAGGTACAAGTTTTTGTCTGGAAATGTTTTTATTTCTCTTGAGTATAAAACTGGGATTAAAATTTTCTAAATAAACTTTTAAGACTATCTTTTGATTCTCCATTTAGTATATAAGAATATCAGCACCTTATATAATTGAGTCTTAAAATAATTCTTTTGGCTATTGGGGTTTAAAATATTTATGTTATGTATCTGAACCCAAATAACAATAGGTATTTAACAAAAGTTTCCTAAAAGTTCTTCATAAATGCAGACAGATATTAATAATTAACAAGAATTTTTTAATCCATTATTTCTGAAAATCAAAAAACCCTATTATTATCCAAAATAGGAAAAAAACCCATTTCAGATAATATCCTCAAGAAGATTTACCTCAAATACAGCTGATCCCTGAACAACACAGGTTCAAAGTGTGCGGTCCACTGACACGCAGATTTTTCCCCAATAAATGCTGTAAGTGTATTTTCTCTTTCTTACAATTTGAAAAAAAAACATTTTCTAGTCCTTAGCTTACTTTATTGTAAGAATATAGTATGTAATACATATACAAAATATGTGTTAATCAACTGTTTTATAGATCAGTAAGGTTATCCAGTCAACAATAGGCCATTAAGAGTTAAATTTTTAGAGAGTCAAAGTTATACTCAGGTTTTTGACCATGTTGGCGTGTCAGTGCCCCTAACCCCCACATTGTTCAAGGGTCAACTGTATTTGAGTGTGATTTTGATTTTGATAATACCTTTCCCTATATACATGGCTTGTTTTCCTTCAGTTGCGGGAGTATCTGTTCAGCTTCCTGGTATTGTGAGATGGGTCATACACTGAATGGTAGCATTTAACCTAAATACCCAAACCGGAAATCTAGATTCAGTCTGCTGTGACTTCTCTCTCTTACAACTCCTACCTATCTTACAACTCTTATCTAACTTATTGCCAAATTGTTTCAATAAACCTCTTAAATATTTCTTGAATTCACTTGCTTCCTACTTTCCATCCCTACTCCTACTACTATCCTAGTTCTGATATGGAAATCTCACCCCTGAGGACTTTGGTCTTGCCCATCCCCTTTGTCTCTGCCTCCTAATACTCCAGATCCATCAACCTGCACACTGATGCCAGAGACCCAGTCAAAATAGAAATCTGATCACATCATTCATTTGCTTAAAACCTTCAATGGCTCCTCAAATCTTGCAAGATAAGGTTTAAGTTCCTTAACATGACATGCAAAGTTATGCACCTGATCTGCTTCAACCTTTTGGCTTCCTCTCCTGACTTGTAATTTAAACTCCTAAACAAGGAGCACTCATAGACCTCTTAAAAACTATGATGATCTCCAGGACATTTATCATTTTCTTCTCTGTGTGGAGTTCCCTTCTCCCCCTTCACCTAGGTAACTTACTTATTGCACAAAATTTAAGTCTGGATTCACCTCTCTCTCAGGAAGCCTCCCCAGACCATGTGATCTTTGTTGGGTTAGCTGTTCCTCTTTCATGTCCTCACAGCATCCTCACACATCTCACAGCACACTGATATCATGGGTTAATGTGTCTGTCTACTCACTAAAGAATCACATATCAATTAATTCTTTCTATAGTTGGGTGACTGATGGCTACCTCAGCCTTGTCTCTTTCCAAAGTCCCAATAGTTGAAGTGCCTTTTCTTCCTCCTAAAAATGTACTTTAAGTGCCTTGAAGATGGTGACTTATTTTGCTTAGTATCTGTATCTTCACATTTGGCCCAGTACCTGGAATACAGTAGATACCAAGTAAATGTATGTTGAGATGCAATGCATAGGCTACCTTCTGACACAGAATTTTGTGTCTACATTGAACTCACATCTTATATACTAATAAGATGGCTATGTTATCTTACTTTATATGTAAACTATTAATAATTAAGACATCTCTGAATTTTTAGTAATGTCTTACAATTATTATGAAAGCCAGACTAGTCTATTTTATTGACTGATTTAATTTGTGAATGTACTAAAATATTCCACGTCAGAAGTTCTGCTCTTGAGATTACCTTTTGTAAACCAGTGATGCCATCATCAAACATGTTAAACACACATTTTCAGGTCATATATTGAATTTTCTGTCCAAATTCATTACATCATTATATACTCCTTTACATACTCTTTTATAGCACAATTGTTAAGAAAAGGGGGAGAGAATAACCACTTCTTAAGTACTAAGATATTTGTAAAAATCTAACTGGATATACCTCTCCCGTCCTCCTCATGATTGTGATTTAAAATGAGGCAAATGAAAACTAGGAGAAACTAGTAGCTGGATTAATTTAGTCTTCCATAAAATTAGTCACACACGTTTTATTTTAAAATTCTAGTAAGTCAAGTAATATATATTGTTTATAATTTTCCATTATTTATAAACACTGGCTTTTGGTTTTTGAAAAAGCAAAGTTAAACTAAAATTATAACTAAACACTTCAACCCCTGGAGGTATCTTATCACTGTATTCTTTAAAATGAAACTCAGGCCACTTGAGGTAAATGAAACAAACCAGGAACATTAAATCCCAGTTGCCTCAGGAAGAAAAGGAGGTTATTCTCTCTGGTAATACCTTAGTAGGCAGTGACAAAGGTAGAAACCTCAGTTTTTAGTCCTTGCAAGAAATCCATGGTTAAGTGGGGAACTGGGTTTCAAATGCATACTCATTTGTTTTGTTTTCTCAACATAAGGTCTCAGTTTTATGTCCTAAAATATAAACACAGACCCTTTACCATTTTTGCCTTGGATTCCCAAAGGAATGCAGAGTTAACTAGACTACCGTACTTAGCATTACAGAAATAAGAAAATAAGGATCTCTGTGGTTTCTATTAAATACATGAATATTACAATATCTCGGTTGTTTTTACTTAAGAGGGTTTGCATCCACACTCATTTTATTTCTTTCTAATCTTATAACAGGTTTTATAATCCTTACTCAAGGAATTTTATAAGATATATATTTAGTTTACTTTCCTAGAATCTAAAAGGCACTTCTCTTATCCTGGACAATTTATTAACCCTTAATTATTCAGTTACTTGCAGACCTAATTGTACATGTAAATACTTTTTGTCAGGTATAATAATTTGCTCAATAAACATGTTAGAACACTTGCTGCTTAGTTTGCTTCAATGATAAATTCAGTTTTCCTATGACCTCAAGGCATAATTAAATATGAAAAAAAGGGCACTTATCAACCTACACCAAAGCTGATTCACTAAGGTGGGAGTGCACAGCATGTACTCCTGGCTTACTCTGGGGCCTAATGCTTTTCTGGGTGCTTAGTTAGGAACAGATTTCTGGGACAAGAGAATAGTGACAACACTGTGACATTCTGGCTACGCAGGCATTCACATGAACTTCAAAATGGGCAACAGACAAACTTTATTATGGAGCTTAGTTAAGAAGCAGCTATTGGAAGAGCCATAGCTATTGGCTATACACCTTCACTACAGATTATAACAGCAAAATACAAAAAGAGAAACGAAATGAAAACAACAGGGGAAGGACTTACTTTCTTAGAAAGATTAATGCAGCCAGCAGAATTAAGTGGGTTGTGACCAAAGTTCTACTATGCTTGCATGATGTGAATCTGCACTACTGGAGGGCAAAAGGAAATCCCTACCTGACCTCTGGATAACCTACACAGGAAATCAGGATATTTCTAAGCAAAATAGGCGGTGTCATCCTGCTAAGATAATTGTTTCCACTGACACTTTGCATAAACATCTTACATGAGGCCACCAGGAAAAAACTCAAGCCATAGAATCTTTTTTTGTAACACATAAAACAGAGCCTGGCCCAGTGCCTTCACCACAATTGAGAAGGTAAAGTTTGTTGACAATTAGGAGGACAAAGAAGGGGAGAGAGGGATAACAAACAAGTAAGAAAGTTGGAAGCTTTCTTGAAGTTACAGATTAGTTGAAAATAAATAAAATATTTTTCAAGAAGAAATTTAATTCTTATCAAGAATTTTGGATAGTGAAGTGTATTCGTGAGTTTGAGGAACGGCTCAACAAACACTACAATGTAAAGGGAGCTACCTTTCTTTTTCAGAGTAATTTTTTTTTAAAGATTTCATTTATTTTTAGAGAGAAGAGAAGAGAGGGAAACATCGATGTGAGAGAGAAACATCGACTGGTTGCCTCTTGCACACGCCCTGACAGGTGACCGAACCCACAACTGGGGCATGTACCCTGACTGGGAATTGAAACAGCAACCTTTCGCTTTATAGGACAATACCCAACTGACTGAGCCACACTGCAGGGCATTCAGAATAATATAATTTTAAAATACCTAATATTTGATTATGAGATCCAGAATGTTAGAAACTGACACCATTTGGTTGGGAAAAATCAAGCTCCTCCAATGTCTTACCTAATCAATATTCTATGGGTATTACTTGCTTACTAGTTACATCTCACTTGGATAAAAAGTGCTGTTTTGTATGACAACAGCATTGTATTTACACACAGGCCCTATTAAATTCCCTTCCAATTCGGTTTTGAGAAAAATCAAACTACTTTTCATTTTGAATACTCATTTGAGGGAGTTGTAAACTTGAGGTTTCAACTTCCTCTTCTGTAAAATGAAGGGATCGGCTTTTCATGTGATAAGTACTCTATTTGACATTAGCAAGGAAATGATAATGATGATCCAGTCTTTGGATACAAGGAGTTCATAAGTGTAATGGAAGAGAGATTCACACACTTATGAACTAACATGGTAATTACACTGATAGAGTTATGTATAGGTTAATATTATTGAACATTCAATCTTGTTTGGGGGGTGAGAAGTAAACACACGAAGGCATCTTAGGTAGAACCCAAACTGAGTCTTATAAAGGAGTTAATCAAGAGAAGGGCAGTGGTATTTCAAACAGATGGGACATCATAAGAAAAGGCACAAAGATGAGAAACAGTTGTGCTTGTGGGGACTGTCAGGCACTTTGGTGCTGCTAAATTGGAATATAAGGGGTAGTACAAGGTAGGCTGAAGAAGGGGATGGGGACTGGGTCATAAAAGGGCATGTATGTCTGGTTTAGGAACTTGGGGAAAGTTACACAAGGGGAGCTCACATGGTCAGCTCCTCACGTAGATATATATGTAACTCCAGCTGCTCAGTGAAGAGTGGATTTGAGGAGAAAACACTAAAGGCAGGAAAAATAATTAGGAGACTGTCGTGATAATCTTGCAATACACTGGGACAGACAAGTAGGTGGTTAGGATAGAGAGAAGAGGAGGGATAGGTAGTAGGCAAATACTCAGGATGGAAAGAAGAGAATTGGTTTAAAAATATTTAGGAGAAAAATAATCCCTGGGACATGACGATTGACTGAATGTGAGACATGGCAGAGTGATGCCAGTGACCAAAACAGAGAACCCGGAAAGAAGATCTGGGAACGAGGGAAGGTACGTGTTGGCAGCTTTGGCCACACAGGATGTTGGACACACATCCCAGGGGAAATGTCTACCAAGCAACTGGTATGTATCTAGCATATAGCATCTGTGCCAGGGATATGATGAGAATGAAGGAGTTCACCAGGTAAAGTGTAGAGAGACCAGTGTTCTAAAGACAGAAACTTCAGGGATGCCAGCATGTAGGGCATAGGAAAGGAAGCCACAAAAGAGACAGAAAAAGAACATAAGAGTACTGTCTTCAAAGAACAGAGAATTTTAAAGAGGACATAATCAACATTATGACATGCAGCGGAGAGAACCAGTAAGACAAGGGCTAAAACGTCTGCTGGCCTTCCCTGGGGAGCCAAGTGAATACTGTTTCATCAGTGTGGCAAAGCAGAGAGTAGCGGACTGAGGAAAGAATGAGAGATGAGGAAATAAGGATATTATCAATTATAAGTCATCCTTTTAAGGAATCTGGATGAAGAGAAGAAGAAAAGTGATTGGGAATAGCTAGAATAAGACTAGAGAAGGTATTTCCCCTCCCTTTCTCCTTCCCTTCCCCCTTCCTTCTCTTTCAGGTAGGAAAGCTCTGAACATATTTTTAGTCTAAGGTAGTTAGGAAAAGGATAAAGCAGAGGAAAGACAGATGAATAATGAAACAAAGTCCCTTAGAAAAGATGCAGTCAAGGGCATAGGAAGATGAGAAGCCTTGAATCAAACGGCTACCTGCCACTCGAGTCTGAAGAAAAGGAAATGAGGATGGGTGTAAATATAAACCGTTCGACTGCAAAAGCAACAACAAGAGATTGACAGGGATAGAGATGAATGAAGAGGCTCAGTGGGGCTAGAGCTTTCACTCAAGAGAAAGAACAATGGTCTATAAGTAGAAATGAGGAACTAGAAGAAAATCAACGTCTCAATCACTGTGTGGAGCATGTGAAAGAAGGCACGGCCACCACTAGAGAGGGCTGCAGGGTTAGCAGTATCCTTCAGAACTCTGTGACAAGGAGGTGAAGAAAAACGTCCTGCCCAACAATTGAAGCTGTAGGGTCACTTCTACTGGGATGAAGGTGTAAGAGGTTTAGAAGTGAAAAGAAACAGTGTAAACAAACCAAAGAATGAATAGACAGGAAAAAGTTTGGGGGGTGGGAAGGAATGCAGTAAGAAAGCGCAAAGAGTAGGGAGAAAGTACTTAACTTCATTGCGTAATCGAATTATTTTAATCTTCTAGAATGAGGGACAATGCATGGTTGGGAAGACTCAGGAAGAAGGCGGCCATGAGGTTTTCAAAGGGGCAGAGCAGCCTCTATGTGAATGTGAGCCATCTCAAAATGTCTGCAGCAGCAAGAGCCCCGATTAAGGCGAGAGCTTCTAGGAGCTTTCGTTAGATTTTCTGAAGTCCCATCCAACTCTCAAGTCTTAGGATTTCAGGACCATGAAAATCTGGAGTCACAGGCTGAAGGTAATTGAAAGATGATCTGACATTTAAGAAAACACAAAGAACCAAAGGGGAAAAAGAAAACTATTAAGTTGTAAAACACTCTAAGGATTAAACTGTCACTTAATAAGTACTAAGACTGTAATGTATATGTAACAGGGAAGTTCAGGCAAAAATACTATAAATGTTTAATTCTCAAATCAAATAATCCCTTCAATAATTTCATCTGTTTGATATATATTAGTAAAAGTTTTCATAACTATATATCCACCTGGATCTTAAGAGGTCATTATTGCCCTATAAGATACTAATCTAAATTTCTTTTAATATATGGTACGTATGGCAGAATGCATCCCTTCTAAGTGCTAGCTGAATATTAGCAGTGTTTAAATTTGAGGATGGGTGCCTCTGTGGGCTACTGAGAACCTCCTAAAGTTTGGAGTATGCACTTATACCTAGTTTATTGAGTATGTTTGTTTTTGCTTTCCATCCAAGTTATGAGTCCTTTAGGGGTAGGGTAATAACTCTTACTTCTCCCTTAGGGTACTCAATAAAAGCTTGCTGAACTGAACTAAATTATACTTTGAGAAGCAAAAGTTTAAGGATTGTGTCTTTTCTGCAACAAAACATAGTCACAAAGGAAAAGCAGAGATTCATGCACAAGAGAAAGCTTTTAATTTCTACCACTAGAAAAGCTCTGTATAAATATAGTAGTTTGAGGCTGTGGGTCTTTCACACACAAAGTGCCCACAGTGGATCCTGATTAACCCAGTGTTAATTTTTCTTTATCTCTATTCCAGACCATTAGTTGCACTGGTGAATAACTTGAACAACTGATTCCAGTGAAGCGCAGGCTTTTCTATACTTACAAAAGGAGAAACTGAGTTTCAGAGAGATTACGTGTCTTGTTCAAATTTACATTTAAGGTAGGATAAGAATCTAACTTCCTCAATTTATAAATTAAGTGCTTGAACAACTATATTAGGATGGCTTAATTTACACAAGATTTCCTTTTATTTGTATGTATAACAAATCTGCTTTCAAAAAGAATGTTTGGTAAGGTTTTCTAAAACACTGTTGTAAGATTCACACTGGATATGGCAAATACAGTATAGGGGGCTAGGGAATTTTGTTTTATATAGCGAAAACATCGTAGCAGTGAATATGGTGCTTGTGGTTATAACATTTAATATATGAATCAAACAGTGCATTATTGCTGTTGCTCTGATAAAGCATTTAAATATTTAAACTTCTCATAAACTATCTCCCCAATTCAAAGAAATCCGTAACAGGAAAAAAAAAAAGAGAGAGAAACATTTCCATTCAATAAAAGAAAATAATTAGAGAAAAACATTAATTCTTATAAATAAATAATAGAAAGTTTGGCAAAAATGTAAATTAATTTTGAGAGGAAAAATAAAGTTTCCTGTTGGATAGTACCAATACTGAGATCACATCTAATAATTAATTTAATGGATGTAAAATATTTATCAAAGGCCATAATATCACTATCCTTTATTGCTGACAAACTATCCTAAAAGTTTTAGCTTACTCCTCTCAGTATTGATAATTAAAAATACTTAAATTTAAGGGACTGCCTCTCTTTATATTATGCACTGGCTTATAATTCCCAGTCTATGGAGACCAAGACTTACTCCTTGTGTAACACACTGAAAATCTACCTCAAATATAAATCACAGTATGACAATGCTTATATTATAAATAATGAATATTCCATATTTGCCCAAATGCACACTTATGTAAATCATTTTCTCATAAATCTATTAATTTTGTTTATTGTCATATTGCTAACATAAGCACTTCTCTTAAAAATAACTCTGGTTGTTATATAGATTTTTGAGCGTTATTTTGGCAATACTCAGTAAATTTCACTTCAAAAGGCATACAGAAACACTTATACGATTGCTTGGTATATACATCTAAGGATGTATAAACTGCAGCATTATTTAAATGCAGAAAAACTAGAGATTCTATAATGTGCAAAACAGAGGACTTGTCTTTGTTTTTTTTAAGATTCTATTTATTCGTTTTTAGAGAGAGGGGAGGGAGAGAGGAAGAGAGGGATAGAAACATGGATATCAGAGAGAAAGATCTAGCACGGCCCCAACCCAGGCATGTGCCCTGACTGGGAATTGAACCAGCTACCTTTCGGTTCTTAGGCTGATGCTTAATCCACTGAGATACATCAGCCAGGGTAAGGACTTATTTAATAATTATGGTATATTTATACTATACAACTTTATGAAGAAATGAAAAAGAATAAAGCAGACCCATATATACCAATACGAAACTCATACAGCATTGTATGAAAAATGTAAATGATAGCATTAATGATCTATTTCCTCCCCAAAAGTAAACCCCTCCACATATGTTCACATAAGTGGGTGTGTGTCTGTATTTAAATATATCTTACAAAAAGTCTGCAGGGAAACACGCCAATGACTCTGAGAAACTAAAGAGGAGAGCTTTGTTTTTATATACTTTTACATGTTTGATTGTTTTGTTTGTTTTAAATAGTGAGCATGCAATGTCAATTTGCTGACTTGATAATTATAGTTATATAAAAGATTACCATGGTGGGAGCTGGGTGAAGTGTACATAGGACCTCTCAACTGTATTTGCAACATCTTTTGAGTCTCTAATTTTTATTACTTAATAAAAGAAATTTAAAAATATAGTGATGATGCATTATTTTTGTAGTTATTATGATGTTCATTTGTTTTTCTGATTTTCAAAAAATCATTTTAGAGGGTAATTTTCCAAACTACAAAACAGCACTAACATTTTTTAAATCTTCATTTATTCCTTCTCTAACACTTTTCCTGTCTTTATGTAAATAAAAATTTCTGACCAATAGCATGTTCCTTCTCTCCGAGGCCTTCTTTTAACACTGCCTCATGACAAATTCTCTCATTTTTGCTAATCTGTGTGTTATGGATTAAATTGTGTCCCCCCAATTCATATTTTGGAGCCCTAACTGCCAATGTACCTGTATTTGGATATACGGCCTCTCTATCCTTTACTCTTAAAGTGATCACAAAAATCTCAGCTCAAAATTTATATCAATAACTGAAGGTATGGGCATAAATCACATACATAGTTAAGCACAAAAACTATAAAGTACCAGAATTATGACACTGGAACGAAAAAGGACAAAAAGGCACAAGTCACTTAGGTTCAGACTAATCCTTTATAATCTAAGCTCTCCCAAAGGGCCGCATACTTTTCTAATATCTGGACCTTAAGGTAAACTTTGTGAGATGTCTGGTCTTGTTATATTCAGGAATAAACCCAAATACATCTTCCTTTAATTCTTTGGCACTTCAAATGAATTTAAGATTGTCTAAGGGAAAAATGCTTGCTGGAGGAGCTGTGTGAACAAGCTTGTTGTCCTGCTTCTATATCTAGTCAAGCATTCAGATACTACAACTTTGGCAAATCCCATTAATACTTTAAGAAGTCAAAGACTTTAAAACTTCTAAAGAAAGTTCCTGTGAAATAGTCACAGGGGCAAGTTTAAGCAAGCAGAGTGTGTATACAATATAGTAACAAATATAATGCAAACAAAAGAAGATTTGTTTAATTATAGTGGAAATAATTGTTATTTAAAAGTGCCTTCTTCCTCATCATAAAAGAATAAACTGGACTAGTGGCAAAAGAATTGTATGTTATGATGCCTTAAGATTAGAAACAGAAGACAGAAATTTCAAAGTAAAGTCTTGGCAGACGCCCAGTCTCCATGGCAAGAATTATGGCCAAACAATTCTTTCATAACTACCAAGGCTTGTTCGTGTCCCTTTAGGTAGATTCCAAAGTTGTTCATTTTGAGTCAAACACAAGTGTATATTTATCGGCCTCTCCTATATTTCTACAATGAAGTACATCTGAACTTCTTTCCTAAACTTTATAACCGTTTGGGGATATGGTAGAAGCAGGATGATCAGACTAAGAATAAAGGATGGAAGAAGTAGGTGAGGGGGGGTTATAAGAACAAGAAGATGGGTGCCCAGAGTACTTCCTTTATCAAGCAGCACTTTTGGAAGGAACTATGCTTCTCACAGTTCATCATGACACAGATCTGGCAAACCTGCCTTGTCATCACCCTGGTGAAGTCTGGTAAGTATAGGCAGACAGCAGCTGCTGCTGACTTAATCAATTAATGGCCTCTGCAATGCAAGCTTCACACAATCCACTAATTTTAGCAATGAAGAGTAAGCATGCCATGAAAAAGATCTCTCAGAAATAAACCGTACAGCATTTTTCCTCACAGATTTCATTAAATCATTAATATATAGTTGAAATAGTTCAGGAGACAAGTTTCCCAAGGTCATACAGCAGTTATTAAGAAATGTAGGACTATCCTACCCTGTTTCCTGATGTCCTCCACAATAGTGTCTTCATCAACATACTATTCGGATACTTCAGTGGCTTTTTTTTCTACACTCCTAATTTCTATCCTTTAGCCAAGATATGTTTCTAAATCTAATAGTCTTTATCTTTACCTTTATCCCTCACTGATTCCAACTAACCCATGTCTCAGGATGCCTACCTCTTATTTTATGGCCTACTGTTCAATTCTGTCTCCTCAATGGCTATGGGGAAGGCACCCAGTAAACATTTGTTAATAAATAAATGAGTAAATGAAGGAATAAATAAAAATCCAGTCACACATAATCCCTTTACTGCATGCAGTTTTAGGATTCCGATAACAAATGCTTGATTCATTTACACACTGCTTGTTCCAAATGGATTTTAAAGCAACTTAAAAAAATACATGCAAGATAAATACAACTTAGTAACTGAGAAAAGTTAGGGCCAAGTGAAGATGTGAGAGAAGATGAGGTCAGTATACAAAAGGCATATGACGCTATCCTATATGCCTGGGTTTTGTAGCTCTAAAATACAGAAGACAATGTAATTGGTTAGATAACTCACAGTATTCTTGACATAAAAACAAACTAGTAATTGCTCAGGATAAATTCAACTATTTTTAATACCAAAACCAGAAATCTGTGAGTCCACACGAAGAAGCCACTGTGAAATGCGGTGAACCACATCGTCAGTAATGAATAGCAATCAGTCATCTGTAGCTTAGGTTACCAACATAATCATCTAACTGTTCTTCCTCATTATAATTTTGTCCCTTTTCAATCTTTTCTTCTTAGAGCAGCCAGAACAATCATTTAAAAATGAAAACCACAGCATGATACTAACCCGCTTAAAACCCTGGAGTGCTAAACTCCTTAACAAGGTCCTACACAACTTGGCCCCAATAATCTTCTCAATTTCATTTGCACCTCTCTTTCCCTTGCTCACTACAGTATAGCCACGCTCTTATCCTTTCTCTTCCTTGTAAGCACTTTCGGACTTTGACTTGCTCTTCCCTCTGCCAGGAATGCTATTTCCCCATACCTTCCAATTTCATGCAGATAGGTACTCAACTGTTGCCTCCTTAAAGAGGTTTTCCTTGACAACCCAATCTGAAAAGGTCTACCTCGCCCCCAGTCACTATCACATTAACCTGCTTTATTTTTCTCATAGGATCTAAAGCTATTTGAAATTACCACTATTTACTGTGGATCTCCCTCCAACAAAATGAGATATGAGAGCAGAATCTTGCCTATCTTTCCTCACCATTGTATCGCTAGCACTGGAAGCAATTCTCAGATCAGGTGCCCAAATATTGCTCGAGTAAATGAAGGAATATCTGAAAATGGGGCAGTTCTGGTTGACCTGGCTTAATCTGGACAGCCTTCGGCTTCCCTAGAATAGTGGTGGTTAGATAGCTGTTGTTACGTCATAGAGGATGCCTCTGAGAATATGCTGAACACACTAGACACTCTTCTCAGAAAAATAGACATGCAAGCAAAATTTTACATAAATCTCTTGAAACCAACCCACAGTCCACAGGTTATTCCTGATGTGAAGGCAAGTGAGAACATTTGTGCAATGCAATCTATGTTATCACCAATTCCTATCCATAGAGTTGAAGGCTGAGGAGGGAAAATATCAATAAAAAGCTGTGAATCTTTTCTAACAGGTTTCTCTACAAGGTGGAAGAATATAAAAGGGGTCAAATGAGTAGCAGCCAGGGCTAACAGGTGCTTAGTCTCTTCATGTAGCATATTATATTGAGAAGCCCAGACTTGGAATTTTTCATGAAAGAAAACGGTATATATGTTGATGACATACATGGTACAAAAACAGATCTGAGTAGTAGTGGATTTATGGGTTGACTCTTTAAAAAATGGCAGACAATACTCTTGCTCTAACTGAATGAGGTTGTATTGCATTAGGATAGGAATAGAGCAAGTCAAGTTCCAGAAATTTATAAAGGAAAAAAAAAACAACACTGGAAAGGACTGGCTTAATATTTAGAACACTCCATGAACTCTTCTGGAGGCAGAGAATCTTCCCTGGGTACAATTAATAATAAGATGCATGTGCAGGGTCACAAAATGACTTTAAAAATATATTCTTTAAGTTACATCAGATCAAAGAAGTAATGGCAGAAAAAAGAACATATTTAGGTGTAAAACTCCTCCCTTGCTTGCTAGGGTGGACTTGATGTCAGGTAAAAGGCCAACTGAACAAAGTCGCTTTTGTTCCCCTAACCTTTCTCTTTTTGTTATCTGTAGGTGCTTACCACTAGGTTAATGTGTAAAGTAAACCATCTGGGCAAAAAATTTTCGTACGTTCCAAAGGACTTAGAACATTTTTCATCACATTGTTAGTGCCACTAAATAGTAAGAGCCACTATTTTCTTTGTTTGGTTTTGTTTTAAGGTTCTTATTTTGGTATTAGGTTTTTTGTCTTAAGGTGCAATTATCTTGAAAAAAGTCTCTTAAATTGTATTTCCTTTTTAATACCAGGAGACAGTCTGTACAATACACAGAGAATACAGAATTTACCTTGATCATTTTATCAAAATCTCTCTTTCAGACTTTTCCCATCTCATTTACAGTGTATTAGTAAGGGGGAAAAAGTAGCGAATATATTCTTTATTTCTCTCAAAGTACGCATACTGCGGCTCAGTAACAATACCCTTGATGATTCACTAAGGAATCTGACAACTGTTAGGGTCTGAACTCCACATAAGCTGGTATTTTAATTTCCCCACTTAAATCTTTTCATTCTTCACAAGCAATCCTGTGTTACTGTTTCGTGGTTCTTAAAAACACGTTATTCTGTATGACTGACTGCCTGGTTCGCTGCATCGAAGCAGCACTAATCTTCTAGTAATTATCACCTTTCATAAAATCATCTGAATGTGTTTCCATAAAAAAGGACGTTCGACATATTAGTTTTGAAAACTTAACTATTTTTCATCATTTTGTATTACTTGCATTTTCGTATTTAAATTTCACCTATCTACTGAAAGGCTTATCTATTAGCTGTCAGAGCCTTGTTTTAACCAGAACAGGACTAGTAAACAGTACTACACATTAACGTAATTAATGTAATGCAGTGGTGGTCCAGCTACTTCGGTGTTTTCTTTTTTTTCTTCTTTTTTTTACATCAGTGTTTTCAAACTGTGTGCTATACTACACTGCTTTACAGGGCAGTGAGAGATTTTCTTTTGTGAAAAGTAGTCCAAACTCAAAACAGGTCTGTGGGGAGATACACCTTTACTCTAGGACTTCTCAGAACCTTTAATGTGATAATGAAATAGTGAATTTACAAGACAGCGACACAACATGCAGGATTTCCTAAACTTATTTGACTACAGTTTACTTTCCTCAGGACTCCCATTCCAAACAACAGTAGTTTAGGAAATGCTGCTTTAAGTTCTGCTTTACATTCAGTCATTGTTGATCACTTAAAATGTATATTACTTTTGTCTAAATTCTTATAACCCCCCTGTCCAAATATTTATTTATCAATAAAATAAGAAGCAGTTGGTTTTGGAGCAATGACATCATTTCTTAGAAATAAGTTACAGTACTATTTTAGTATCCATAATGATGAACAAGATAAATCAAGAAATGTTTATATTTGTTAAAATTTTTACTTGAGAAGGCAGAGAAATATGTCATGTATTTTTAGAATACTGTCATCAAAAATAATTAAAATAGAAAAACTTACTGTCTTTAAAGAATATTTGTTTATATGAGACACATACTTCAGTGGAATATCTCAATCCTCATAAGGTGTTTATACACCAAAAATTTTTAGTATAGCTAAAAAATCTGCACTCACTTACTCAACATTTATTGATTGTTTTCTCTGTGCCAGGGATAGTGTTAAGCAATGCATGTACAGCAGTGAACAGAAAATGGCATGAGTCTTGTTCTCATGGGCTTGTAGGATACCTTTTGCTTTTATGTTGCCTACATTGTTATGAATACTTAATCTAGAAATACATTCTTTTTAAACATACCTTTGATGTGGTAAGAGTGTAGTTAGGCTGGTATTAAAAAACCTTAACCCCACAACTAATTTGTTAATGAGAGATGGCATGAACTATGAAATACAAGTATACAGTTACCTGGAAGACAATGGAAACCACTTAAGTTTTACATTAGAAGCACACATCATTTATGTCTCACAATTTTGTGTTTTACAATTACTTTACATTAAAATGCTATGAGATTCAATTACTTACAATAAATAATGCTGGGTCAACTGGACAACCATATGAAACAATGGATCTCAAACCTTACATTCCACACAATGTACAAAAATCAATTTCAGATGAATTATAAACCTAAGTATGAATGGTAAAACAATGAAACTTTTAGAAGAAAATATAGAAAAATATTTTTATAATTTTAGGGGTAGGCAAAGACTTCTTAAACAGGATATTAAAAAGAACCATAAAGGGAAAATATGATAAACTGGATTTCATTAAAATTACTCACTTCTGTTCATTAAAAGTCACCACTAAGAGTGAACAGACAAGCCACAGAGAGGAACACATTTGCAATGCATATATTTGACAAAGGACTCATTCAGGATATACAAAGAACTTACAGATCAGCAAGAAGTAGACAATCCAATAGAAAAAAATGGCAAAAAACCTGAACAGGTTATTCACAAAAAATATTCAAATGGACAATAAGTATTTAAAACAGAGTTCAATTTTATAAGTCATCAAGGAAAGGTAGATTAAAGCCACAATGTAAAACTATCATATACCCACTGGAATGGCTAAAAGAAGAGACAGTATCAAGTGGTGATAAGGATGCAGAACAACAAGAATTTTTCTAAACTGCTGACTAAAGTATAAACTAGCACTCTTCCTTTGGAAGACTGCTTCACAGCATCTATTAAAACTGATCACATACATACCACCACCTGACTCAGCAATTCTACTTGTAGGTAAATACCTCAAAAGAAATGTTGAGTATGTCTACCAAAAGACAGGAGTAAAACTCAATCAACTCATATGTCCATCAATACAATGTATAAATTATGGTTTATTTGTGTAACAGCAAACTACACAGCAAAGGGAATGAATAAATCGTAACAATATGGATAAATTTCACACATAAAATATTGAGCAGAAAAAGGCACAACTAAGAAGTTGATATTACATGATTTCATGTACATAAAATTCAAAATCGGCTAAATTTATCTGCAGTATTAGAAGTCATGATAGTGGTTATGCTTGAAGAGGGAGAAGGGTAACTAACGACTGGAAAGACGTGAACTGGGCGGGGTCCTCTTTTGAGTTAAAGAGGTGTATCCAATTTGTGGAAAATCAGCAATGGTATACCTATGATTTGCCTGAATGTATGTTATACTTCAATAAAACATTTATTTGAAAAGTTTTATGAGATACAAATTTATTTTGCAAAATGCAAACTCTCTCTCAAATTAGTTTGCCTAAATCAAATATTTGAGGTCCTGGTCATGTAGCTCACTTGGTTAGAGCATCATCCATATATGCCAAGGCTGCCAGTTCAGTTCCCAGTCAGGACACATACAAGAATCAACCAATGAATGCATAAATAAGTAGAACAACAAATTGATTTCTCTTTCCCTCTAAAGTCAATCAATAAAAATATATTTTAAAAAATAAATCAAATACTTGAACATGGGAGCTAATCCTGGATGGGGGAAGGGAGAATTATAAGATAACTTTTAGGACATAAGATTTTAATAGGAAAAAGAAAATGGTATAGTTGACTCATATCTAGTCTAGTAAGAACCACATCTATGGGTTTTCTCTACAAAGGTATCTAAGGCTGAATTGACTAAATATTCCCAGATTTTTTAAACGGCTATTTGTTCATATGACAAGGTATCTGATTCCTCCCTAGTCTTGTAATTCTCTTACATGCTCTCCAATTTGTGTGTGTCTATGTCAAGTAATACTTGAGATGCAAATCTCAGTGGTCTAACCCAAATATCACACTTTTCGTTAATGCAATCTAAGAATTCCAAGCACAATGTTGGTACATTTGGAGGTTAACTAAAACTACTAGGCCCTGGCTGGTGTGGCTCAGTGGATTGAGTGCCGGCCTGTGAACCAAAAGGTTGCTGGTTCGATTCCCAGTCAAGGCACATGCTTTGGTTGTGGGCCAGGTTCCCAGTAGGGGGCATGTGAGAGACAACCACACATTGATGTTCCTCTGCCTCTCTTTCTCCCTCCCTCCCCGCCCCCTCCTTCTCCCTCTCTCTAAAAATAAATAAAATCTTTAAAAAAATCCAAAACAATAAAACTACCAGACCTTTTTCATATTATAAGTCAGATTTCCTATAGCCTGTTATTTCTTTAAATTTAATTTTAAAGACTTAAATACAGCATTTAATATTTTCCTTGCTAAATTTCACTTTGTTGGCTTTCACTTATCATTCAAGTGTGCTGATAGCACTTTGATTCTGTCTTCTGTCATCTTAGGTGACTCTCCTAGCTTTATGTAATCTATGCAAATAATTCATATTTCTTCTATGTATTATCCAATTCATTATTTTGAAAATTTGTTGATCCCAAACTGTCAAATATAGACATCTAGACGGTGCTGCCAGAGTCTTGACTTAGAGCAGTTTTTCAAAAAGTATGTTTCATGTAATACAACCCAAAATGTGTGAGGGAAGTATTCTGCAATGACTTTGGGAAATGCTGGGTTACTGCAAAATTTCTTAGCCCTTACAATTCTAATCTATGTAGTAAGTCTCTAAGATGGAACTGGAGTATAAAGTCTTTCCCAAACTTACCTTACTTGAAACCTTAAAAAAAATTTTTTTTTTCTCATCTTGAGAAATCAGTATTCCTGGAAAAACACTTTGGGATACATTGGGTGATAATAGTACGTTAACCAACATTCTCTGGGTAAGAGATTATTTTATTAGCTTCAAACCCACCTAATTGCATTATTATCCAACCTACTTAAACTTCTCCATACTGTCTAAATGATTATCAAGATACTGTCAAATGAGGCAATAATATATTTTACCAGTCTAACTTATCACAAAGTGAAATAGGACCAGGTAAAGAGGATTTAGCATTAAGATTAGTAAGCTATGGATGCTCAATAGACTGAGAATTATGCTCAATAAGAAGCTATAAGAGTGAGAGATATATGGTATTTTAAAAGTATCCCATTAAACTGGCTACATTTAAAAAGTTTTAGTGATTAAAAACTAATCTTTAGTTACCTGGATAACTCAATTATATGGGACACCTCATTTTCCAGTGATATTTAGTGAAATATTTCTATTTATTAAGGATAAGTTGTAAAAAATTATCACTAAATACTATGTATTATAGAGTCTTATAAATATACTTTTTAAATATTAAGGTTTTCATACAGTCAGGGGAATTTTACATATTCATCTGAAATCCATTTGAAAGACTGCATTTCACAAATACAGTATTTAACAAATACAGTTTCACAAATAAGCACACAGACACACATATATCAAAGTCCTTCATCATTTAGGGACTTAATTTCAGAATTGGGGATAGGAACTTATAAAAAGTTTACACACACTTATCATGTTCAAACAGCACACTGAAAATTGACTGAGGCAGTGCACTCACATAACACAGTACCAGTACTGCTAATCCTCCACATTGTCTTTTAGGGTAGTAGGCCTTAAGATATTGTTGAGATAACTGGCTTCCATTAGCAAGCATGTGATTGGCAGGATGATAAAGTCTTTTCACTCACAGGTCAGCTATTTCCTTTTCTTTAGAAGAGGGCAATTCTGATGATCCATCTTTTAGCTACAGTCTCTCATTGAGTCCCAATTCTCTTGCCTTCAGCTTTGATATGGTTCTAACTTTCCTCTTGTATCAGCTCATACTTGTCATCAACTCCTCTATTCAGAACAGCAAATATCAGGAGTTTGACCTCAGGGCAAAGTCCGGGTGGGCAGGTAAAATTTGACCACTGGACCTACTTCCTAATCTTTCATACCCAGCAATTCATGAAGCAGTATCAAATTCAAACTAAAAAACAGAAGCATGACCCCTTATAAGTACTATGAAAAGGGCTCTTTTGCCTTTCTAAGTATACTTGAAAAGAACTGTCAGCCACTCTATTAAGACAGAAATGGATCACAGACTAGAAAAAAAGAAGGAGAAGTGTAGAAACTCAACTGAAATGTAAATAAAAGTGTTAACACCCTCTTTATGTTTGGTGATAAACTACTTTATATAAAAGTGTTAAAATAATATGCTATGAAATATCGTTATGAAGTCAGAAACATAAACCATTAAAACTTTAAGGCATCCTTATTTAAATAATCACTGACATCTGATACAAAAAGCTTGTATCACCTCATATGAGACTTTAGTTTTCCAGACTAATTTTATTTTTGGTCAATCCCGATACTTGGCCTTTCACCACTAACTGTTTATAAAATAATTTGAAAAACAAATATAGGTGAAACATAACTATCCTTTATCAAGTTAAATCCAGACCTCTGAAATCATGAAATTCAAGTTATGTCACAGTGGTTCAGCAGCTAAAGACAAGAATTAATTGCAACTTCTTGTTCTAGAATACAACAGATTTAAGAATAGAGTATGATTACATTTTAACATTCATAGAGAAAATGATTTTAAGCCCCTTTAAAAACTAGAAAAATTAACACGAAAAATTAGGTCATCAAAATTTTCCAGCCACTAGTCACTTCCGCTGCCTATTAACTACTATACTTTATAATTGTCTTTTATATTAAATAGTTATTTCTATATAAACCTTTCAACAGTTCTACATGTGTTATGGTAGATTTCAGAATTCTAAATGTTTCATAATAGATTTTTTTTTATTCACTTAAAAGTCTCTTAAAGAAATTACATTGATGAGGAAAAGTCAACCAGGACTTAATGCCTCTAAGTGCACATACTTGAAAAGTAAATTCAACCAAAAAGACTTGAGATGTTTATTAATATTTATAAGTATGACTTAATAACAATTCCCTAGTGAGCTTGTAAAGAGGCCTTAACTGTCAAATGATGATTGTCTTTCAAGGAAGAAAGTACCTGGGATCAGAGTTTTAATCTGCATTAAACCAACCACTTATCTGGACAAATCAAGGAAAGAGAATCCTCATCAACAGTTTCATAAATTATGTGGTCCTATTCATAATCCTACAGCGAGATTACGAACTAGTTAACACCATACAAATTCATATAAAACTGAGAAAATATCACATATAAATGTCAAATTTTCTGTCAACGTATTATTTATATGTAATGGGAGCTATTTTCAAATCACATACTCTTTGGACTGGAGAACTTTTCATATCATTGTGATAGGGAATCTTACCCCAGTAAGTGGCCATAACCTAACTTGGAAATTAATATACAACCAAACCTATTTCCAACTTGCAAAAGGACTCAGTTTTCTATATTAGACCATCTTGTTCAGGGCAATAAGACTAACAGAGAGAATTCCTTCTAAAGGAAATGAATCTACCTTCAACAGAAATAGCATATTCTGGTAAACTGGAGTGGAAATTCAGAGCCCACCTTCTTCATTTTCTACTATCTTCCCCTATTTAGTAAGACTAACCTATAGATCTACGTCATCCATAAGTGTTCCTTGTTTGGCATAATATGTACATCAACATTGCTTGCCAACAGAAATAAATATGAATAAATTTCATATGTTCAGTGCTTTAGAAACACAACTGAGACAGGGATGGCTTTTTCAGTTTCCTTCTTAACCAGACTTGAATCTATATACCATTTATTTCTATATGACTGTCTTATAAGTAGTCCTAACCAGACCACGGGTGTTTCGCTTGTCTAGAAAAAATTTTCTGAAGATTTTATTTATTTACTTTTAGAGAGGGGAAGGGAGGGAGAAAGAGGGAGAGAAACATTAATGTGTGGTTGCCTCTCCAGCGCCCCCATCTGGGGACCTGGTCCACAACTCATGCACATGCCCTGACCGGGAATCGAATCCATGACCCTTTGGTTCACAGGCAGGCACTCAATCCACTGAGCCACACCAGCCAGAGCTGTCCAAAGGGTTTTAATGCTCTGTAAGGATGAAACTATGTCTTATATTATCTTTCTGTCTATTTCAACCATACCTCCCCTCTCCAAATAATCAGTACAGAGTAGTTCATAAATACTTACGGAAGACTGGTTTGGAATTAGAGCAAAAAGAGCTCTATTGTCAAACATTTCCTGAAATCAGAGCTCCTTAACTGCTCAAATTGGCCCTCCTCTAAACATCACTATGGTAAAGTCTATTCATACCAGTGGTGGAGCCTCATCTCCAGTCATCTCCATTCCCCAAAGGGGATGGGACCATAAATAGACTGATAGCACAGTGTCTGTTTTAATTCCATCTCCACTTGGGTCTTCTTGCCAAGGGCAGCAGTCACTCCTGTTGTCAATTCTAGCAGTCCTGAGCCCTCTCACTTGGATCTACCCCTCCTCCACACTCTTGTGCCTCCCAGCTTTATTAAGCTCCTTAATCCTAGGATTAAGAAAGAAAAAGAAAAAGGAGGAGGGGGAAGAAAGAAGAAAGGAATACAAAGAAAAAAAATACAGGGGAGATGGAAAAAGGGTAACAGGAAGAAAATTTTAAAAAATGACAATAGGGTAGAGGTGTTAAAGAGTAGTAAAATAAATAGAAGAGATCTAAAAATTATCATATTTGTCACTACACTATGAATTATGTACTAGAAAAGAATTATATAAATGTATAATTACCTTTTTAGTTTCATCCTTTCTGGAGGCATACAGAAAATTTATGAAAACAGCATTCTTTACCACTGACAAAATCTTAAGCAAGGGGCTCCTATGTAGTTTGTAATAATTTACATTCAACTTGGGTTCTGACACTAACATTCTACACCACCAATTTTCACACATGACCATGAAATCATTAAGAAATAACTTAAAATTCAAGTGTAATTAAATCAAAGTGGGAAGTCATTATTTAGCCATGTGCCTAGCAGGTAATAATTACATTAAATATTCACCAATGAAAATGTTCCATGAAGTTGAGACACTGAATGAATACTGGTTCAGAAAGAAGGGCCAAATGTGTAGTTATCAAAGAAGCACTTTTTTAAAGACAGGTTGTTTCAAGGCAAACAAGCATTCCTGTAGCATTAAAAAAAAAAGGCAAGAGGTAGAAGGCAATAAATGAGAAGTACATTATTACATCTTACTTGTCTGAGGTCAATGAATGCTAGCTGCAGGGTCTCTCCCTGGAATCCTGGCACAGGTTCAGAGCTGGCAAACACTATTTAAAAAAAAGAAGAAAAACAAGATTGCAAAATATACAAGGGTCTAACCGCTAAATTAATTTCTGCTCATTACAAATGTATTATAATATTTACACATAACCATTTCAAATGAAGACTATTTATAACCTTCAATTTCCACTACTGAGAACGTTCTCCACACCCATTACCACAAATATTTTAATAATTTTAAACTTCTAATCTGCCATTTAATCACTATAATCCTTAATTACAATAAATTTAGAATGGTTATCCTACATGAAGTTCAAGGTAGTAATATACTTCAATCAAGAGAAGTTTTCTGACTCTTTTTAGCCTTAGGTGAACGATTATAGAAGCATTTTGAAACTACACCAATTCCATGGCTGTCAGCATATTTTAAAACATCTGCTTTGTTACAGAATATGCTCTATAAAAATCCTACCTCTAACTAACAGCAATAACAGGCAGACATGTAAGAAGTCATCTTTACATGTAGACAACAGGTAAAGTATTCTAAGTAGCAAAATGGGGATGATGCAAAAATGTTTGTTCAGATCTTTTAATAATTTCCATGAAGGAACAATACATTTTTAAAAATTAAAAGATATATTAACAAAAGATTGAAAACATATTTTTAAAAGATTTTTTCAACATTTTTTGGTACTTAAAAGATTGTAATACGTATTGTTTAGTTACCATGAAGACAAGCCCAATGTTAGCAGTTTTGAAGACAAAAGACTTGGCTCATAAAAAAGACCCTATCATTTTACACTTAAGCTTCTCTGATAATAGGAATGTCTGGAATCATTCTCCCTCCCCATTAATATCTGGGTTTCCTTAGAGAACATTATAGATTTTCCATTCGTGAATTTATCTGAGCCAGTATTTTAGAAACTATTTAAATTTTCAGCCTATATCGTTCTTGGAATAACAAAAATAATTCTTAAGTTTGGTGTATTCTGTGTGAAATACAGTTTAGAAAGGCTCAAAATCAACAATTAAAAATAAAAAATATATAAAGCCTAGCACAGCTTAACTTATCTGGCATTTTAAGGCATGAAGAATTCAAAATGTTTTTGTTGCTGTTATTTTTAAGAGGATGATAATTTTTGCTCTAAGTATTAAAGCTCTTTTTAAATCTTAAGCATTTTTTATGGAACTTTAAAGTATAATATAATACTTCCCCCCCTTTTTGGATCACACTAAATATTATTTGAACTTTTTTTTTAATTTTTAAAAAAGATTTCATTTATTTATTTTTAGAGGGGGGAAGGGAAGGAGAAAAGGGAGAAAAACATCAATGTGTGAGAGAAAAATCAATTGGTTGCCCCTTGCACACCCCCAACTGGGGATGCAGCCCACAACCCAGGCATGTGCCCTGACTGGGCACTGAACCGGAGACCTTTTGGTTCACAGGCCAGCATTCAATCCACTGAGCCACACCAGCCGGGGCTGAACTTTTCTTAATTACCTGGACTGCCATTAAAACCATTTTACAGGCACAAATATCAAATCATTCCATTATATACTTGAAACTAATATAATGTATGTCAAGGATACCTCAATTTTTTTAAAAAACCTGAAAGGTTTTAACCTTTTTGAAAGGTTAAAAAAGGAAAAAACTTTTTATTCTGTAGAATACATTTCCAGGGCTACTGTGGTATTAAGAACTGTTTTTACTGTTCTTACATTAAACAGCTCAGAAAGCTGTGTTGTTTGAATTGTGTCTGGTTTAATTTTTTTCTGCCTTTTCTCTTGCAGCTTTAACATACATTCTTACTTCTTGTTCTCTCACTCATCTCTTAATGTGCTATCTTTAATATTCTGGAGCGGCTTAGTGTCTAAAAAGCAAGCAAATACAGCCTGAGCAAGAGCCATTCCCACAAGTAAGGTGAATGGGTTTTATAGATGCCTTTGAGTATATAGTATGTATTTTTTGGGTACAAATAACCTTTTGATTACTCAGAGGTACACCATCCTCCCCCCACCCCTTACTTCTTGGTTCACTGCTAGGTTGTAGCTATGCCCATTAGATAGGTCATTACACTGACCTTTCTCAGGCCCTCTATTTCCAGAAAACTAGGATTTGTTGAGCAACTCTAGACACACTTTTCATTATTTAGTATAATTTACTCACATCACAGTTTTTTCATACAATGAAAAATGGCATAATCTCACACTGTGACAACCCCATTATCCCCTACCACGTCCCAGATAACTGAGTTGCTTTTCTCTAGTACCACTGGATCTTTATGAAAAAAAAAATGAGCAAAATTATAATAGCCTATTAAAAGTAAAGGTGTTTTTTAATTTTTAAAAATCCTTTCTTAGGACCAGCCAGCATATTGTTGGTTTTTCTGGACACCCTCCTAGGCTACTGTTTCCAAGTAACGGTTAACTATGAATCCCTAGTGGTTTCCAACCAAAGCTGTAAATGTTAGCTTAGCTTCTGCCATCACCACACATACATAGACACATGTACAAAAAGAAGGATTTTTCATAACCCAGGGAAACTTACTTTATATATGAGGCAAAAATATCAGCTCAATTTCAATTATATTTGCAATTACTAGCTACTTAATCTCCCAAAATTTTTCTACACTGAAAATAATCTGTCATTTTTCTTCTTTTTCAGTTCCTGTTTAAGATACTATAGTTTAAGCCCCATTGCTTGGCATTAAACCAAAGAGCTTAATGTCAAAATTATAAGTACCATAAACTTATGTAGCACTTTAAGTTTACAAAGTACTTTCTCACATACTATCTGCTTTGATCATCACAATAACTTATTTTAGTGAATAGGGCATAAATTCTTGCAGCTAAAAGAGACATCCCCTTTGAAATACCGCCATCAGTCCCTTGATGGTTCAGTTTAAAAGTTACCCAGCTCTGCCCTGGCTGGTGTGGCTCGGTGGATTGAGCGCCAGCCTGTGAATGAAAAAGTTGACAGTTCAAATCCAAGTCAAGGCACAGGCCTGGGTTTTGGGCTAGGTCCCCAGTTCGGGGCATGTGAGAGGCAACCAATCGATGTATCTCTGGCACATCAGATATTCCCCTTCCTCTCTTTCTCCCTTCCTTCCCCTCTCTTTAAAAAATAAATAAAATCTTAAAATTTTTTTTTACCAAGTTCTTCACTTTATAGCATAGAACAATAAATGTGAAATGACTTTCCCAGGATCACAGAGCTAATTCTGACTCCTGGCTGACCCAGAATTTCATTAAGTATTCAGCTTCTTTCTACCTATCTCTCACAAGAACCTAACCAATATGGGAGCGAAACTCACTAGTTTATAGCTCTCAGGACTGTTTCTCATATAGATATATATATATACTTTTTAGAAATAGGAGGCAATTGAGCAGTCTGATAATCATCTGGCAAAGAGGACATTTGTAATTATATACTATTCAATTTATCAACAGCTTCATTTTTTCCCCCCAATGCAGGTAATCAATTCTGTTGTTTCCACCTTCAAAAATATCTTGAGTCTGAATCTGTCTCTACCTTTTTCAAACTATCATCATTTCTTCCTTGGATTACTAAAATACACTTCTATCTCGTCACCCTGTTTCTTGTATGCCACCTCTCCATCCACTTTTCCCAGTGTGACTTATGTAAGTGTAAATGTGATTTGTGTCACTTTAGAGCTTAGCATCTTTCAGTGGTTCCCCATCATCTTCACAATAATGCAAGACAATGTAGATCTTTTACAATCTGGCCTTTGCCTATCTCCCTAGACTCATCTTTTACCACTTCCCTAGGGGCACCTTAAACTCTACACCACACTACCTGCATCTCCTGATATATGTCTCAGTCTCTTTCCACATTATCTTTGATACTTCTGCCTGGAACACTCTTCTGCTTCTTCTTGTCCATTGAATAACACTTAATTATTCTTCCACTCAATCATCATATTCTAAGGAAAACTTCTAATACCCTGCAGGCTGGATTAGGTCCCTCCACTGTGCGCTCACTACAACATCCTGTGCACTGCCTAACTACACCACCCATTTTGCTCTCTTGTTTATCTATCTGGGTCTTCATACCAGACCATGAACTCTCCGAAGGTAAGGAGTATATGAGGTCTGTCCAGAAAAAGTCCAGCCATTGTTAATATAAGAAGAAAAGTTTGCATGGCTTCGATGTAACCTGGCAGCCAAGGAGAGTGGGCTGGAATGCGCATGGGTGCACAATGGCAACTTCACTGTGCTAGTCAGTGGGGGAGGTAAACACCATTGAGTAAACAGGTGTCACATTCAAAATGACTGAGCAAGTAGAGCAACGAATCTGCATCAAATTTTGTGTTAAGCTTGAACACATTCCTCTGCGGAGATTATTCAAATGATTCAGAAGGCTTTCAGGGACAATATAATGAGTGCAACACAAATAAAATTGTGGCACAAATGCTTCAAAGATGGTTGGGAATCTGTTAAAAGTGATCCACATTCTGGAAGGCCTGCAACAAGCAGAACACCCGAGAATGCTGAAAGTGTATGGGTTGCAATCAACAAAGATCAGTGACTGACAGTGGGGGAACTAGAAGTTGATCTGGAGATTCCAAAAACTAGTGTGCTGAGATTCGCAGGATCTTGGCAAGAAACATGTGGCAAAATTCATTCTGTGGTTTCTGCTACCAGAGCAGAAGGAACAACGTGCTGCAGTTGCTAATGACTTGATTCAAACCACTACCAACAAGCCAGATTTCCTCAAGAAGGTCATACCGAGGAGGAATCATGGGTCTACAGTTATGATCTAGAAACAAAGGCCCAGTCATCCCAACAGAAGTTGCCTGGCTCTCCACACCTGAAGATAATGCGGCAAAGTCATGGCAAGATCAAAACCATGTTAACTGTATTTCTTGACTGGGAAGATACTGCCCATCACGAGTACACCCCTCCAGGCCCAACAATAAGGAGCACTACCACAATGTTCTTTGTCGGCTGAGCGATGCAATGTGATAAAAATGGCCACGACTATGAACAACTGCTGATTGGCAGCTTCATGTTCATGCTCACGACAATGCTCCTGCTCATGCATCATGCCTCATACAGAGATTTTTGGGGAAATATCGAATCACCCAGGTGACTCAGCCCCCCTACAGCCCAGATTTGGTGCCCTGGGACTTCTGGATTTTCCCAAAACTAAAATCACCTTTGAAAGGGAAGAGATTTCAGACTGTCAATCAGATTCAGCAAAGTACGACAGGGCAGCTGATGGCGATTCCAACAAAGGATCTTGCAGAGTGTTTTGAACAGTGAAAGAGATGCTGGGAGAGCTGTGTCAGGTCCCAAGGTGCCTACTTTGAAGGGGACTGATGTGTCATTGTCCTATGTACAATGCTTCTTGTATCTTCTTCAAGAAACATCTCTATTTTTTATACTGCACGGCTGGATACTTTCTGGACAGACCTTATATGTCCATTTTTACATCTCTATCACCATGCCTGACAATAATGAGCAATCAATGAAAGTTTCTTAAAATGAATGAAGAATAATTGAAAAAAAACCAACAAATTCTGAGGGGATGGCATCTAATCCTAGAAATTGATACGTGTAACTGGCTTGTTGATTAGATCTAGAATGACACTATCCCAGAGAATTTTCTGCAATAACAGTTCTGTACCTGTGCTGAATTGAATTTTTAACTTTATTTGATTATTTTATATTTAATAGCCACATATGGCTATTGGACAGTGTAAACCTAGAATATTCTATGCATATTTAGTATATTTATTTCAATATAATCAATAGCGGGTGAGCATGCCCCTGTTTTCTTCAAAGAAAACTAAATTGTGAGTTTTTCCACTAAACAAGAAACTTGTGAAAAAGTAGAAATAATTTATTTTACCCACCCCATGCACAATACATAAAAAATATTCAATAAATGTGTCAAGCAAATGAATAATAAAACAAAAATTTCATTTTTACTAATATTGGCTAATGGGCCCAATAAGTCTGAAAGTGGATTTCAACTTTCAAAGTTTTTAAGAAACTGAATACTAATGTTTTAGAATCCCCCTGGGTATTGTCTTCTGATTCCTTCTTGGCTCATTCAGATTCTCATTTTATATATGTTTGTAATATTTTGGGGTTTTTTTGTTCTTTTTACTTGGTCATCTTTTTATTGTCTTCATGTAATGATATCTACTTCCCTCCTTTGATAGTTCTGTCTTTGTCATTTAGCCATGCCATTAAGAGTATTTTTTAGAAAAACATTGATCCTGGTCTTCCAAAAGCATATTTAAAAATCATTTCCAGGCTTTCTAAAATTTGGGGGTTTTTTGTTTGTTTTTTAAAAAGCTCATCTAAATTTTTGTGTTTTTTTCTCCTAATGTCTCAAATTTAACAATTTCCTTTTTAAAAATAAATTAATTTCATAATATATTCATTTCCTCTTATTTTCTGCTAGAATATGGAACTTAATAAATGATTCCAAGTTTAAAAATACTCTAATAAAAGTAAGACTAGAGAGGGAGGTATTTAATCTTACTGGGAAGGTCTTCTGTAACAAGAGAGCAAAGCTTTGCTTTATCAGCCTAATTGTGAAGAATTAATTTAGATGAAAATGAGAACAAAAAATTATATTTATATGAGTTGTGATTGTAATGATCAAAAAATGTCTCCCAAACTCACACTCTATGAAGTTTAAGAGAATAAATAAAGAATATCTGTAGGTAAAAACATGAGTTATTAATATATATAACAATTTTTTTTCCCTATACAGTAGGAAAATAGGCCCTTCCTGCCCTCAGGAGCTATACTCAGATGTACAGGGGAACAAATATCGCTAAGAAGTCAGACTGTGTAAGTACTTATCCTGGCATGAAAATATAAACTTTCCTTGCAATTAAATGCAGAAGGAACAAGTCCTTGAACAATTTTATCCTAGGCAGATAGTTATCTTCACTGTAAGATAAAGAATATGCATTATTTGGAAAACATCTACATAGTGTGAGAAGAATGGTCAGGGGGTGGAAGAAGGCAAAGAAAGAGTGTTCATGGAGTTAAAAAAGACTGAAAAAGATTGAAAGAAAGGGTGAGATGGCTAAAGTCTCAATATTCTGCTTGTGGATGACAAGGCGGGATCACATAAAAGGAAATAATTTTGTAACTAAATAAATGACTGAATATAAGTGCCAAATAGTCTGCATACTGAACAGATTTCTGATCATTTCTCTCTTGCTAGATCTAAAGTCTTAAAGCAGCTAGTTAGAACTCAAATTTTGGCTTGGCAAAGTATCCTATGATAACCAGATGTGTCATTAGAACGGATGACAAAGAGCACCATCTAGTGGTTGTTCTGCTGGTGAAGAAGAAATTATGCCTGGGAATAAGGGTCTTAGAATTCTTAGCCCTTAGATGTATATACGTTCTGTTACATGTGGTTGGTAGCAGTGGGATGCCATCCTCTTGCACCAACTGTCCCTCTACATTCATCACCCTACTTTTATAAAAGTGGTATCTAGTACTCTCACAAAGACCTTCACACCTAAAGATTCACCAACTCCTCAATAATTCACCTTTGAAACAGGTGCCTGTACTCTTCAATCTGACCTTTTCTACTGTCTAGAGATTTAAAATGTTAAACTCTTAGGAGCTGATACCTCACTTAGATATTTCTGTAGAATGCATAAAAGGTACATTCCAGACCTATTCTGGGTATTTCAAATATCTTTCTGATTCCTGACGCTTTGGAAATATAATATATTTTGTTAGTGATGTGAAGAATTTCTGAGATATCTTTATAGGGGCTTAAGAGGAAATTTTGATCTTCTTCTCTAGACAGCTGCATTTGTAAGGAAGGTGTACATATTGTAGCCCAGTACATAACAGGTGTTTAATAATATAAAACAAAACACGTACACAGATTTAGGACATCATCTTCATGACAACCTTTGCAAATGCTCCTCTATCTAGGAAGTGATTTCTCTGGAATTTACACAAAATCTCTGATAGGATCAAAGGTTCAATGCAACTTTTGGAGGGGGCTCTATTTGCAATTCCAAAGTATGTGTTCCCTGATGACTTCCTGACTTCTCCAACCACATAGTTATTTATAGCATTATTATGGTTATGGTCAAGTTAACCTAAAGTATCTACTTTATTTATGCACAGACTCTACCTAATATTTTCAACCTATACAACTTTTTATCTAAATTAGGTCTGCTACTTATGCTTTCTCACACCACATACTTTTATAGAATTTATCAATCTACCATTATATTTATTACTGCAGTAATTAATGACTGCATCCCCACTGGGCTTAAAGAGAAAATGTCCTAACCACCAAGGACATAGCATATATGAAGAAATTAATTAAAGTATGATTCCAAAGACACACTCTCCTTCGCCTTAAATTTTGCTGCATCTGTATCTTAGAACAAGGATATATCTTGGAAATTATCGATTCCAAATACCGTACTTCAAGAGAGAACTGTGGCTTCTAGACTGCTGAGTGGTTTATCCGAAGCCACCTGCCCAAAATATAGGCAGAGCCAGGACTGAAACCATGGTCTCAGCCCAACAAGGACTCAGACTAACTTAACGCTGATTTGAAAGCACTTTAAAAAAAAAATTCTATCTAATTTCATATGATTCTGTATTCCTGAACTCACATTTTATCAAGTTTGACCTAGAATGGGTTAAAAAAGAACAATACACACACACACACACACACACACACACACACACACACACACACAAATCCAAAGAAAAACAACAAAAAGGGAAGTGAAAATAATCCCATAAAAAACATTAAAACTACTATGACTGTTTAGCTAAAAACAGATGAAGTTCACAGGTTATTTAAACATAGTCATCAATGCAAAATTTTATAAAATATCAGTTATATCTATATCAAGAAGGTAAATTGTCTCGAGTTAAAGTACAGAAGTATTACCTGGTCTTAACAACAAAGGCAGAACTCTAGAAGGGACAAATGTAGATTACAGAGACTTCCTGATTTGTTAATTTGTTAATTTAGCCAACAAATATGCTATCAGCATAGAATTCTGCAGGGTCCCTACAATTATAAATTCTATGTTGAATTTAATTTAACTATCCCTGTGGTTAAAACTCTTCTCTCCTTTTTTTTCCTTCTTCTTTCTCTCTTCACACCCCACCTCCCTAGGTCTCTTCCACTGTGGTTCTCTAATTCAAACCATCTTAATCATATCAAACTGTACCTTTACTCATTCACTGATTTTATGTGTTCCCTTCTCCAAAATGTCTGGAGTCCATACTCTTGTTTTCATTACCATTGCTCAAAGTCAAGATCTCTTTATCCTTCACATGGAAAAGTTCAATAGTCTTGTTTTTTAAAAGAAATTAATAAATCTTTTTTTTAATTATTGATTTTTAGAGAGAGGACAAGAAGGGGGGAAACAATCAATTTATTTTTCTACTTATTTATGCATTTACTGGTTGCTTCTTGTATGTGCACTGACCAGGGATCAAACCTGCAACCTTGTCGTATCAGGATGATGCTCTAATCAACTGAGCTACCAGCCAGTGCAGTTCAATAGTCTTTTAACAGGTTTTGCTACTTCTCTATCTCCCCCTTTTTAGTTCAATTTCTACATGACACAGAGTTAACCTTCTATGACAAAGATTTCATCATGGCACAGTCCCAATTAAAAAGCTTCAGTGGGCCTCTTGCTTATTAAAAAGAGTATTCAGGAGTCTTAACTCTTTTTAACCGTATCTTTCAATACTTTTATAATGCATCTTGTAGTCTAGACACACAAGCCTGTTTGAGGCTTCCCTAAGCATCCTATCATCACGGTGCTTTTGCCTATGCCATTCCCTCTGCTCAGACTGCCCTTCCCTGCGTTAGATGCAATCTTACTCATTCTTTAAGATCCAGCTCATATTTTACTGCTATTACAGTCAATCTTCTCAACCCCATGGCATGTAGAATTAATTTCTCCCTCTCTACAAGTAATATATACTTCTATAAAGAATTTATGTTCTATTATAATTATTAACATGTCTGTCTCTTCCCCTACCAAATAGGCTGTGAAATCTTTGAAGCCTGATTCATCTTTGATTTCCCAGTCTAGTACAGGTAATAGGTTCTCATTAAATACTGAATCAGTTAAATTTACACGGAAAATAATTCAGTTACAGACTGAAATTTTAGTTGAAGCTAGTTTAACTCAACAAGTATGTGAGTCACAAAGGAAAGGGGCACCAACACATTGTTTGAAAAAACAAGTGGGCACATAGGTGGGTCAGTACTAATTCTTTTATGATCAGAAAAAAATAAAACAAAACAAACAAAAACTAAAAGCACATGGCTGAATGATAAGAGGAACTAAATTATTTCCAACTGTCCATCTCCCCAACTTCGGTTAGATGTGCTATTTGTTTCTACCCGTGGACTGACATTCTGAGGCCAGGGAAATAAATGAATATGAATATATATATAGTTATTTATTTATTTATTTATTTATTTATTTATTTATTTATTTGTTAAACAAAGTAAGAAGATGGAAAAATAAATTCTGCTTTTTTTTTTAGAGAGAGAGATTTTATTTATTTTTTAGAGAGCAGGGAAAGGAGGGAGAAAGGGAGAGAAATATCAATGTGTGGTTTCCTCTCGCACGCCCCCTACTGGGGACCTGGCCCACAACCCAGGCTTATGTCCTAATTGGGAATGGAACAAGAGGCTATTTGGTTTGCAGGTCAGCACTCAATCCACTGAGCACACCAGCCAGGGCACCTTCTGCTTTCTGATCAAGCCAAATAAAAAGAAATATAACTCAGAATAAAGGCCATTCTTGATGCTTATATTTCATGCTCACGTCCTATTGTTTAAATTCTTTGACCGAAGCGTTTCTTGAATTGCCCAGGATCTTTGGTGGTTCATGGTCTCTAGTTCCTGATCCTTGCTACCTAACTTCTTTGGATTATGGATCTCTTGTTATCATAAAACATACTAGTAGGATTTTATGTTAACCTCAAGGACCAGTCACAGACTTTTAAGTAATGGTTTCTAAGCCGCTTGAAGAGAAGGTAATTACTATGAGTCAATATGGGTTTAAGAAATAGAGCAGTATAATTTTCTTCTTTGAAAGTCCACTTAGACTGGTAGATGAGGAAAATTCAATGGTCATTATTATCCCTATCTGCCAATAAGGTATCTGACAGTTGTTCATAACTGAACAAAACTATTAGCTTCAATTAGGGAATTACCAACTGGCTTAAAAAATCGAGATACCCGTAAAATTCTGAATAATGGATCTAAGTCAATATGAAGGGGAGATCCACGTAACGTTGTGGTTCTCAAATGTTGCTGTGCATTAGAATCATCTGGAGAGCCTATTCAAAGAGAAACTGATGGGTCCTGTACCCAGAGTTCCCAATTCAGCAGGTGGGGCGCAAGAATCTGCATTTCTAACAAATTCCCAAGTGATACTGCTGCTGCTTATCTGAGGGCCATGTTTTGAAGACCACTGATGTAATACTATATCTCAGGTTATAGACATTAGGTTTTGTTCAACATTTTGCTAATGACCTTAAATATGTAAAAAGCATGACTACAAATCTGCAGATGATATTAAATTGTGATATTAAAAAGATCTCAATTGGCTAGTTATGAGATGAATCTTAAAATAAAATTTAATAAGGATAATATTAAAATCCTAAAACGAAAAGCAATATACAAGTATACGATAAGAAAAAAACACAAAAAGGGAGAATGATACAGAGATTTTATAACATTATAACTTCAATGATTTAAGAGTATACTATGGCAATCACAAAAGATAGTAACTGTTTGGGCTTTACTTACAAAGTCCAGAATATAGAACAATGTATCTGATAGCCCAGCTTCAATTTTTGCTGGTTCCCCCACACCTGGGTATCTGTGCGTTCAACTTTGGGTATCAGACTTTAATCAGAAGGTAGTCAAACCAGTTTGTTCAAAGAACTTTGTATCTAAAGTCCTATCACTGAGAACAATAAGAGGAATTGTTGATTTCTAACCTTCAGAAGATTCGAAAGGCTATAAAAGAGCTGTTTTCATCCTTGCTGATGAGGATTTTTTTTTTTCTGTATGAATCTAAAAGGAACTGCTACAGTGGTCAGACTGCTCACTACACATGGTTGCCCAGCTCAGAAGAGCAGGCAGGATAGGGAAGATGGAAATCTAGCTCACATTTCACTTGATAAGCCATGTGGTTGGGCAAAATAGTAAACTTTTTCTAATTCATATGAAGGGGAAAACTCTGGAGGACATTTTCCTTTTAGTGAGGGGCCTTTTCTAACTTGCACAAAGGCACAATATAGACTCATGGTGACTCTACCCCTAATGTAGAACTAGGTCCATCAAAAGAAGTATAAAGTGATTCAGCTCAATGTAAGAAATGGTAAAAGTGATGTATTATATGAAAATTTATTTTCTGAAGAGTAATTAATACCCCCAATTGGATGTTCAAGAATAGCTGGACAACTACTGGGTAGGGTTATTTAGAGAGGATTTCAAGATAGATAAAGGAGTGTGTGTTTGGGAAGAGGGACGGGCAGTTTAGTCCTTTAAGAAAATATTAGCATTTTAAAAGGAGCCTTCAGTAACTTCTCCCAAAGTAACAAAAGGTAGGAGCTGTCCTAAGGCAGGACAGATAGGCAAAGAGGTGGTTTTTATATGCCTTTCTTTAAATATAGTTAGACTAGTCCTTTGCAGAGAGAGGTAAGAGAACAGAAAGATCTAGATATGTAAAGTTGCCTAGCCAAACGGTAATTTTCATTTTTGAACAAAAACTCTAATTGAGAAGACACAACCAAATGCTAATAAATGGTTCAAACACCTAATTATCTGAATCCATATTGAAGATTTAATAATACAAAATGCCTCAAGCAATATTTCTGTAAGATGTTTATGTAAGCAATGTCATACAGGAATGATCACATAGAACTTCAGGAAATCAGTTTTAAAGCATTTGTAGAATGGAATAACAATTACTTTGAGTTTGCAAACTTGCAAAATAAAAAGAATATAATTTTGGTAAATGTTTTTATAAATACAAAATAACTATTTTGTAAATAATAGTTTTACTTTGAAAAATAAATATCATAAAGGTTTCTAATGATAGAAAATTAAAAATGCTTTTTAGGAAAGGAAATGAAATCTCCTCTTCCCTAGGGAAAAATGATCTTTCTTTTGCTTTGTAGATAAGGATTTCTCTTTTTTGTGAAAAAAATGGGTTTTTAAAAACTTTGAATTTATTTTGTGTACGTGTTTAATAAACAATTATCAAAGAGTCTACATAATTATTCTTTTTAATATTAATTATGGTTTTTCCAAGAAGAATGCCTTATATACAGTGGGCAAATGCTTGATATTTGTTTGAAAAAAAAAATCTGTCACTCTTCCTTCAGTTGCAATCTGCTGACATTTAATTTGTTAATGTCTTTCACACAGAATATATTATTGCAAAATTTGTCTCAGACAAGTATTTTATAATCCTTATTGTGCTCTACTGATTTCCACAAAGGTGCCTCACTGAATTGTCAACCTGGGATTTTTCATCATTGAATCAGTGTACCATTCATTTGGAAGTATTGCTTAAGCATTGCTCCATATGCTGATGTCTTTGCATTTAAAGAGTTATAACTTCAGAGTGACAAAACCCAAAACCAGAAGCACATATGACAAGGCTAATAACAAAATAGCATATCCAGTCATGAAGCCAACTGGTTAATGTCAACATTAGATTATGGAATCTGCTAACCTCATTACCTAAAGAAAATAAAGTGAAAAACAACGGCAAATGTAACATAAAATTCAGACTATAAAAGAAGCTTCACTTGGATTACAGGATCCTAAGATCGCCCTTCTAGCAAATATCTAAAAAGTTACTTACAAGGAAAATAAGAATGACAAACTTAGAATAATTTCATTCATTTATAACAAACATTTGGAGGGTCTTGGCAAGAAATGTGCAGAAGAAAGAATAAGGGGAAAAATACATCATCTTTTTAATGGCCCCTGACTGGACTGCCACCTCAGTGCCTCTCTCTATAGGTCCCAGATATGAAGCTGAGTTAGTTTTCTCTTCCTGGAGGAAGCTGCTTCTGAGGCTGCTGAAAGTTTAGTTCTATCAGGCCTCTTTCCTTCTTCCCAAACTATCCTGCTACAAGCCCTTTTCCCCGCCATGTAAGTTAAATATAGACTCCTAGAAATGCATGAGATTTAACCACTAAGGTACTTACATTCACACTGTATGACATCTAAGTTAAATTGCTGAATGGCTCCCATGCTTATCTGTTTTAACTCACTGTCCAACAGCATCTGCATTAACGATGTTGACAGATGCTGGCAGGCTGACATGCACGCAGTCTGGGCAACTTTCCCCTGTTCAAAACAAATATCCAAACCAAAAAATAAACAAACAAAGAAACAAACATAGAAATACCTCATAAAGTGTCAGAAAAATTAAATACCTGGCATTCTTTTGTTGCCTTTTTGGGAGTACAATAGTGATTACTGATCTTTCTGTTTCTGTATTCTGAGTGGCTATGCCTTTTAGCATAGGAATTAAAATTAATACTATTGTTTACTTGACCCTCTCAGGATACAAATATCATTAAAACTCTAATCGCACACAGGAAAATTAAAGTACAAGTAAAAACAATTATTGCAGATCTCTTGAAATGTCTCAAGTATTTTTAAAAACACATTAAAATATGACATTTATAACATAAAATAACTGTCATATTGACAGAACATTTATATAATGCTCTTTAAGCTCTCCTTTATGTAATTTACCAAGCCAGAATAACAGAAGTTAATAAACAGTGTAATTCAAGTTATTATCATTTAAACTGTACCAAAATTCAAAATAGACTTTGTCATAAGTTCTTCCTTCTAATCAGAACATTAGTTTCTACCATAGCTTCAATTAGTAAGAAAAAAAAGGCTTGCCTACCAATATGGCTTCATATCATCTACAGATCTACATTTAGTTTTTAAAAAGTAAATTTTAAAATCATTTGCTAATTTAGAAATACGTAGTTACGTAAACAAGTACTTGTGGATTTCTTTCATTAAATATATATGATTAGAAAACAGTTTATACTATAATAAGCTCCTAAAACACTACATGAACTTTCAATGATAGCCTTAATTAAGGTCATATTTTCTCTAAAACGATAAAGAAAAATGACAATTTTAAATGGTTAGCCTTTAGATTACATAGTTGAGTCACAATACAGTATCACTTTTAGTATAGTTTCTTTAAACAGGCTTTGTATTTTAATTAGAAGTTTAAAATAAAATAATATAAAGACTCTTTTAAAGTTCTCCAGTGTAATACCACTCCTAGGATGGTTGGCTATCTTGAATCTATAATGATGTGATTTGGAGATGGATTGACTCCCAAGATAGGATTCAGAGACTATAAATAAGGTTATAAATAATAATTGTTGGAAGATGTGCCATGCTTTGCTTCATTTGCATTAGCAAATATTTACCCAGTGATACTTGATAATTATGTTTTCTTCCTGCTTATCACAAAGGCCAAGAATGCTACACAATCATGAAAAATATCTCCCAAATACAAACGCCACAATATAGTGGTACAAAAATGTTTACATAGAGTTGATGTGTTACTAAAGAAAGAACATATATGCATCTTCACAATATTTACTAGAACTACATTTGTTCATTAAATTACACATTTAAAGTCAGATGAGAAACAAGCAACTTTCATGAATGAACCTTTAGCATTTAGACACTATGCACAGTAAAAAACTGCATATCTGAAATGGAATGTCAATTTCTCAATCAAAAAGTTTAGAGATAAAAGCTGATGCAAACAATATATTTGACAGATACTGATGAACTGCCAAAAAGGAATGTAACGAACAATGCGAAACCCAGCATGCTTCAAGATCCCCCAAACCCAAGGGGAATTAGTCTGGGAGACATGCAGCTCTATTCCCCAACCAGAATAATATCAATATGAATGGGAGGGGGGGAAAGCAGAAAAAGAAGAAATCAATGGTATGTAATTTAATCACAATGTAATAGGCTTAAGAATACTAAATGGAAATGTCATTGTGACCTAATGGAACAACCAGTGCATTTTAGTTTAATGTACTTCTCTATTAAATTGGCTCCATGTCCTGCTTATGTTGTCACTATAATATACGAAGTACAAAAGTAGATTAATAAATTGCCAAAACAAAATTATTATTATATTCATTTCAGAAGCAAACACACCGCACAATATAAGCGGTATTATTCTAAGGTGATCTTTAAAATTTAACGTGAGTTCAGATGCTACAGATGACTTTATAGCAATAGCACTGGAGCCAAAAATGATGGTAAGAGTACAGAATAACAGGCTATTGAAAAAACCTAGGGGAAACAGGTAATGAAAACACAAACCCACATGTACAGACACATATGTGCACACACACGCAAATTTAGCTTTTTGCTTAAATCACATGTATTAATAAAATTCTAATATTAAATTGCTTTGAATACACATATTAAGTACAGACTTATTGTTCTCAAGGACAGAAATTAAAAATTTTGGTAAAATATTTCACAAATTTTCAAATGAAATAAATTCTTTTTTTGCATAGCTCAAAATTGAATATCAAGGGTTCAGATTCTTCAATTTCTAAAAAGATTATACATTATTTTTTAAAATGTCTACTTCCTAACTACAAAATGTACACAAATATTCTTTTTTTTATGAGAAATCATTTGTTGTTCATCTTGTGTATCCTCAAATTATTTTTACTGTACTTTTTCCATTACTTAAATTTCATCCAATATTTTTAGATTGAAAATTTTTAACTTTCCAAATGTTTGCACATCCCAAAAAATACATTTGGCAAACCATTTCTGATGCCTGTAGCCCTTAGTGTACTTTATTATAACCAAAATACCCCTTTCTGAACACTATTATTGCTATTATTGTTGATGCCCTTAACATGGCATTTTCTAAGACAAAAATAATCGATATAGTTTAGAATTATCTTTAAAACCTAGACTTTTTCATTAGAGATGCTCTGGTTTTTAACATTACAACAAACAAGGTGAAAACAATTAAGTGAAGTGGCTGAGGAAACATAGCACATTTAATAAATCTGAAGTACCTAGAAATTTTTGCTGCCCTCATCTGAAAAATTAATTGCAACTATTATTAACATTTTCATTCCCTTTAACCAAAAAAAGTTCAATAATTAAGTAAAAACACCTGCCAAACTTTTAAAGGTAACTACTTTTTTACCCAGCTCTTACATTTTGCTGAAAAGCAACTTGCAAAAAGAGAACACCCTTAGACAAACTTCTTATATTTCAAAGGAACTTGTAAAAGAGAATCTGCTGACATATTAGATCCTTTTTGCATTACCCAAAAGCTTTTCTTTTAAGAACAATTGTGGTAAAGAGACATTTGGCTCCTAGGAAATTCCCAAAGGGTCAACCATATGCATCCTTCCATGGCACCTTCACAGTGCTGCTTTCTAGATCCATGTCTCAAAAGCAGCTTTCATCATTTACTTGTGTGTCAGTCAATATGATTTATGGACTGCATTCAACAAAGTCAAAGCATATAGAATGAGAAATATGACTACAATCTGCTAATTTGTTTTGTATTGAGCCACTTAAGAGTCAAAGACCTGATGTCAGACTGAGACCAGCAACACAATTAACCAGTCGGTGACAGATTCATCCATCCTCCCTGCCAGGCTGTGCCAATCAAAGACAGCATGAGGCGACATTTGGTGAAATCAGTAAGAAAACTCATTCTCTAAGTAACCTATGCGAGACCTTGATTGACACTTTTTGAATTTAGTTTGTGGAACACAGCCACTCTTTACCCAATAGTCCCTCGCTGCAAGCTGTGAAATAAGGCTTTTAATGCCAATCACAGGAACAATAAACCACAAACCACCAACCCTTGGTTTAAAAGGAATCAAGAAAACACATCTGTTTGTATGTCAAGCCAAATTTCCAAAATAATTTACTAAAGATACTGTTTCCTTTGAAATATCATAAAATGGCATGATAACAAAAATACAACACATTTTATTAGATTATGGCTAAAAAACTGTTTTGGTTTCAAAGTTATGTTTTGATAGATCTACTCTAATATAATAGTAGGAGAAATGTAGAATGCTTAAAAACTAATTTGACATACTCAAGTTTTCATTTGAAGCTTTCATTTCTGTCTCACTATTCTCTTATTTCAAAGATCTAATAAAAAAAAAAGAAGGTTTGATTTCAACAGTAATTATTTGAAAGCATTTTTCAATGCTGCTTTCATTCCCTCAAGTACATTTAAGTTAAAAACATGCTCTTGAAATCACAACCATTCTTTCTGTATTGGTCTACTTTCCTTAATGATCCCAAGAGAGCCCATTTTCCTTTATATCCCTACAAAAGGTCAACTTTGCACAATAAACTGCTTTTTTATTTAAGTAAAAAGGAATATATAGACTTAGAAATACTCTGCTGCATTTATTATTCTTTAAATTGATAGCAGGTTTTGTTTTAAAAGGTTATGTAATTCTTGCCAGAAAATAGTGGAAAAATGAAATTAAATTGTGGTCAATTTGAAAATTAAATCTAACATTGGAAGTAAATTTATTAATTATGATTCTGTATGGTTATTTAAAGTTAAGTTATTAATTTTTTAAAGTTATATAACTTAAAGCAGTAAAACAGTGCTAGAGTATTCAAACTCACTGCCTCTCAGTTTGCTACATAAATTTTAGTTATGGGACTGTGAAACAGTCTTTCAGAAGAAAGGCAAGAGGAAGGAAAGTATTTTAATGAATCAGTCTCCTAAAGAGCCACAATTTATATCCTTTGAAAACAGACTGAAAGAGTGAGGACTTTCATCAAATATGAAATAAACACTAAAATTAGAAATAAATTCTCAATTGCAATATGAAAAAAATTTTGCTTAGTTAAAAAGTAGACATTTTAATGTAAGAAATCTATTATTCTTACTTCTATTTTATATAAGAACCACTAATCTAAAGTTTTAGTATATGAAAATACATCTTGCTCTAATGGAAAGAATGTTATTAAATCAGGAAAAATACATACCTAAAACATTAGTGTAAAACATGAAAATTTCCCCAAGATGATTTCAAAAATGCACAAAGTTCCCCCTATCTAGTAAGATAGGTTTTAATCTATTTTCTGGCTGAATACTCTGTATAACACTGAAATGTATAATAATGAAATGTCTCAGATTCCCAATAATAGGGAATGGATGAGTTATAAGGTTTAAATATCAAGATGAATTCCTTTAATGAGTTTTAGTAATAACTTTAACACCATCTTGAAGACAGATTTTTGAGATTATGCCAAAAACATTCATAGGCCTATCAAAATATACTCACTCTAACACCCCCAACATTCTCCAAAATACTTCTTTTGCACTTCTATATCCCTCTCATACTCTCTTTTTGTCCCTATCTAAGTAGCTGTAGCCCTGAAAGAACTGGTTACCACATCAGTTAACCACAATCCCCACAATTAGGAATTCCCATTCTCCTTCTCAGGCTTTTCTCCTCCTAACAATTCCTAATCATAAGGATATGAGACAGTAACATAAATGCTTCCTCTTGTGGCCAACGGACACACACACACATACACACAGATTAAACAGAACACAATCATCTTAAAGATAGAAAAAAAATTCCCCAAACTGGGAAAATTTTAAGAAACCTACTATATGGCACATTGCTATTTCACTCAAAACTTCCTTATCCCAGCCAAAGGACTCACCAAACTTTGGTGGTCTTTTTCTTTTTTTTAAACAATCTTTTGAACATGGCCTTAGATGACATGTAATGCCCAGATTTTTAGCTTTCTGCAAGTATTGTTGCTGTCACGGCAACAATCTTGATATCTTGATAACCATGATATCTTCAAACTAATTTTAATAGGCAGAAAGATAATGAAAGGAGAAACAGGGCAGTACAGGTTTAGAAAAGGTCAAGTTTTTGAAGAGATGCCTCTGCTTCCAAGCTGATAACATCAGAGATGCAGCTGCAATGGAGAAAGCGCATGCACCTTTGCCCAGAGCAGCAGGAAGAGCAGAAGCTATAGTCTGTGCTGCCCAAGAGCTGACAGGGGTTATCCCTAACTCCTAAATCCACTTGATAACAGCAAATTGGGCAGTCAGGCGTGTGTTTAAATAGGAAATTGTTACCAATATTAAGGCCCTATAACTTCTCTCACTTGACAAATGTAAGAAAAGCAAGGGAAGTTAAAGATGAGCTATAATTTTCTGTGTGGTGGTTGCGTACTATTGCCAGGCCACAGAATTAAGATAAAAAAATGGAAGCACCCCAGAAACTGTTATTAAAGCCGCGGCTTTGTGATAGCACAGTAATCCTCACTTCTTTACATAAGCATCCAATATAGAGCTATCAAGGCTACATAATCACTAAAATGTACTATTTCACAACCACAGTATGACTTAAAATTTGCAAAGAAGTTGCCAGGTTAGATAATATAGGTGGTTTCCACATGATCATTAGTAAAATGTACAAATGTCATCCAACCAACTGACTACTTTAATATATACAGGTTTGTAGCTGATATATTATAAAAATAGCCATATATGTGAATATAGCACAGAGTAGGCTTTTGTCATTCAAGAATTTGTATTTAGGTTTCAGTCTTTTAAGAATGACTCTAGAGTCCAGTTGGGCTTCATTTGGTGAGAGGCACATATTTGATTAACATGCTCTATGAAATAGGTATGGAGGCAGAGGGGAAGGAGAATCACTCAGACTGAGTGCGAAGTCCCAACCTCCCCATCTCAGTGTGGCCTGGCTGCCTTCTGTTAGTTGACAGGATTGAAGTAACTCTTGCTAAGGTCTACCGTTTTCAATAATATCTTATAGCATTTTTTGAAAGAAATTATGTGACATAGCAATATTCTCAAATTTGGGAATTCTCAAAAGTTTTTGGGTATACTCATGCAGAATGTCAAGGGATTTCTGAACAGGTATTTTCACTGGGCTAAATTCTAGATTATGAAAATGGGATTGGGGTAGATACGATTAGAGTTACTTTCAGTTGAGGCAGGACCTGGGATGAGGTTTTAAAAGAATACGGGAAATGTTTCAAGTGAAGGAGGGGTTTATATTAAAACAAAACAAAACCCATACAAAATGGGAGGGAGAGATCAAGCTAAGTTATCGTCTTACCATTTTTTTTTCTACAGACAACCTTGCAAATGACATTCAACAACAGTCTGAGAGTAAAGAATAAGATCTACAAGATGCTCCCCTCTTGCTTCCAAAGAACTGACAGAGGCCTTTAGCTCAGTGCTACCATCTACTGCACTGATGTCCACAAGAGGTAGGAAAATTGAAAACATGATAGATTTCCTACAATGCCTAAAGTCTCCTGAACAAAAAAAGGAAAGTGGTTAAAATGTTGTGGCACATCTTCTGAATTCCTCCCATATATGTAATATTCATTTGAACCTGCTCCTTTGGTGAGATTTTACAAAGTCCAATTATCTTTACTTTTTGTATTATAGTATCTTATGTAAATTTTCTTTTTATAAGTATATATCAGCATCTTGTCCTGTTACATTTTGTTATCTCCACCTGACCTGTAAACAACCTGTAAATATGAATTCACCAAGGCTTTTCCACCTCTCTCATCAGCTCTCTCCTTACCCTTTTCCATTCCTGTATGCTCTATACAAGGGAAGAAAAAGGATAATACAGATTCTTGGGCATCACCAGATTGTGGCTTGCACAGGCAATTTCTGACAACAACATCTTTTCCTACCATTTCTCTTCTTTCTCCTCAGAGGATCTGACCTCCTTTTTGCTGTCTTTACCTGCTCACGGTAAACATAATCCTAATTCAGCCCTGGCTGATGTGGCTCAGTGGACTGAGTGCTGGCCTGCAAACCAAAAGGTTGCAAGTTCCATTCCCAGTCAGGGCACATGCCTGGGTTGCAGGCCAGGTCCCCAGGTGGATGTTTCTCTCACACATGGATGTTTCTCCCCCTCTCTTTCTCCCTCCCTTCCCTTCCATTCTCTCTAAAAATAAATAAGATCTTTAAAAAATTATTTAAAAAAACATAATCCCAATTCAAACAATCTCTTATCCACATATTTTAGCCCCTTTTCCTCTTCCCATTTCAACTTTTGTCTATTTAACTTAGTAAAACATAAGTTTCTTCAATTTTTTCCTTTCTATTGTGGAACATACATTAAAGGGAAGATACCATTTGCATTGCTAGAACTTTACCATTCCTATCTGCAAAAACTCAAATAACTTTCTAAACATGAATTCTCTGTCACCATCTGGCAGTACTTCCAGATGGTGCATTTTCGTTTGTTTTTAGTACTGAATCTTCCTGTGCAAGATGGTACTTTTCTCGTGAAGCCTGTACCAATGATCTTGTCTATTTCATTTATGGCTGTTACAAAGTAGCCCTGGCTGGTGTGGCTCAGTGGACTGAGCGCCCACCTGTGAACCAAACAGTCACCGGTTTGATTCCCAGTCAGGGCACATGCCGGGGATGTGGTGCACAAAAGGCAACCACACACTGAAATTTCTCTCCCTCTCTTTCTCCCTCCCTTTCCTCTCTAAAGATAAAGAAATAAAATCTTTAAAAAAAAGTAAAGTTATAGGATATTTGTTAAGTGTATATATGTATGTACATGACTACTGTACATATACATATATTTAGTCTATAGGTTCAGAAGAGTCTACTTTAATAATTTCCATTTATACTTCCTTGATCTGTTACTTACAGGTCAGGTTTCATAGTTCTCTCCTAATCCACTGGCTTCCTACTAAAACACTCATGCTGTCTCCTTTTAAAAGCCATCTATTATTACTTCTTCCAACTATGCCCTGATTAAGAGCAACTCAAAATACTGTTTTCTACAACCTTTGACAGCAGGGAAATATTTAGGTATGCTATGCTATATACACACAGAAGTCTTACACCTTATGAAATTAAATTTTGCACCAAGATTTGTCATAGCATTTAGCTAATAGAGACATCAACTTCGTAAATATCTAAAAGGATTAAAGTTGTAAGATTCAAGTATATTTATTTTCAACTAAAAAGCAAGATTCTTCTTTTTTTGCAATTAACTTCTAGCAGTGAAAATCATTTAGCTGTTTTAGTACATTTAAAAAATATATAAATTCTATTTCTAATAATGGGATTTGACTGTTTTTGTTTTTGTTAGCCTGTGGAATTTTACTTAATTCAGTAGATACGCAAGACACCCTGATGTTTTTGAATATGGAAATAAGATTTGGATATGCCTTAGAAAGAGTAATCTACCACTGGTATGTAGGGTGGACTGAACTAAGAAGAGACTACTGGAAGAAACTACTTAGAAGACAATTACAATAATCAAAATTGGAACTTCAATAATAGGAATAAGAACAGAAAGGAGAAGGGATAGGGTACATTTAAATTTCAAATGTTAGGTGAGATTTTTTTAGGATAAGAAGAATTTTCAATATCTATACATTCAGAAAATATGAGTTCTTATTCTGGTCTTTAAGAGCTCATAATTGGAAGTGAAAAGGAAGAATAACCACGGTAAAAAGCAAAATATGATGAAGATACATTAAAAAGGTAAAAACTAAGAGAATTCAGAAGTGCAAAACTGGACCCAGAGTAAAAACAAAACAATCATTTGCACTGGGTCATGAATCACACAGGGTTATGGACTGGGTTAGGCATCTACAAGTAGGGTTTAGGATAAGAAAACGCATTCAGGAGGAACTTTCCAGGACACTCCGTGAGAGGTGGAGGAGCAGCGGCTAGAACCTTTATCTTAAATAGAAGAGAACTGAGATACTGACTAAAGTAAAGTAAAAAACAGAAATATAACTATTTTATAATATATAAAAAAGCAATAAATAGAAGAAATAAAACATAATCTTACAATCAATAGGAGGAAAAAAAGGGGAAGGAGAGATTGTTACATGTGCTTTATCTTCATAGCATGGAATCATTAGATATTCCCTATTTTTTAAATTAAAATAACCACCAGAAGAAATTTTAAAAATAGGGTGGAAAATGGTAGTCTGAGAGAGTGGAACTGGGGGTGGGGAAAAGGCAAGGAGAGTAGCTATTTTCCAGCCTCAACCATTCTGGACATCTTGACTTATTATTATGTACACGGAAATAAAAAATGCAATTGAAATTCCAGTGGTACCAGACACATTCAGTAGGGAAAGAGACTATGGTCCAAAGCATAAACACTTTATAAAGGATACTAAATTAGCTCTTCATATAAAACACAGATAGCCAAACCGAACAATTAAGCCCAGGAAAAATACCCTAAAAGGAAACACCTAAAAAGGGAAATAAGAGGGAAATAAATCAATGGGGAAGTAGATACAGAGTTTAAAGGTCAAATAATATTTAGGGCATCTTCCTGTCTTGAAAGTAGTTTCTTCTATAGTATTTTAATTTTATTATTAAGAATATACTGATGTATTTCAGTTAATAAAAAGCAAATAATTTTTCCTTAACAATGGGATTTTAAAAGCTATGCTATGTTTGGAACTGTGTAATAAATGTTTACAACAACGCTCTGGGAAAAAAGCCTTGATTTGTAAGATTTGCTCTTTTCCATGGTCTAATTACTCCTGCTATGGCTACGAATGTGATGTCACTGAATGCACAGTTGGGGAAGAGATCTGCACTGCAGGTTTTCACAACATATATTTCCCAACATGATTCTGAAGCCATTTTCTCTCAGCAGAAGGCATCTCTAATTTTAGAGTAAAAGATATTGGTAAGAATGATCCTATTAATAGATGTTCTTTCTATTAACTGCATTTCAGGAATTTATTCTGTAAAGTGAGATATACTTTTAACCAAAAAATGATTTTCTTGAGAAATACCCAATCATATTGACATGCAATTACAGAACTACATGCTAAAGATAACCTCATTATTCCTAAAATTATTTTTTTAATTGTTCATCGCCACTTTTATTGATGCAAAAAGTCAAAAGTTAAGCATATCTGTAAGCAAAAGTAAAACATCTTTCTGGGGAAAAAATGTTTTGATATTTAAAATTCAACAGAAAGCAGATTAGTTATCTAGAGTTGTAGCAAATATAAGCACAGAAGATTATTTTATGGCAAAAGATATAACAATAGAGTTTCTAGAAAGGAAGAACTATGAGCACATTCATCATTAAAGATCTTCTATTTATTCCTACTATAAAAGATGACCATTTGTTAGTATAAACATTTGGATAAAATGGGTCCCTTTAGGCAAATAAATAATATGTGAAGAAATTAAAAATTTGTTACCATTTACATATACCCCTAGTGGTTATAAATCAACAAAATATCTTTATTAAATGAAACACATGATTAGCATTTATGAAGGAATGAAATGTTAATTGTTCTTTCCAGAAGCAAACCAGTGCTAGGTCTTTAGGCAGTAAGTTTACAGTAAAATGTTACTGAGTTCCATTTGGCAGTCATAAAGAATAATTAGATACATTTGAGCTGCTCAACAATTTCTTCTATTTATATACATGTAAGTGGTGAATGAATGTTTAATGCTGTTTTAAATTCTTCTAATTTAAAATTTTTTAGCTAATGTAAAATCTTATTTTAAAAAAATCCTAAAGCTTGCTTAAAATTAGGCTTAATATAAGTGTCATAAATAAATGCATAAAAAAGATGACTTGTAGAATATATGTCAAAATGTTAGCAGTAGTTATCCTTTGAAAAGATATTAAATAATTTTTATTTTCTTCTATACTTAGCTGTATTTTTGTCAGGGAAAAAATAATTAGAAACAAAAAGGGTTATTTACATATTTGAAGTAGTAAAAACTGCTGATTCCAAGAGTACTAAGACAGGGATGAAACAATATTTATTATATATGCTAATCAGACTTCAATAGCATTAGCTATAATTGCATCTGACTGTTAGCCACTGTAGGCACGGTACTCATGCTATAATAATTTTAAATAAATATGCTTTATAGTGATATCTTTCACCATAATTTTTTAAGTGACTGTCTAATGCAAAAGTACAGAATCCACAGCTAAATAAACAGCTAAAATATATGCATAAATACAAGATAAAATTAAAATACATTAAAATGAAACTAATACTATAAAGGATCTTAAGCGAAAACAGAGGAAGAAGGGAGAAGACAAAACATTTGTTAACAGTATGTACTTTACGCTAAGCACCCTGCCAGGCAACTTTTTTACACACTATTTCAATTTATCCTCCGGGAAAAATGGATTATGCCCATTGTGCAGAAAGTAAGAGGCTCAGAGAGGGTAAGCAACTTGCCAGGATCACAGTCAGTAAATTATAAATCCGAGGTTTAAACATAAGTCTTTCTAACTTTAGAGCCCTTCCTATGTGCTCCTCACTTCAGCACCCTAGCCCCCAATAACAATAAAAGATAAACGTGTTTAGCTCTAATTGAGTCATGAAAAGACAAGTTCCTTGAAGCAGATAATGTTTAGCAAGGCAGGCTAACATTTTGGGTAATGGGGAAATACCTGTGGTTATTATAAGTACTGCCTATTAAGTTTGCTGCTAACTCCTATGGCTGGATGAGAGCCTGCTTCTCTACTAGAGCACGGGGAAATGCAGACAGATAGGGAAGTTAAAATGGAAGCAAGGAAGCTCTTCACTTTTTCATCCTCTGCCTAGGTTTGACTAACTGCAATGTTTGACTCTTAGAGAAATAGGTGAGGGAAATAAATAATATACCAATTCTCTCAATCATCAACAGAGGTATTTAAAGTGACAATAAGCAGTGATCCTCCAAATCCTACGGACTTCTTCTACTGCTACAACAGTGTAGTAGAACAGTGAAAATGATAAAGTTCTTTCCTTGGGCTCTGTCAAAACTATTATTACCCACTAACTTCTATTGTTCTCATACCTTGTGAGCAGAGAACAACATTCTATTGGGTGGATTATAACTTCCTTGGAACTAATGGAACTTTTACTGGGCCATGTGGTCAGCAAATGCACATTGTAATTATCTCTGATGGAGAAAATATGCTTTTGCAACAATAACAGGAACTAACAAAAACTAAATATGCAGTGAAGCTAAGGGTGGAGATTTTAAACTAAAAGTGTTCTGTGTTAGGTACTTTTTGGGGGTAGGGGGTGAGAGAAACACCTTTACCACAAAGTTTAAGTATTGGTCAATTCTTAAACTATTTGAAAAAGTGGCTTTCGGCTTCACGGCTCCCTCCGCCTCTAACTCATGGCATTGTTCCTGAACACTACCGAAACCAAGGAGAGTGCATGGAGCTAAAACTAGCCCCAATATTTAACTCCTCAGGCCTAGAAGTGGCACAGCTAGTTCTGCTTAAGCTGAATGACTTGGGACTGAATGTGATAAATATCTTCTGAAGCTTCTTTGAGAGCTGAAGGAGTCCAGAACTGGACCCTCTCTTTCTATTTGTGTCAAAGGGTAACCTGAAATGAATGAATCATTTTTAGCTTAAAACATTTAAATAAAAACAGTAGCTTATATAATACCATATGTTGCTTAGAAAATAATACATTTAATAATATTGCCTCTGTTCTTTTCTTGAAAGAATACAATCTAATGGACTATTTTATATAACTTCAGGGTTTCAGAGAATACACTAAGCCTTGATATAATTAACAACTTTTGCTAAAGTTTACTGTAGTTGATAATTTAATATTTTTCTCAGGAATTATGCTTAGAGTTAAACCACTTTCTCTTTTCTTAACTGTGAAATATAATTTTTTTATTTTGTCATGCCCTATATTTATTGTTGAATTTGATTACACTGTATAAAAATTTATTTCCTTTTTAGAGAAAACAATGTTAGCTGCCATAAAAATTCAAAATGGCATACGAAGACTCATCTAAAACTATACAAAATATCAGATGAGTGCTGTAGTTAGGCCTGGAGTGTGTCTCTCTCAACGTCACCACAGAGTATGTCCTATGAGAAAATAGGATTTCCCTCCAAATGTCAGCCTCCTGAGGTGAGGCATTTACCCTAAGCATTTCTAATATATAACCTCTCCTAATCCTACCACTGTCATGCAAAAAATCCTTACCCATCACCTCATGCCGACCTACGAAACAGATATCACAACATAAAAACATGATGTGTGTATATTCGTGTACATGTGCATACATGAGCATGTGTTTATTCCTGGGATTGCTTTTGGATAGAAGCATGCAGAATTATACTGACAAAATGAATTCAAATTAATTACTTAATGCATACCATATGATAAGCACTTTTTAGAAATTACTTGATAAAAAAATTAAATATATATAAAGGTTCCTCTTTTTAACTCAAGTTAGGAATATAATAACATCCCTGGGTAAGCATCTCAAAGCTCTTTGGCACAGATCCATCATTATAATCTCTTTTAAGATATTCTTCTTTTTAATCGTTTAGTAATACCATCCTTAAACTATTCTAATTGGCCCCTGGAGCAATTCCTGATAGGGAAAAAGTATAAGATGAGGGAAATAACTTTTATTTTTTCATTTAAAAAAAAGGAAATGGTTGGAAGCAGTTAGGTAGGTTTCAAATTACATACTTTATTTTTGTGTTCAGATATATCTTACCATGAGATAAAAAGGAAAATAAATTTTTTTCTATTTTATTTGTACGAAAACTACTCCATTCACATTTTAACAATACTTCTATTATTTCTGAATATACCTAAAGGGAGCATGTTCATTCTACCACAATCTCCTTGGTCTCTGCATTCCTTATCTGAAGAAGCCAATGTTTCAGCTTATTCACTTTCAAATGTCCATCTATACATTTTCTGGGGGTAATGTTTCATCAATAGGTCGTTCAAGATATAAATACATTATGATTATATATCAAGACAGAACAATGCTCCTGTTTTATTTTAATCTCTGTCCTAAATATCCAATAATTTCTTGGTCTTTTCTAACTGGAAAAGCCATGTTAACTTTTATGAAAACTGCTCCTATAACAGTTTATTTCTATTTAAGTCTACATTGTTAATTTCACAGTTTTATTTTGGGTTTGATGGGAAAAGAATTGTAGGTATTTCAATTAAAAGCTAAAAAAATTAAAACCTCAAACAATTGGGTAAGTTAGGATTCTTCACAAATTCATTTATAATAATGGAAGAGGAAATATATTCAAGCTAGGAAGTTGGTTTAAACAAGTAAACCTCAAACTAACATTGAATTCTAAATTATACTTTAGTAAGCAAAATTATAATTTTTTGAAAAAAATTTTATACTTACAGGCAAATGAGTAAACACTTGAAAGATGCTTCTCAAAAAATTAATAAGATCCATTAAATAACCACTAGCTCTTCCATCTGGCTCAGACATTGTCCAGTCATAATCAGCAAGCTGAACAAATTCATCAATTTTTTGATTAAGTTTGGTATATATTTCTCCTTCTGCTGCATGCCGGGCATCCTAAAAGTGGGCAAAATAACAACAAACAATAAGGAACAGTTAAAGAAGCAGATAATAAAACAGGTTTTTCTTTTTTAAAAAGATATTTATTTATTTATTTTTAGAGAGAGGGCAAGGGAAAGAGAAGGAGAGAAACATCAATGTGTGGTTGCCTCTCTCGCGCCCCTCACTGCGGACCTGGTCCACAATCCAGGCATGTGCCCTGACTGGGAATTGAACCAGTGACCCTTTGGTTCACAGGTCAGCACTCAATCCACTGAGCCACACCAGCCAGGGCTAGAAAACAGTTTTCTTAAACTTCTAAATTTTGTTTTATGTTTTTCTTTGGTCTAATATTTTAGTCATTTAGTCAAAGTCCAAGAAAACTGCTTGTTGGCTGGCAGTACTGTTTTTTGCCAACCTCACTATCACCTTTTTTGTCTTTATGTGGTAAGATAATTATGACTTATTAATTCTGAATTATTCTCACAGCTCTAAGAAGAATTTTAGGAGAAAAAGCAGCAGAAAAACAGAAGTTGTCAAGAAGGCAGAAGACCACCCCAATCCATTGAGAGAAATTAAGTTGGACTACTACAGAAGAAATAAAATAGTTATTGGTGTTCTGAGTTGAAAAGGCAAAAAAAACAACAACAAAAGTTAACTTCTCAGAGGAGGAAAAAAAGAAATAAAGAAGTGATGCAGAAATAGGAGAGTAAGGATCTCCAAACACTCTCTCCCTCCATAAAAGCAACAAGAAAAACTAGCTAAAACTGTCAAAGTCAACTTCTACAGAACTCTGGATATTAACTCAAAACTTGTAGCGTTTCAGGCAGCATTTATTTCTTTTAAAAGTGGCTGAATCTTGATAAGAAAGCAAGCTTTGTGGCATTTTAATATGCCCTATTTCTATTCTCCCTCCTCTGCTCCAGCTCTGCAGCACCCTTGAAAATCCACATCCCACAACTGTGGTGAAAACCAGCAGTCTGTCAGTCATCAAAGGGGACCGAATGGGTTGGGCCTTCTTCAAGCCATATCCCTAGAGAATTATCATTATTTGATCTATCCAGTGGTTCCCTGGAAGACCCTAATTTCAGGGATGTCTTTATGTGACCTAAAGTGGGGCTTGTCCAGTCAAAAAGCCTAGTCCCTGGGGCCTTTTGTCGACAACAATTAGAAGCAACTGCTTAACACTGCAAGTGCATTAAGCAGTGGATAACAAGGCACACAATAGGCTAACCAAAAAGCTTAAAAGGAAAACCTGAGGAATGAGATGTCAATATATGGTTTTGAAAAGCTCTGACATATTCCTGGGAATCTAGAAGACTATGTACACAGTAGAAGGTTATGTAGGACTGTGGATATGCTCAGGGAAGAACTGAGAAGGCTCTAAGCCCTCATCTATGGCTGACCGTGAAGCAATTTGCAAGCAGGAAGTGAAGGCTAAAGTAGAGTTGTCAAATGCCTGAGTGTTGAAGCATATCCCAATACACACAGTCCTTTAGCAAAGACTGGGGGACTTCTTAGTCCCAGGCTTTTAAGGAATTTTAATGATTGTGTCCAATCATTAGCTGGCCATTAAGCTAAACAAGCAGAGACTTCTGTGGCCACTTTACACAATTAATTTTAAAAAGCCACAAAACCACCACCAGGAAAAAAACAATAAATCTCAGAGAGAGATGAGAAAGTGATTTTCTGAGTTGCCACATTATATAATTTTAAATGTCCAATTTTCAATAAATTTATAACATAAAGAAATAACAAATTATCACCTATACATAGGAAAATAAGCAATCTATAGAAATTTTCCCTAAAGAAGCATAGACATCAGACTTATATGACAAAGACTTTAAATTGGCTACTAAAATAGGTACAAAGAACTCAAGAAAACCACATCTAAAGAACTAAAATATAAAAACAATACCTCATAAAATACATAATATAAATAGAGAAATTATGTAAAAAATTAGAAATCCTGAAGTTGAAAAGCACAATAAATAAAATGAAAAAAATCACTACAGGGGTTTGAAAACAGATTTCAGCAGGCAAAGATCTGATCAACAATATAAACCAACTAAGCCTAACAGATATTTACAGAACACCTTTCTCAACAACAGGAAACCATGAACTATTTTTAAATGAATATGAGACAACTATCTAGAATAGAGCATATTAGGCCTCAAAACAAGCCTTTAAAAGACAGAAATCATACAAAGTATATTCTCCCACCACAATGGAATGAAATTAGAAATTAATACCAGAAAGGCATTTGGAAAATTCACAAACATGTAGAAATTAAACAGACTCCAATAAATAACCAATGGGTCAAAGAAGAAATCATGACAGAAATTAGAAAATGCTTGGAGATAAATGAAAAAAAAACACAAATCACAACTTATGGGGTGCAAAGAAAGAAGTGCTTAAAGAGAAGTTTGTAGCTACACATGCCTATATTATAAAAGAAGAAAGATCTCAAATCAATAACCTAAACTTCCACCCTAAGAAACAAGAAAAATAATAAATGATAATTGTGGGTTCTCATTCAGACAGCAGCACTCTGACAGAGCGACATGAGGTGTTGAGGAAGACTAGGCATTGTGGTCTTCGGAATCAAGGCAAAAGATCCCATGACTATGCTTTTATTTTAAAGGATCACACAGATTTGGAGAGGGAGCATCTTGAAAGTTAAATTTGAAAGACAGAAGAATCTCTGCCTTTATCTCAGGTGTTTTGGACTACACAAGCTCCAGGAATTCTTTGTACCACCTTAAGAAAGGTAGACAACTTGCCACTCTGGCAGGTAGAGCTTGAGAGCTACATTTAATTTCATGGGAATTGGGGTGGGGGGAAGTAGCAATGTGATATTTCTGGCAAAACTAATACCTATTTAGACTCTTAAATATGATATACCTTGGTGTGTGCTTCCTTGGGTCCCAGTTCTTTGGGACTCACTGAGTTTCCTGGACTTCCTGGAAGTCTATTTCCTTTGCCAGATTGGGGAAGTTCTCCATTATCTTTTCAAATAAGTTTTCAATTTCTTGCTCTTCTTCTTCTCGTTCTGGCACCCTTATGATTCAGATGTTGGAACATTTAAAGTTATCCCAGAGGTTCCTAAGCCTGTCATTTTTTTGAATTCTTGTTTCTTCACTCTGCTCTGGTTGAATATTTATTTCATCTTTCTGCTCCAAGTCATTGATTTGAGTCCTGGTTTCCTTCCCTTCACTGTTGGTTCCCTGTATATTTTTCTTTATTTCACTTTGCATAGCCTTCACTTTTTCCTCTATTTTGCGACCATACTCAAGCATCTCTGTGAGCATCCTGATGATCAGTGTTTTGAACTCTGCATCTGATAGGTTGACTACCTCTTCATCACTAAGTTGTATTTTTTCTGGAGTTTTGATTTGTTCTTTCATATGGGCCATATTTCTTTGTCTGGGCACACTTGTTACATTGCAAGGGGTATAGCCTTAGGTATTCACCAGGGCAGGGGAATCCACGTTGCTGCATTGTGGTGCTGTATGTATGGGGGAGGGGCCAGAGAAGGAACAATGCCATTTGTTCAGCTCTCACCCTGCTTTCAGTCACGTACCCTACTACCCACAAACAAATTGGGTCCTTCTGGTGCTGATTCCCAGGTAGATAGGTTTGTGTACGTCCTAGGACCCTGTGGGTCTCTCCCAACGAACTCTCCGGTGAGGTCGAGAGTTTCTCCCACCACCACAACCCCCATAGGTTTTCACATCCAGAGGTTTTGAGGCTTTCTTTTCCCACACGGAATCCTGGGTTGCATGGTCTGTCTTGCTCCCCAGTTGTTCCTCCTGGTTTATCCACACACAAATGTAGGACTGCCCAGTCCTCCAGCTGCTGCCTTGCTGTGTGTCCTCTCCACCTCAGCTGCCAGTATCTGCCCCTCCTGCCTGTCTCGATGAATGTTTCTTCTTTAACTCCTCGGTTGTCAGACTTCCATACAGTTCGATTTTCTGGCAGTTCTGGTCGTTTTTGTGTTTAAATTTGTTGTTGTCTTTCTTTTGGTTGTGCAAGGAGTCAAAGTGTATCTACCTACAGCTCCATCTTGGCTGGAAGGCCTCTTTACTAAAATTTCTAATGCAATGCAAATCTTCTCAGAAAAATCTTAAGATTGAGAAGTTTAATATTAACATTTATCAATCACTTATCAGTCGCTATAAATTCAGCATTCTTTGTAAGGTAATAGGTACAAAACATCCACTAAAATGTAAGCACCATTAAGGCAGGAAGTTTATGCCTGTTTTTGTTCAGATTTATCTCTAGCAGCTGGAACAGTGCTTCCGAAGAAGTAGGCAGTAGATGAGTACTTGTCACAAAATATTTTTTTAAATAACTCATGTCTTGAAAAAGTTTATAATCTAGTTGTGATGGACAAGTTCCACAAATAAAATAATCACAGAATGAGTAATTATTAACAAATTAGTACTGACTACATGTATAGTAAATGTGTAGTGAAAAAAGAGATCATGTGGGCTCATGAGACATGTGGGCTCAAGAGAAAGAAGGATTATGTTACTTGCTGTTTCAGCTATCACTATTGAAGAACAAACTAACCCCCGAATCTTAGTGGCTTAAAATAACAAGCATTTTATTATGCTTGTTCCATTGGTTAGGAATGCAGACAGGGAACAGTGGGGTGACTTTGTCCCAATATATCTGGACCTCAGGTGGGACAACTTGAAGGTTGGGAATGAGGTTCAACAGCTGAGTATCAGAATCATGTGGAGGTTTCTTCATGAACATGTCTGCACCTGGAATTGGCAGCCTCTCCATACAGCTTGGCTTGCACACAGCATGGTGGCTCTGGGGTACCTGGACTTCTTACATGGAAGCTCAGGCTTCTAAGCATGTATGTTCTATGCTTGCAGTAAGGTAATACCACTTATATGCCAATATCTCAAAGAAATATAGAACTGTTTATCTACCACTTTGCATTTTGCCCCATCATTTATCATCAATCCCCTCTATTTCATGTCTCAATACCTTTACTGAAGCTAGAAAGATGAATAAAGGTCACTGCAGTAATGCAGCTAGACTGCAATTCCAGAAGGCAGCCAGGTAAGAAAGGTCCAAAGCTCCGAACCCAATAATCATTCCTTAATACTCAACCCACTTCCCTTCTATCACAAGCAAAGAAAACTTGCAGCCTGATTGCTCCTATCCTCTACTACATTCCTTATGGGCACCAAGGCTGTTATACATGATTTCTTTGGTTTTTCTGGGATGCCTTTAGTGTAAGCAGGAAGGAGAGGAGATGCCTAACAAAATTTTAAAAACCAGTATCAAGAGACTTCTCTCCTCCAAACTCATGGAGTTAAACTACGTGGTGAAATTTTAGCTATTTTTAAAAATATCCTTTTAAGATCCTAATTTAAATCCACCTTTAAAATCAATGGAACAATGACTGAAACTTCAGATAATACTGAACCCTATATATCCAAGGTTTTTTCACATACATACATACCTTTTCACTTAAAGGAAGAACTTTAAGGCTTCTCTTTGGCAGATCTGAATTGCCAGCATCACTACTCTGTGCTTTGGGTCCATTACTAAGTAAAATAAGAGTTACTTGAACATAAACACTGTGATAACTGTGACAGTCAGTTGATCTGATAATTGAGTGGGCTACTAAGTGACTAACGGGCAGGTAGAATAGACAGCGTGGAGATGCTGGATAAAGGAATGATTCCCATCCCAGGCAGGACAGAATGAGATGGCATGAGGTTTTATCACACGATTTAAAATTTATAAATTGTTTCTTTCTAGAATTTTTCATTTAATATGTTTAAACTGCTGTAACTGAAACCATGGAAAGCAAAACTGAGGACAAGGGGAACCACTGTACCAACATAAAAAATTAGGTAGAAAAAGTAGCTAATTTAAGACATTATGAGTTTTTATTTAGCTATTTTAGATATCATTGTAACAATCAAGAAAATTTAATTTATTCTCATATTTGGTACCTAAAATTAATCCAAAAAATTTTCAAAAATTTGCTTGCTTATGCTTCAAATTACTTTTAGTGAAATGGCTACTTTTCACCAGTTTTTTTCATTATATTATATGGCTGACTTTTTTTAAGAAGTTGTAGGCTTTAGGATATGAAGTGTGCCTTAAACAAACACCCAAAAGCCTTCCGGGTCCAGGCAGGTAACATGAATGAGCATGGCAGACAAGGTGACTGCGGCAGGCAGGATGACTGTAAAGCATGAGCGCATAAATCTAAAGTGTTCAAATTCAAAATAGTACAAAACCAAATCAAACATGTCTATAGGACCAAATTGATTTACTTACTATATACTGCCATACAGTTCTTTATTTGTAGTTACCTGCCCTTTTTTTTCAAACTCCAATCATACTTTATTGTATTTTTTTCCATTACTGTTTATCCCCACTACACTCCCCTCCCCCTGCAATCACCACCCTGTTGTCCATGTCCATGAGTCCTTTCTCTTTTTTGCTCAATCTCTCCCCTCTCTAACCCCATCCCCTAGCTTTGTATCTATAAATATCTGCCCTATTAGATGAAAAAATCCTAATGGTTCAGGACCATTCCACATCTTCTCAGTAACTAGCACAGAACAATAGAAATACATATCCTTTAATATATACTCCCAGGCCAAAACTGATTGTCAGTATAGATGGAAAGTTCCAATCAATTATTGCTTTGTTCACAGTTATGTCTCTTGAGACTCAGTCAAAGCCTTGCTTTGGGCAGAACAAAATATATCAAAGTAGCCTGTCCTAGAAAAACCTAAATCCCTCATACAGCCATTTGCTAGCTACTCCACTTCTAACAATATAAAGGAAAGGGCAATATAGGTTTTGACTTGGAATCAAAGTCTAACAGGGGGGTCCAACCTGTGGCTCGCAGGCCGCATGTGACCCAGGATGACAATGAATGCGGCCCAACAAAAAATTGTAAATTTACTTAAAACCTTTTTTTTGCACATCAGTTTTTGTTAGTGTTTATATATTTCATGTGTGGCCCAAGACAACTCTTCTCCCAGTGTGGCCCAGAGATCCCAAAATGTTGGACACCCCTGGAATAATTCAAAATCCAGCTTGTGAATTACCCAGCATTGTTGTAGGTCATTATAAATTTAATGCTTTTCTAATTCTCAAATTACCTAAATTACTTCCTTTTCCTTTTTAAAAGGTTGGTGCTACATTTTTACCTTTCTAGTTTTCAGGCCTTTTGTACCTCAAAAGTGTTAGAGAATGGCTTGGGGCTTTGCAGTAGTGTCTGCCACTTCTTAGGTATTCCAGGTTGTTTGTCATCGGGCTTGCAAATCATCTGCTATAAATAGCTTTTTAAAGCATTCCTCAACCATTTCCTTCCCTACTCTATTTCTGCTTCCTATCACATTTATAAGAGGCACTGGCTATAATTAAGTGATCACTGATGATAAATTACAGAAAAACTGAAAGCTGAGCACTTTTCATGTATCCGTGGGGGTTGAGGTAGTCTGTAAATTTTGTTGCTCTTCCCCTTTTGCTTATAGAACTAAAAAAAAAAATGTTTTTGCCTTTTCTGTTAGCTTTTATGTTTTTGGCAAAGTAACATCCTTGTTATTTACATTATTTACTTTTCTGTATAACTGGCATAATTATTTATTCTGTTCAATAAATATTTAAGTTTGGCTTTTATCTGATCTACCTTTTAGGATTTTATGTAGTTAAACTGTATTAAATTAGCTGCAAGCACAAAACTCCTTTACTTAGCCCTCTCTAATGGGGTAAAATAAGAACAGCAGAAGCTGGTGATAACTGGTAAACAAAAGAAATAAATGTTACATACATTGCTTCTAAAAGATGACAATCAACCTGCACAACAAAATAAGAAACTGTACAAAAGAAAACTTCAACAATAACACAAAAGACTATACACAAAGCATATAAGTAATCAGAGCTGAAATGTAACTAGTCAAGAATATCGCAAGTGTGCTAGCAATGCAATAATAAATCAACTTTATATGTGTAAAAAAATTAAAAAATTATAATTTAAGTGAGAAATTAAAAAAATCATACTCAGAAACGTATAGAGACATGCCATATACCACATGCTCCCACATTTGCAGTCTCTTCTACTATCAAAATATCTCAACAGACTGTTACATTTGTTACTATCAATGAACCCACATCATTATCACCCAAAGTCCATAGTTTACATTAGGGTTCACTCTTAGGGCTATACATTCTGTGGATTTGGACAAATGTACAATGACAAATAACCACCATTATAGTATGATACAGAAGCTTCACTGGCCTAAAATCCTCTGTGCTCCATCTATTCATCTCTCTCCCACTCCCAACCCAACCCATGGCCACCACTATCTTTTTACTGTCTCCATGTTCTACCTTTTCCAGGATATCACATAACTGGAATCATACAATAGGTAGCCTTTTCAGATTGACTTCTTTCACTTAGTAATATGTCATTTAAAGTTCCTCCATTTCTTTTCATAGCTTGATAGCTCATTGCTTTTTAGTGCTGAATAACATTCCACTGTCTGAATGTACCACAGTTTATCCACTCATTTACTGAAGGACATCTTGGTTGTTTCCAAGTTTTGACAATTAGGATTAAAGCACCTATAAATTAACATGTGTGAGTTTTTGTCTGGATGTAAGTTTTCACCTCACCTGGGTAAATTATCAGGGGTGTAACTGCTAGGTTCCATGGTAAGAGTATATTTAGTTTTGTAAGAAATCATTAAAATGCCTTCTGAAGCGGTTGTACCACTTTTTAAAAAATTTAATCTTTACTGTGTTTTTTTCTATTATCATTTAGTCCCCCTATACCCTCCTCCCTCCAGCAATCACCACACCATTGTCCATGTCCATGAGTTCTCTTCTTTTTTGCTCAATCCCCTCACCCCCTAATCTCTGCCTCCACTAGCTGTCATCTACTCTCCACCTATCAGTCTGTCTCTGTTTCACTTGTTAGTTCGGTTTGTTCCTTAGATTCCAAATATGAGTGAAATCATATGGTATTTGTCTTTCTCTGACTGGCTTATTTCACTTAGCATAGTGTTCTCCAGTTCCACCCATACTATTGCAAAGGGTAAAATTTTCTTCTTTTTTATGGCCGAGTAGTATTCCATTGTGTAAATGTCTCATAGTTGTTTTATCCACTTATCTATTAATGGACACTTGGGCTGCTTCCACATCTTGGTGATTATAAATAATGCTGCAATAAACACAGAGGTGGCTTATGTTCTTTTGAATTACTGTTTCGGGTTACTTCGGATATATTCCCAGAAGTGGAAATGCTGGGTCAAAAGGCAGATCCACTTTTAATTTTGGGGGGTATCTCCACACTGCTTTCCACAGTGGTTGCACCAATCTGCATTCCCACCAACAGTGCAAAAGTGTTCCTCTTTCTCCACATCCTCACCAGCATTTGTTGTTTGTTCATTTATTGATGATAGCCATTCTGACAGGTGTGAGATGATATATCATTGTGGTTTTAATTTGCATTTCTCTGATGATTAGTGACGCTGAGCATTTTTTCATGTCTATTAGACATCTGTGTGTCCTCTTTGGAGAAGTATCTCTTCAGGTCCTTTGCCCATTTTTTAATCGGGTTGTTTTTTTGGTGTTGAGTTTAATAAATACTTCATAAATTTTGGATCTTAATCCCTTATCAGGTGTATAATCAACAGAGCATGATATTGGCATACAGACACATGGATCAATGGGACAGAATACAGAGCCCAGAAATAAACCCACACCTTTACAGTCAATTTATATTCGACAGAAGAAGCAAGTACATACAATGGGGTAAAGACAGTTCAATAAATGGTGTTGGGAAAATTGGAGATATGTGCAGAAAAATGAAACCAGACCACTTTCTTACACCATGCACCAGAATAAATTCAAAATGGGTGAAATACTTAAATATTAGACCCAAAATCATAAAAATCCTAGGAAAAAACATAGGCAGCAAAACCTCAGACATTGCACATAGCAGTATTTTATCGGATATATCTCCATAGGCAAGGGAAATAAAAGAAAAACATAAACAAACAGGACTATTTCAAACTATGAAGTTTTGCACAGCAAAGGAAATCATCAACGAAATAAAAAGACAACCCACAGAGTGGGAGAATATATTTGCTGTACCACTTTACATTCCCATCAGCAATGAATGAGAATTCCCGTTGCTCCACATCTTCACCAGAATTTGGTGGTACCAGTGTTTTGGATTTTGGCCATTCAAGTAGATATACTGTGGTATCTCACTGTTAATTCTCAATTCCCTAATAATATATTATGAGGAGCATCTATGTGCTATTCTTCAAAGCAGGGGAAGAACCATTCCTAAGGTAACTCAGAGATCATCAGGGATGCTTCTTTGCTTCAAAAACTGAGGAACAGTCTCAGCTGCTATTGTCGGAAGGCAGCTATTCTACTGGTGAGCCCCCTTAGGCGAGATGCAAAAGGGAAATCCCCATGCTAGGAGTCTAGAAGGTAGCATACAGAACCAAAGAGGATTAGTCTTGAGCCTTAACATCTAAAGAAATTTGCCTTGCTAAGTTTTGGACTTGCTTGAAACCCATCATCCTTTCCTTCTTTTCTATTTCCCCCTTTTGTAATAAGAATATCTATCCTATGCTTGTCCCACCATTATATTTGGAAAGCACACAACTTGTTTGGTTTCACAGAGTTGCAGAGGAATTTTGTCTCGTGATTAATTATACCTGGAATCTCTCCTATATATGATTTAGATGACATTTCAGTACTTTGGATATTTGACCTTAAAATTAATGTTGGAATAAGTTAAACTTTGGGGCCCTTGGGATGAAATTAGTATATTTTCAATGCAAGGACATGAATTTGGGGGGTCAGAGGCAGAAGGTTATGGGCTGAATTGTGTCCTTTCAAAATTCATATGTTGAACCCTAGCCCACAATGTGGTGGTATTTGGAGATGAGGACTTTGAAAGATAATTTTTTAGATGAGGTCATGAGGGTGGGGGCCCTTGAAATGGGATCAGTGCCCTTATAATAAGAAGAAGAGACCAGAATATTCTCACCCTCTCTCTCTCTTTCTGTCACTGCCAGATGAGGACAGCGTGAGAAGGTAGCCACCTGTAAGCCAGGAAAAGAGTACTGACAAGAGCCCCACCATGCTGATATCCTGATCTCAAATTTCCAGCCTCCAGAATTGTGAGAAAATTAGTTTTTGTTGTTTAAGTCACCCAGTTTATGGTATATTTTTAAGTGACAGTCTGTGCTGACTAATACACTGGTAAATAAGAATGCTATTGACTTTTGAATATTAACGTTGTATCCTGAAACCTTGCTGTAGTTGCTAATTAGTTCCAGGAGATGCTTTTTCTTCTTATTATTCTTTTGGATTTTCTACATAGATAATCACGTCATCTGTAAACAAAGATGGTTTTATTTCTCCCTTCTCAATCAGTATATCTTTTATTTCCTTTTCTTGTCTTATTGCATTAGCTAGCACTTCCAGTATGATGTTAAAAAGGAGTAGTGAGAAGGGATGTCTTTGCCTTGTTCCTGACCTTAATGGGAAAGCTTCAAGTTTCTCACCATTAACTATGGTGCTAGCTGTAGGTTTTTTGTAGGTATTCTTTATCAAGATGAAGGAGTTCCCCTATATACCTAGTTTACTGAGAGTTATGAAAGTGTTGAATTTTGTCAAATGTTTTTTCTGCATCTATTGATATGATAATGTGAACTTTCTTCTTTAGCTTGTTGATGTGGTGGATTGTATTTACTGATTTTTAAATGTTGAATCAGCCCTGCAGACCTGGGATAAATCCTACCTGGTTATAATATAGAATTCTTTTTATAAATTGTTGGGTTCAATTTGATAATACTTTGTTGAGAACTTTTGCAACTATGTTCATGAGAAATATTGATCTACAGTTTTCTAGTCTTTGCTTTTGGTTTTAGGGTAATGGTGGCCTCATAAAATGTATTCAGCAGTACTCCCTCTGTTTCTATCTGAAAAAGACTATAGAGAATTGGTATAATTACTTCCTTAAATGTTTGGTAGTCTTCTCCAATGAACCCATCTGGGTCTGGTGCTTTCTGTTTTGAAAGGTTATTAATTACTGATTCAGTTTCTTTCATAGATATAGGTCTATTCAGTATGTCTATTTCTTCTATGTGTCAGTTTTGGCAGATTGTGTCCTTGAAGGAACTGGTTTATATCATCTAGGTTGTCAGATTTGTGGGTAAAGAGTTAGTAATTATATTCCCTTATTATATATGTCCATAACCCACAGTTGCTGCATTGTGGTGCTGTATGTTGGGGAGGGGTCAGAGAAGGAACTGCCACTTGCTCAGCTCTCACCCTTTCAGTCACTTACCCCACTACCTACAAGCAAATTGGGTCCTTCTGGTGCTGATTCCCGGGTGGTAGGGTTTGTGTACGTTCTAGGACCCTGTGGGTCTCTCCAGAGAGCTCTCCTGTGAGACTGGGAGTTTCTCCTGCTGCCTCAACCCCCACAGTTGTTTACAGCCAGAGGTTTTGAGGCTTTTTTCCCCCTGGTCTGTCTCATTCCCCTGTTGTTCCTCCTGGTTTATACACACACAAATGTGGGACCACCAGCTACTGTCTTGCCCACCTAGTCTTCCAGCCACCACTTTGCCACATGTCCTCTCCACCCCTCCTACCAGTCTGGATAAATGTTTCTTCTTTAACTCCTTGGTTGTTGGACTTCCAAGCAGTTCGATTTTCTGGCAGTTCTGGTTGTTTTTGTTTTTAAATTTGTTGTTTTGTCCTTTCGGTTGTGCGAGGAGGCAAAGTGTATCTACCTACGCCTTCATCTTGGCTGGATGGGAGGCCCCTGTGTCTTCAGAAAGATGCTAGGCTCTGTTTTAAAATTTGAACTCAGTTAACCACCAGGAGTCCTTCTTGGTAGGTATCTTCATTCTAAGCGTCCACACATCTAATATTGCTTCTGTTCCTTTCTCTCTTTTTCCTCCTAATATTCCCATTGCATGTATGTTATACCCTTTATATCTGTTCTACTGTTCTTGGATATTCTGTTCAGATTTTTTCAGTTTTTCTCTGCTTTTTTGTTTCTATTGACATATCCCTAAGCTCAGAGATTCTCTCAACCATGTCCAGTCTGCTAATAAGTCCACCAAAGGAATTCTTCATTTCTATTACAGTGTTTTTGATCTCTAGTGTTTAAAAAAAAAATTATTTGTTAATTTTCCAATTCTCTGCTAACATTATGCATCTGTTCTTGCATGTTGCCTATTTTATTCATTAAAGCCCTTAGCATATTAACCATAGTTTTTTTAAAATTCCTAGCCTGATAATTCCGGTATCCTTGACACATCTGAATATGGTTCTAATAGTTATTCTCTCTCTTCAAATTGCCTTTCAATCTGTCTTGTAATTTTTTCTTGATAGCCAAACATGATGTGTTGGGTGAAAGACACTGCAGCAAATAATCCTTTGGTAATGTGACAGCAAGACAAGAGGAGAGGGGAAGTGTACTACAGTCTTATGATTAGTACTCAGTCTTTAAGCTTTTGCCCCTTGACTGTGAACTTCACAAGTGCTTCTCATTTCCACCCCTTAGATGGAACAGGATGCTACAGCAGGCTGAGGTTGAATATTTGCCTTCCTCTATTTGGTTAGGCTCCGATAAAATCCCAAAAGTTTAGGTACATAAATCGTTTGTTTCCAGGTTAGGTCTTGTTGAGAAGCATAAAATGCTTAAAGAACAGAACGCTCTGGTGTATTTCAAATGGTTCCTTTTACCTTTCCCCTGTTGGAAGCACAAAAGAATTTTTTTATCTGATATTCACTGGGAGTGCCTGATAGGACACCAGGAGGTATAAAACTCACAAAAGTGTAGATCCATCTACCCCATCCCTGCCCCCATGATTAGGAGTTTTAACCTTCGGACTTATCCATACTGAGTGAGTCTCCAGCAATTTATCAAGTATAGTTCAGGTTTTCCTACACCAGCAGTGGTTCCTGCAGAAGTTTCTGCCTCATTAAGTTGTGATTACCTGTATTTGCCTGTCTCTCCAATTTGGGGGGCAGTAGTTTGCTCTATGATCTAGTTTCTCTGACAAATCAAAGAAGGATTGTTGATTTTTCAGTTTTCTCAGCTTTTTACTTGTCGGGATAGAGCAATAATTTCCAAGCTCTTTATATGCCAGAAGTCTGTGTTCACTTTTTCATAATTAATTGAGCTGTATGTATTTATAATCTATGCTGCTATAAATTCTACATGTTCATATATATATGTGTGTATATATATATATTACAGTTCAATAAAAAATATGTTTTAAAAGTCTGTGTACCATATCCTAGCCCCATAGGAAGAGAATTTCAAGCCGTTAAAGATAATTTACCACTGTCACTTTAGCTATAATCCTGAAAAAACTTTATTACATAGTCATCAATAGATTTTTAAAAGGCAAACTAGAAAAAGAATCAGAAGCATATTCCTTTTAGGTTCTTAACAGTTGTAATCATTGTCAGTACTCAAAGGGAAAGGACACTTCAGTGTGGCAGGTTGGAAAAGCTCCATGGAGCAAAGTTAAAGTGCTCTGATGCCAAAGGAAAAGAACAAGGTCATTTCTCTACTACACAGATTAAAAACGGAATGGTATTCCCATTTCCCCCCTCTATTCTGATGGAAATCTTTTCAGCTAGAAGTCTTATATTAGTTTCAAGTACCTCTCAGTGTGTGTCCAGGTTAACTTCAAAAAGCTGAGGTACTGCTCGAGGGCAGAAACTACTTATTTCTTTTGTATCACTCGTAGATTTATCAAAATGAAAAGGCAAGCTAACAAGATAATCTATAGATTTCATAAAATATGTATGATATAAATCAAGCACTTTGTGTGTGCATATGTGCTTTCTAGGGGGGAAGCAAAAGGAGGTGCGGGTAAAAGGATCTTTTTAATGCTTATTTCCATAATCATTAAGCAACTAAATAGGAATATGTTTGGTAGAGTCACTGGACTGCAAAGGATTAGGCGAAGAAGTGAACTAAGTAATCCATGCTAATGTCTGCAATCAAGACTGTACTTTAATCTTCTCTGTGAAAGAGGTAACAGACTGAGCATTCACCATGAATGAAAATTTCCCTGATCTCCCTTGATAATTCACTTTAATATTTATTTAACAATTCTTGAAGTTGAATTGCTTCCTTGCATCATAGTTTATGACAAATGTCTCTTGAAATAGGCCAAAGGTAGAACTGAAGAATATTCGACTTTCATATAACTGAGCTTGAAACAGCTCTTGTTCTCATAAAACCAAAAGGGTTTCCTGAGTTCTATGTGAAGATAAAACAAACAACAACAAAAAAACAAGGATATTCTACTATTTATAAAAGCTAAAGTTGATTTCTTGACTTCCAAGAAAACCAAGGGATATTCTATGGCAGCTGCAGTTTCAACCAAATACCTACAACTTCAGGGACGATGGACCAGAGCTAACATTTCTAAACATTCCTTCCCAACAGGCAGATTTGAGAAGTGTAGTTCCAAGATCCCTTAGTCTAAGAGCACCATGTCCCGTAGCTTTGGTTCTTTGAATTATAATTGATAAGGAAATTGCTTGAAGACCCCTAGATACACCAGATGTCAAGGCAATTCAGAGTACAGAGTAAGCCTATTAAATTTAATGTAAACAGTTAAATATGCTTACAATTCCAGTCTTTAGTAAACCCCTTCTTGACAGTCTATAAGTAACACATGGACATAAGGACAGAGATCAAAAAAGAAAAAGAAGAAAGATTGTACAAAATCTAATATACAAGCAAAGAATCAATTTGTCCTTGGATAAATACGTGTCCAAAACCTTGTGGAATTTTCTCCTACATTATGGTACTTATCGTACCATATTATCAAGTGCCTCTTTATAGTTTATTCTCCTGTGAGCTTCTTAAAGACAGGGATACATTTTTATATTCTCATCACCTAATAGAGTGCTCAGAGTGCAGATGATGTACCACAAGTGGAACTGTGCTAAGTAGCCCCATTAATCCTCATAATAATTTGATGAGGTAGGTAATATATTGCAACTCTAATTTTATAGATAACAAAACTAGGAATCATTAAAATTAAAAAATGTGCCCAAGTCACATAGCAGTCTAACTCCAGAGTATATACCCTTGGTTACTATACTATTTTATCTGGATAAATGAATGTCTGTTTTGTCCAGCTTCTGTCTCCGTTTTAATAACTAACTTGACAAAAGTACTCACTCAAATATTATCTGCATTTGTGCCTTGTAGATCAGGATGACTATATGAGCTCAAGAATAACCAGAGAAGTATAAGATTTGGGGGCCATGCAGATAATTTTAGGAACCAAGGGTCATTCCTGGACTTTGAAAGTCTAATTACTGTTAACATTTAATTAGTTATTTCTAAATACAAGCATACTGAATTTTTAAACTATAAGTGATTATACTATAATTTTAGAAGATAAACTTGAGTAATTTATAATGTAGCAAGAGCAGAAAGATAAGAGTTCTTTTTAAAAGAAAACTTAGGGCCGCATGGTTAAATTAGCAAGTGTACTTTACAAATAAGACATCAATAAGTGGCTTATATTCATTTAATAAAATATGCAATGCAAAGCGATTTATATCACAAGACTATGCCAGTGTCACATCTATATGACCCCAAATCAATAAAATAATAAAATAGCTTATAAAACAAATTTATGAAAGTATTTAATCTCCCATTCTGTTTAAATCAACCATTAATTAATCTTTCAATATATCCCATGGTATTATACAAACAGAAATCTTTCCGTTCAGATAAAAGCAGAACTTTAAAAACCTCTAATAAGATACTTACTTTTCTTCAGATTAGAGCCAATTAAGGATGTAAAGCCAATCTTACACTTAGCCAATTCGTCTTACATTTTTAATTTCCAAACACACACATATATGCACTATATAAAAAATTATTTATTGAACTGTGAGACATTAATGCAAATCCAATTAGACCAATTCAGCACTACTGGAAGTCTTCAAAACAAAACAAAATGTAACATAGCTGTAGAAAATCAATACACTTTTCTCCATATTAATTAGATGTTTAAAATGCCAAAAGGGAACTGACATTTATTTGTTCATTGCTGACAATGATTACTTCTAATTTTCAATTGTTAGGGATATAATAAAATCACATATATACTAAAAACTTTCTTTAATTTTTAAAAGTTTGCTTTCAGAAATTGAAATAAAAATTTTGGTCAAGTTTTTTACATACCTTAAAGGTAGAAAGTCCATAAAGTCTTGTGGTATGAACAGTTTCTTGAGAAATATTTGTAATGTTAGTTATAAAGTCCTCAAGGTATTTGCAAGCTTGCTCCAGATGTGTTGTGTTTATGATGATCTGCACTAACTAGAAAATACAAAATATATCTGGTAAAATGCATGTGACATGTACAAGAAGCCATTTGATTTTTAAAAACAGGATTATTACTTCTAGTAACTGTACCATTTATACATAATTACAGCATTACAGGATACTGATTATCTGATTTCAAAAGCCTGCTACAAATACTGATTATGAATGTTATCATTAAAAAAATAAAATAACCAAGAGTCTAACCGCCAATTAATTTAAAATAATGTTTCAAAGTACTTTGTCAAATTTCACACATTTAGCAAGTAAAAAAAGTGAGTATTTTCATTTTTCACGTAAGGTCTGGCAATCGAATCTACATCTATGTTCCAACACCTTCAACTACAGTAGTCACCTCTTATTTGCAGGGGATACATATCAACACCCCAGCGGATTACCGAAACCAGAAACAGTACCGAACACTATTCATACCCTGTTTTTTCCTGTATATACATACCTGTGATAAAGTTTAATTTATAAATTAGGTGCAAAAAGAGATTAACATCAGTAATAATAAAATATAACAATTTTAACAATATACTATAATAAAAGTTATTTGAATGTGGTCATGCGTTTTGGGGAATTCTTTGCTGAAGTCTTCTTATAAGTTCAATACTTTATGGAGCAATATGCTGCTGTCAATTGGAACATATCTTCTGTTCATGTGTTCGATCCATAAATTTAGTGCCTCTTCCATGTTAACTTATCAAGCATTGTGGCCTTAACTATTGCAGTTTGAGGTGCAACAAAACTAGCACAGATTTCTTCCTCCTTCACAATTTCACAGACAGAAGGGTGGTTCTTACAAGCTTAACAACCTCAGCATACAATTTTTTTCTTTCCACATTAATTCAAGCACTCTTACCTTTTCACTTAAAGGAAGCACTCTGCAGCTTCTTTTTGGCATATACAAATTGCCAGCATCACTACTCTTAAGCTTTGGGGCCATTATTAAGTAAAATAAGGGTTATTTGAACACAAGCACTGTAATACCATGACAGTTGTTTAGATAACTAAGTTGGTTACTAATAACTAATGGGCAAGTAGCGTATACAGCGAGAATATGCTGGACAAAGGGATGATTCACATTCTGGGTGGGACAGCATGAGATTTCATCATGCTACTCAAAACAGTGAGCAATTTAAAACTTATGAATTGTTTATTTCTGAAGTTTTCCATTTAATATTTTCAAACTGCAGTTGACCACAGGTGACTGAAACTGTAAATAAGGGGAGACTGCTGTATCTATTCTCCATTGCTTAAATTCACACTCATGCTTTTATTTGAAATAGAAAGCTAATTTTACAGGATGATATTTAGCAATAACAACTTATAATAATTGTTTCATATAGTAAAACACTTGGTTATAAACCTACCTCTGTCAAACCTATATGAGGTTTTCTAATAAGGTTCAGTAAACAACTATTCAGAGTTCTGGTCAGCAGTAGATTTGTAGATTTCCTAAGCATATCATCTATTTCTGTTGAGCTGAAAACAAAAGTTAATATTACTAAGCTTTCTACCAGGGTAACACAGTTAGTTAGTCTCCTAAATAATTTAATACAATTTAGTAAAGTAATTTGCTCCACCTCAATTCTTTATATCTTTAAATAAGTTATAATTACCCATATTTATTAAATCTCAAATTTCAATACAGTTCAATTTCACAAAAGGGATATTTCCATAAAGTGGAATATTCATTTATGGCATAATTTAAATGTATTCAATTAACCATTACAGTAAAACCATGCACTATTTAGTATAAGAAAATAAAATTTTTAAAAAGAAGTGATTAGAATATAATTTATTAAAGAAATTTAACAGTATTTTTAATTAAAAATTTTATTTTATTAAAAAAAATTTTTTTATTGTTGTTCAGTTACAGTTGTCCCCATATTCCTCCATTACTCTCCCCTGCCCTATCCACTCCCCACCTCCTACTTTCGGTCCTTCCCACCTTACCCCATTGTCTTCGTCCATGGGTCCTTTACACATGTTCCCTGACTTGACCCTTCCCCTTTTTTCCCTGTTTATCCCTCTCCCTCACCCCTCTGGTGACTGTCAGTTTGTTCTTTATTTCCATGTCTCTGGTTCTATTTTGCTTGCTTGTTTGTTTTGTTGATTAGGTTCCACTTATAGGTGACCATCTAACCTATAAAATTATTCTTAAATTATGACTCCATTATGGGACAGTCACTTTCAAAGACACTTTATACACAATTATAGACAAAATTACTATTAAAATGCAAACTGATGTGAGCTCTTCCCAGATATAATAAATCACTAGATTTAAATTTAATGTAACTAAGATATTCATTTCCACTGAGATTTTTAAAAGAGATTCGAAGAACTATATTTAATTATCTTACACTAGTTTTAATATGGTACAAAAAAAAAAAAACCCCAAAAACAAACCTATGGTGTTTCTTAACATCTTAAAGATTCCTAGGCCAGCACTAAAAAGCTTATTATTTTCTCATAACCACTAGGCCTTCAATTTAAGTAAATAATGATTTCTTGTATATATCATCAAAACTGTTAAACTGTCTTTAAACCAAGTTTTCTCAGTCTCAGCACCACTGACATTTTAGGCTAGATAATCCTTTGCAGCGTGGGCTGCCCCGTGTGCACTGAAGGATGTTTAGAACAGCATCCCTGGCCTCTACCCACTAGATACAAACAGCACCGCTCCCCCTAGTTGTGACAACCCAAAATGCCTCTACCCATTGCCAAATGGCCATTGGGGAGCAATATTATTACCCTAGTTGAGAACCACTGCCTTACACATAGGCCAAAATATTTAAACTTTTTATTTTATTACAATATTAAAATTCCAGGAAGCACAAATATTTACTAGTTCATATTTATTTTAAAAATGCAAATAGAGCAAGATTTGATAAAACACAGGAACTTCTCAGTACTCCTCTAGTGTTGTCCATTTTAATGCAGGCACTCTTTTCAATTTCTGTCAACTCTAATTCTGGCAGACCCGAGGAGAGTGTCTCCCTCTGGTTTTTTATATTTAAAATCAAGACTTCCTAGGGAATGTGACACCAGTAGAGCTTCAGAGTGACTTGGCATCAAAATTTCAGGAAACTTTTTCTAATATGTCATTAGTGTCCCCAAACAAGCAATGTACTCACCCTGATAAAAAGGGGGTGGCTGTCAACTCCTCTGGTTTCTTTTGTGACACACTCAAATTATGCTTAAAGACACCTGTATAACATTCTTCTCAGGTAAAATATTTGCAAATGAAAGGGAGAAATAGATAATCTATCATGGTAAGATAATGTCTTTCCTTTAATTTCCCTGAACTCCCTTAAACGCTGTCAGTGCATGCTTTTTCCTCCATAAGTAAAAGCAGAGAAAGAAACTCTATCAGTACCTATTGTCCAATTTGTGCCAGCAAGATTTACCTGACAATAACCAGTGTTTTGCCCATAAGGTTTTTATCCTAATTGAGCAAATTTTCCCTTAACTCCCTGCCCTTTGAGCCTATACTGTGTACTCTTCCTAATTTCTAAAAAACATTTCATAGTAATTACATCTTAATATCTAGTGAAACTCCTAAAATATATTATAGTTTAACCTCTTATGCAAACTGAAAAGTTCTTCAAGATTATATTAGGTCCAGATGTTTCCTCTACAACTAAATAATTGAGACTTTGGCGCCTATTCATAAAGTCACTTCATTCTCTGGCCCTGCTTTTATTCATATATAAAAAGAAACCCAAACTTCTGTGTTATAAAAGCTCAGAAGTATCTTCTAGTTCTAAAAATCTAACTCCAAAATATGTTTAAACATAATAAGAAAACTTTAAACACAGAAAGTTATTTTTTTCCATAACTCTTTAATGACAAATAAAAAAACAAAGCAACTCTAATAGCTCAACTTTAGGGCATAGACGTAAATTTTTAAAATAAAAATATATGCCTGAAATCTGATCATCTAGAATAAATTTAGATTTACATATTTTATCAACTGAGCTGCCACTGGATTCTGAATTGTTTATTACTTTCGTTAACATAATGAAAATAACCAATGAATTTAGTAAAGCATAATTTTTTAAAAATGTAAGCATCAAAGCTTTGTTGAATGAATACCATGGTCATAGAGAGTTAACTAGATAACTGGATACTGAACTAACAAAAGTGACTAATATTTTCATAAAAGAGAGAAGGAAAAAATTGACAACATTTGCCTTTTAGAATTCCACAAGTTGATAATAGGGGAATGCATGAATCACTGTTTTCAAAGATGACTAACTATAACCAGAACCTATTTGAGAGTGTATAAATAAATTCAAGCCCATCCATATGTAAATCAAGTTGTTCCCTATCCCTTAATTTTATCTAATTATTCACAAGTATTCTAATTTTAAGCTCCTAAAACTTCTTCTAAATGTTCCTTCCTCACCGTCATCATCGATCCTGATTATTTCCGGATCCTTTTCTTGAACCACTGCCTTCACCTCTTCAACATGACTGTTTTTTTTAACCCCCTAGAATCTATCATCCACACAGATGCCAGAGCAAACTTTCTACAATGTAATTCTAATCATGTCGATCCTTAGTTTAAAATTTTTCAACAGTTCCCCAATGCTTACAAGATAAAATGCTCTAAGCACCAGTCTTACATCTAGTATTATAGTATCTCATCCTCTCCTAGATCCTATGTATCTACCATGTACCATGTACTATACCGAGTGCTTTATACATGTGTTACCTCATTTAATTCTTTCAACTACCCTATGAATTATTTCCTTCATTTTATAGATGAGGAAATGGCAATTTAAACAGATTATGTCACATGCCCAAGATACTGCTATAGCTAGTGATTATCAACATCAAGTCTCAAACTAAGGTCTAAGTTTGAAGCTAAGTTTAACCACTCCAATGTACTATCTCCACCTTAGATCAGAACTTTAGAATGTTAAAGGAAAAACAAGGTAGGCATAACCTATTAGTGGCTGTCAGATAGTGCAAGCTCCACTATTGAAATGGTACAATATTACTATTGAAAACCACCATAGTAATAATGTTATTCCTTTTCTGTTAATACTCATCTGTATCATTTGTTTTTCAAATGCCAGATTATATTGCGTGTGTCATGTTGTGCAGTATAGAGAATATATTACCTCTAGTGAATTTTATGACTACAGTTAAAAGCTATTGTCATTAAAATATATCTATAAAGACTTCGGAGTAAGAGGCTAGGTATGCGATGAAGCTTAAGGCAGTAGTTCTTCAACTTAAGAGTACTTTAGAAACACACAGAGAACTTGGTAAAACCAAGGGTCCTATCCTCAGAGTTTCTAATTCAGTAGGTCTGAGGTTGCATTTCTAACAATTTCCCATGTGATACTAATGCTGCTGGTCTGGGGACTACACTTTGAGAATCACTGGCTTGTCAGAAACACATAGCACAGCAGATGTTAAGAGTTAGGTATTTGTCTTCCGTTCTTTTCCTTTCCTTTCCAACTCATATTACTCAAGAACAAAAATTAAGAAATCCTTTAAAGAATCCCTATTCACAGGAAAAAGTAGTACAAGACCTAAAATCAGACTCTTATACTCTGGTAGAGTATGCACTTCTTTTTCCATTTATTTATATGTCATTTAACTCCAAAATAATAATTATAATAAGAGACACAGGTACAATAAAATATAATTTAAAAACTGTCATTGTTTCACTCTCAGCCTGAAAAATGGATAATTCTTATATGTGAACTGACTTCATGCCTTTTTATGACTTAAAATTAAAAAGCGTTTAACACTGAAGAATTATTTCCTGCTATTCAGTATACAAATTCAAAAGAAGGAATTTCAGAGAGGGAGACATTATATTATGAAAGCCAGCATCACCACTCTCTCCTCTAGAGAGTATTCACAATTAGAAACATATCACATAACTATAAGGCAGGGTCTCTCTAGGTAGTTGTCCATTCTTTTCATGTCAGATACTTTGACTGATATGGAAGTCAGAAGAACCACTCCTTCATCCCAGCTCTCAAACTAATTGGCTGGGTCATTCTGGACAAATGATGTCGCCTCTCTGAGCCTCAGTTTCCTAATCACCAAAACAGAGATACTACCACATTTCTTATTTCCATAAATGTAGGATATTACTTTCATCATACCAAATAAATAGTATTTTCCTGTTTATAAAATCAAGTTGGCTATAACTACCAACAGTTGCTGTGCTGTACTCCATTACTGAATATAATACCAATTTGCTACAGCATTCTTTATTAACTCTTTAATTTTGTATGAATCCTTACCTTAACCCTATCTGAGGGAAAACAAAACTAATGAGAAGATCATCTTTTTGACAAGTCAATGACATAGATAAAGAAGGGATACTGTTTAGCTACTGGTAACCTAAGCAATTAAAAAAAAAAACAACTAAAGTAAATAAGAACTCAACAACTAAAGAAAAAAAAGGATACTGGCAAAACAGATTTAACAACAAACACAGGGTGTGAACCTCATCTAGACACTGATTCAAATATACCAACTATAAAAAGACATTTTGGGAACAACCAAGAAAATGGTGATATGGACAAGGGAATTGATGATATGCTGGAATAGTGTTAACTATAAGTGGGTAAACAATGAAATGTTCTTATTGATTTTAGGAACATATACTGAAGCATTTAGGGGTAAAAGTTGATTATCTGCTTTAAAATACTTCAGCAAAAAAATGAAGTATGGCAAAATGTTTATTACTATTAAATCTAGATGCTGAGAATATAGGAGTTTCTTATCCTATTGCCCCTCTTTTTATGTATGTTTGAAGACTCACATATTAAAAAGCAATAAAAAGTAAAAATATATATATATATCAGATTTATAGCAACTTAAACCCATATATCACTAAAATATGGTAGCCTTTCCAATGAGATAATGATCCATTAAAAAGTAATGGCCCAGAAATCAAGTGTTAATGTTTCACAAAAATAGCTATGATAAGGATACATTTCTTATTAGTGAACTTACCTCCGGTGTAGTGACTCTGAAAATTTAAGGCTGGCATAAATAAATTCTTTAACTTGAATGTAAATATGAGGTACTGATTGAGACATGGGGAATTTCTTTGGGAAAGATTGCTGTAGAAAGAAAAAGTTAATGTTTTCAAAATTTTAGAAAAAGATGTTGTAATCACCTAAAAGTGTAAAAATTAAATTGACTGCATATTAGAATTAATAGTAAATACTTGCATCTCAAAGTCTACTGTTACATTTTTACATTATTTTTGAGATTTTAAAGAAAATCAAAATATTTCTGAATAAAATAATGTAGCAATTACCTGTTTCTTAAATCATATTGTTAGGCTTCTAAAAAACAGGGAAAGCATCTATCAATACCTCTGCATAAATAACCTACAGAAGATGCCTAGCTGTCAGCTGTCTAATTCTCTATATCCATAGTACAAAAGTCAAGTTGGTCAAGAAAGTTATGGACGAGCTGCCTGGCTTACAGTCATCAGACAGTTCTAAGACTCCCTTCACTGACTCTCAGTGAAGGCTTGATACCAATTCAAGAAGGTATCCATTTCATTCCATAACTCTTAGAATACCTTACAACAGCTTTCTGGCCAGTATACCATCAAACACTGGTACACAGCCAATGGTTTACAATGTGCTTCTTGATTAGACCACTTTGTCAGCCAACATCCATTAGCAAACACTTGGTGTCCAAAAGGTAAGTTCTCTCCAAGATTTTTAACAAGAGCCCCTTATTTACACTTCCTGAAGTCTAATCTATACTTCTATCTCTACATTCACTGAAACCTAGTTATATCAGTGAAAGTACCCATACAGAGGTCACTAATGACCTTATAAATGTTAAATCCAATGGACTTTTCCAGCTCCCATGTTACCTGATTTATCTAAAGTATTTGGCAGTTGGCCCCATCCTGCTTCTTAAATGATCTCTCCTTCCTTGGTATCCATGCCCCACACTGGTTTTCTTCTTATTTCTCTACCTTCTCTATATCTCTTCCTTTATCCACTCCTTAATTAATGCCTTAGGGTCTATCCTACATCTTCTATTCTTACCACACATACTGTCCTTACATCTCGTCTACTCTTGACTTTAACCACCATGCAAATGCCAATATCTCCCAAATCTATAAAATCAGGCCAAATCTTTCTCCTGAAGTCCAAATCCATGTGTATCTATCTAATCACCACTTGGACACCTCCATTTGGCTGTAACACTTAAACTGTAACACCCGTGTCTGCATACTAGTTTTTGAGACAAACTCAATAGATTCAAAAGTAATTATCATCCTTTCCTTCTAAATTTGCTCCTCTTGTGTGTCCTACCTTAGTGAATGCTACCCCTGTCCAAAGCAGAAACCTGGTTATCATACTTGACCCTTCTATCTTTGTCATCTATCATATGCAAATAATCACCAACTCCTACTTGTTCCTACCTCCTAAACGTCTCTTAAATTCCACAGCCATAACTCTCACTCAAGTCACCAATCTCTCTTATCAAGTTATCTGCAACAATCCCCTAGCTGGTTTCCCTGCCACCAGTCTAAGCTCTTCTCCAGTCCATTCTCCACACATGAGCCAGGGAGGTCTATCTGGAAGATATCTCAGCTTTAAGGACTTATTTTAATGACATTAAATACTGAATATGAATATGTAATTTTAGCCAAAGAGTTCTAATCAAATTACCACCGCTATCTGCAAAAAGACTGATTTTTGCATATATGTTCAGTTTTACTGTTTCTCACTCATAATTTACATGGAAAAGCACAAATCTGATTATGTTTCCACTACTTAAAATCCTGTGGTGATGTCTTGTAGCCCCCCAGGATAAAGGCTAAACTCTCTAACACTGTTTAACAAGAGATAGCATAGTCTGGCCCTTTCTACTTCATCTTCATTTCTTCATCTTCATCTCTTGTACTTTATCAACTTTGTACTTTATACTACAGAATTATAGCCTTTCTGCATGCTGCTTCCTCTGTCTTGAGCAGTGCCAACTTCTGTGAACTGTAATTTCCTGTTGACTGTAAGCTCTTTGACAGTAGAAACTGAAAACTAGCATGTAGCACAGTGACTACTATATAGTAGGTAAAAACAAATATTTGAATGAACAAATGTACTCTTAAGTTCCTTCACCATAAGAAAACTTACAACCAGCTGCTAATGAAAGCATTCATAGAAAGCAATGTCTCACCAAAACTAGTAAGTTCAACCTTTCCAAATTCGGAGGCTCAATTAGGAGTACTACAAAAATCAACTAAAGAGTTGCTATTCTTTAAAATCACCTGATAATAATGTAAGCTCTCAGATACAATTTATGCTTTATAAATAAAGAGTGTAATACCAGCATTTGGAAGCTATTTCAGCTTGAAGAATTTATATTAGCCCTGGCTGGTGTGGCTCAGGGGATTGACTGTTGGCCTGCAAAGCAAAAGGTTGCTGGTTCAAGTCCTAGTCAAGGCATATGCCTGGGTTGCAGGCCAGGTCCCCAGTAGGGGGGTGTGCGAGAGGCAACTACACATTGACATTTCCCTCCCTTTCTCCCTCTCTTTCCCCTCTCTAAAAGTACATAAATAAAATCTTTTTTAAAAAAAGAGTTTATATTAATGACATTAAAAACAATATGAATATGTTTTTATTTTAGCCAAAGGGTTCTAATCCAATTATCACAGCTATCTGCAAAAAGACTGATTTTTGCTTATATGTTCAGTCTTACTCTTCCTCACTCATGATTTATAATGAAAATAATAACTCAAGTCGTTTGAGAGACAGTTTTACCTCTTTTCCAACAGTTTTAATTGAAAAATATACTTAAATTAGGGAAAAATATATATATATATACACACACACATGACCAAGAGACTACTACTAAATAATTTTTGGGATCTCTCTTTAAGCTGTCGAATTTAAATTTTCCACGTGGCCTTTACCTTATAGTTTTTCTTTTTAATGATAAGTAATATATGGACCAATGAATACAACTGCTGACAAGTTTAATCCTACTATATATTTTGGAAGCACCCTACAAGCCAAGTCAAACTTCCTTTTAACTATAAACCTATTTATTGTAGAATACTTTAGTGTAACTAGAAGGAACATTAAAGAGTATTTAGTTCAATATCCTCACTTGACAGATGAGCCACAAATGCCCCAATAAGATAAGTTACTTGCCCATAATAAGCCACAGGCAGACCTAGCATGTGAACCTAGACCAATCCAATGTTCTTTATGGAGGCATTACAGCCTGATTAACTTTACTACCAGTAACCAAAACAAAAAAAAAACCAAGTCAGGAGATGGAGAATATTCTGATAACATTTCTCGACAGGGACAACTTTGATTGGTGCTTTAAAAATAATAGATTTAGAATAATTATTCTGGTCCTTTATATATTAGAATACAGCTATTAGGGTAGTGCTAGCTGTAATCTATAAGTTAAGCATTTAATTACCTGGTCCTATATTTAGTCACTATTACACATAATATGCTTAGTTTATACATATTAAAATATTACATAAAAATTACGATCACCATGCACACATTTCATTCAGAATTCACTTGTTCATCATAAAGGGATAAAAATGTAGAAAATGGTTGAATTATAGAGCTGGAAAAATAATAAAGACTAGTATGAAAAAAAAGAATAAGAAAATTAAAAAGGTAACAGTAATTGGAAATATGATACCCTTTTCCCATGAGATGTGATTCTACCCAGAGATACTAGATAGGTACAAGTGTGTGTGTGTGTACACACGCATGCAATCACATGTAGTCCCAGATTACTCTACATCCTGGGATATTTCCTTTCTGTATCTTCTTTTATTCATACATCGTGACTCCAAATACATATTCCTACTTCAAGAAAAAATCTACAGGTGGTTACTGCCTTTACTCTTACCTAACCAAGATAAATTTTTTACAGAAGCACATTTCCAGGAAAAAAGCCACATAAAGATCTTCCATAGTGATGGACATTTCAAAGAAATTCTCCTCTCTTTCCTTAGAATATATTTATTCCTACTCAACATTTAGTATATCAAATTTGGAATCCACCCAAGGTTAGCAACACCTGCCCTGAAAATCCACCTAACATTTGGGACAACTGTTCCTAGTATCCCCAGGAAAGTCCCTTCCTAACTTCACCAAAATATTAATAGTAGTAGCAACATAATCTTTTAAGAAAACATAATTAATTTTCTTAAATAACACACACAAAAAAGTCTCAAAAAAGAGACATTCTCACTTACAGTGTCAGGTTAATATTATGTAGCAATAAATACCATGACTTTATTTTTAAGAAAATTCTTGGGTGAAGAGGTGAGGGGATTAAGAAGTACAAATAGGTAGTTACAGAATAGCCATGGGGATGTAAAATACAGTATAGGAAATGGAGTAGCCAAAGAACTTACGTGCATGACCCATGGACATGAACAATGGTGTGGGGATGGTGTGAAGGAGTGAGGGGTGCTGGGTGGAGAGGTCAAAGAGGAACACTTGGAACAATCGTAACAGTATAATCAGTAAAAAATAATTTTTAAAAAACTAGCTTGTACCTTTTCAAGGTCTGGATCTTGAAAGGGAAATTTACTGATGACTGTTTTATATTCTTCTTCATTAACAACAGGGATGGGGCTATAATTATCTTCTTCAAAAATGTCCCTGTTAAGAAAGAAGAAGGAATTGAAAATTTAATATTAGAAAACATATCCTTAGACTGCTGTTGGACAATATTTTTTTTTAAATCCCAACATTACCAAAGCATTTTTAATTTGTCATATCCAAGTAGAAAAACACTGCAAGGTCATCCAGAATTCTAAAATTCAGTACCAAACAAGTCTTGTCCCTCAAAATTCATGTGCAATCTCTTCTACTTGTTTGTTTTACATCCTCTCAGTACTTTAGTTTTAGTTTTCTAGTCTAGCTCAATTCTGAAGATGATATACTCTAAATGAACTCATTACCTACTATGAAAGCCCTGAAAGAGTATTCCAGCTGTATTCCTTGATAGGAACAATTCTCAAGTTGTATGTCTTATATCTTCTTTCTTCCCAACTAGATCATAAGCTCCGTGAAGATAAAACAATGTCTTCTATTGTTCAGTCTCTCATAATGCCATTAGCAAAGGACCTTTTATGATTAGTAAGGTAGGGACATCTACTACTCACTAAATATCTGTGTGCTTGCAAACACAGCTACATTGCGAATAGGCAGAGCCATATGACTGGTTTTGGCCATTGGGTTATAAATGGAAGAGTAATGTATTGCTTCACATCTAAAGCATTTATTAGCTACCTGAGCCACTCTCCTTCCCATGGTGACAGAGGAGACCACATGTTGAGAAAACAGAATCACAAATGCAAACAGCCTGGATAAGGACTATTAGACTCACTGTGGACTTCTGTGTGTGTGAGAAATAAAATGTCTGTGTTCATCCACTGAGATTTAAGTAATTTTTATTTCTGTAGCATAATCCAGACTGTCCTAATATAACTTCTGTCCAATCACCAACTTCCTTTCAACCAATAATTTAGTTTGTTTAACATTTATTGAACACCACTTATATGCTAGGCCCTGGGCTGTGATGAAAACTCCCTACCTCATGAATATAAAAGCAAGGTCTCTGTTTTCGAACCTAATAGGAAAGACAAGTAGACAAACAAATTTATAATGCTTATAATGATATGTTATACACACTATAAAAGAGGTGCAAGGTTCAGACATAGGACAAAGGGAGAAGTGATTAACATTATCAAAGTAGGTGGGGGACACTGAATGAAAGTTTTACAGAGAAGCTATGGGCTCTGTAAAGTCTTTAAAGATGAAAAGAAACACTTCTAATGAGATTATGGGAGAAGAGCATTTCAGAAAGATGGAACAAAACACACAAAAGCATAAGGGGTAAATAAGCATGAGCGTAGTGTGGAGGTGTGTAAAACCACAGGTAGCCAAGTTTTACTGAAGTGTAGTGTATACCAGTGAGATGATGTAAAATGAGGTTGGGCAGGTGGACAACCTAAGACACCTATAATTTATACTGTAGGCAATGGAATACCATTAATAAGTTTAAGGCAGAAGAATGTGGAAGATAAACTGGGAAAAGGACACTTATGAACACTGAGAGGTCATTTAGAAAGACTGAAGAATAATCTAAATAAAAGGTGATGGGGATTTGAATGAAAGCTGTTCTAGTAGCGGCAAAAAAAAGTGGCAGAAAAACAGCTTGTAGGGAACAGAATACATAGGATTTTAAAACTAAACGAGGATCATAAGGGAAAGTGTAACTCTGACAAACCTGTGTTTTCTAGGCAAGACAAATGGACAAATGATGTTTGAGGTCTGTCCAGAAAGTATCCATCCATGTAATAAGTAAAATAGACACATTTATTGAAGAAGATACAAGATAGAAGAAATACTGTACACGGGACAATGACATCTCAGTCCCCTTCAAAGTAAGCACCTTGAGACCTCACACAGTTCTCCCAATCGCCATCAGCTGCCCTGTTGTACTTTCCTGAATCTCATTGATGGTCTGAAAGGTCTGCCCTTTAAAACGTGATTTAGTTTTGGGAAAAGCCAAAAGTCGCTGGGGGCCAAATCTAGGCTCTTGGAGGGCTGAGTCACCTGGATGATTTTGATATTTTGCCAAAAAACTCTGCATGAGAAGTGTTGCATGAACAGACATGTTGCGATGAAGCTGCCAATCACCAGTTGCCCATAGCTGCGGCCTTCTGAATCATCTGAATAGTTTCTGTGGAGGAATGTTGACGCTTAACGCAAAATCTGATGCATATTCATTGCTCTACTAGCTCAGTCATTTTGACTGTGACAGCCACACAGTACACATGCTCACTCAACAGCATCACCACCCCCACTGACTGGTACAGTGAAGTCATTGTGCACGTGTGCGCATTCCAGTCCCTTCTCCTTGGCTGCCAGGTTATATCGATGTCATGCAAACTGTTTCATTATATTAAAATGGCTGGACTTTTTCCAGACAGACCTCGTATACCTCGCCTCATCAGAGACCTTTGTTTAGGTAAGTAATACAAGAGAAGGACATGGTTTGGGTAGTAGATAATTGATGTCTAATTGATAAATGGGTCTGTGGTCTTGAGGAGAAGCTTGAAATAAAGGCACAGGTTTGTAAATCATGGTGACACACAAGGTACTTAAAATAAGGCTCTGTTCACCTAAAATATAGTGAGAGGCTTCAATTTACTCTATTTCCTTCTAAACGGTGTTTACAGTAAAGGGTTAAAGGGCAAGTTAAGGGAAAGAAACTACTAGGAGACCATAAACTATTCACTTTATATAAATGCCAGGAATCAGTTAATATGCAAGGAGAGATAATTTAATGAATGGTATATTCATATTCTGAAAATGTTAATGTAGTCTTGAAAGTGGTCTATTTACTGAACCAAATTCTATAAACATTTGCTGAGTTCCTCCATTGTGCAAGGCGCTATACTTGGGTTAGGTGATCAAGAATACAAATAAAACACTGGCACTCATAATATGGTTGGAAAGAACTACACACAATAAACAAATTATGACAGTAGTCAGATTATAAATTCTATCATGGAAGCAGTCAAGTTTTAATTACTCAGTACTGATGATAACTTTTACTTTTTCCCCATTTAATTTTTATCAATTCACTACTTGTAAAATCTTAGAAGAAACAAGTAAGGGATAAGAAGACTTTAAATCCTGCTACTTCTTTAAAAAAGAATGACCTAGAAGGATAATGAAAGAAGTCAAAATGTCTTTGGGAATTATATACTGCCATTTACATGCTATCATTTGCTCTCCCAACAATTACGATGGATAATGTCAATCTTATCTCTCCCAGAGAGAAAACAAGACCTCACAGTTTTCCCCCTCTTGGGGAGCAATCTCACTACTAGAAGTCTTTTGATAGATAAGAGGCAACAGCTGACTCAATAGAAATCTATCAATAATCGTGAAAATGTAAACACTCTTCTGAAGAGGACAAGTTAGTAACATCAACTTTATAAGTAAAGATTTTATATATACATAAATTTATTATATCATAACATTATATCATAGCATATATATTACAGATTACTACCCCTATCAATAAGCACTATCTCTATTTCTAAAATACTAAATATCAAAAATTTTTAATACTTATACAGGACTCATCAAGACCATCAATTATCCATTTGGGACAATATCCTGACAATATTGCTCCTAAGAAATGTTGATACAAAAAGCCTAAATAAGGATTTATTTAGCTGGTTTTAATAGAAGTGTATCACCTTGTAAATCAGTTAGGTATTTAAAAAAAAAAAAGACTTCTATCACAGTATTCGGAAGGTCAGCCTTCCACAGTTTTGAAAATTGATGGGGTAAATGTCAAGCTGGTGTTAAATCACTTAACACATTTTCTGTTTCAATCTCATCAATATTATTGTGATGTTACTTCTATCATATTATGGATGACCTAGATCTAAGATCTCAAGATTGACTTTTTCTTGAAAGGAGGGAAAGAAAGAAGGGAGGGAGAGAGGGACAGAGGGAGAAAGGGAAAAAAAATTTCTAGAATTTAAAAAGGAGGGAGCAGGTTTCTCCTTTCATGGCAATAGAAAATTGCATAAATATTAAAATACTTTGTCTATGCCCTACGGGCAAGTTATTAAAGCAAAAGTAATTTTCCTAATTAGCTGCTTTAAGATTTTTAATCTAATTGTGTCGTTTCTTTAAAAAAAGCACTTTTCCCGAACAAAATTTAAAAGCTATAAGTTTCTAATACTAAATACATTTGAATACTTACGGTCCTTTACCTAAACACTTGCTGGGAAAACAAACTACAGAGATTAGAACTAAAAGCAGTAAATTTAAAAATTAATTATAAGTGGTACAGCCATTGTGGAAAACAATATGGCAATTCCTCAAAATATTAAACATATATTTACATATATTCCAGTAATTCCACTTCTGGGTATATACCCAAAAGAATTGAAAACAGGGACTCAAATAAATATTTGTACACCAATGTTCACAGCATCATTATTCATAATAGCCAAATGGTAGGAACAACTCAAATATCCATAGATGGATCAACAATAAATAAAATGTGGTATATACATATAACAGAATATTATTCAGCCTTTAAAAAAATGAAATTCTGACACAAGCTATGACACAAATAGACCTTAAAGATATTATGCCAAGTGAAATAATCCAGACACAAAAAATACAAATATGTATTTCAATATGTATGATTCCACTTATACAAAATACCAACAATAGTGGACTTAATAGAGACAAAGTAGAATGGTGATTGCCAGGGGCTAGAAGAAGAGAACGGGGAGCTGTTGTTTAATTGGTATAGAGTTTCAGTTCTGGAAGATGAAAAGGTTCTGGAGAAGGATAGTGGTGGTGGTTACAATCTAAATGTACTTAATGCCACTAAACTGTACATTTTTAAAAGGTTAAAATGGCAAATTTTGTGTTATGCATATTTTACCACAATAAAAATTATAAGCATTTTTTACTGCTGAGTACCAAATCAATTACTTAGCATCTGACAAACTTTTTCACATTAAGGCACCATGGCTTAGACTAACCTGAAAACTGCAGCCCATTTCTTAAGCAGTGTTTCATTGTATTGATCTCTTATTTCAAATAAAAGGTCAAAAAGTCGGTTCACTGGAAAACCATAACCCTAAAACACACACATAAAAAAAGCAGAAATTCATTTTTATTGAAATGTATTATTACAAATAAAAGTAATTCACTTTTTAAATGTTGGGAATACTGGAGAATTGCTTGAAAGTGAACTAACTATATCACATATCACATTGTACTCTATTTCAAGTATGAAAAAAAAATATTTTGACTTTCTACTAGGCTGCATTGGGTAAGAAAGTGTCTAGAAAGTTTTAAGAAGTTGGAATAATTTTTCCATTTCTTCTCTCTCTAATCACTCTGGATTTCTCTGTTAGCCTTAAAAAGTATCAGAAGTCAGAACTGGTAACAAAGTTCAAGATTAATGATCTATATAACGGTGTCCTAAGAAGTTATCTCTAAATAGGATTCAAGAAGAGAATATATTCTGCCTAAAACATGCTGGCTTCCTTTTACACCTTCGATTTAAGATCAACTTTCTTGGATAGGAAAAATGTACATGTTTTAATTGAACATACACTCTCTGAAACTTTATTTCCTTCCAACTCTAAGTTCACTGAAATCTTACCCCTATCAGGACCAAGCATTTTCACTCACCTCACAGAGTTGTCAAGGTTTACATCTTAGTTCTTGATCCTATCTCATCCTGTTAGAACCATTCCAGGGATTATCTACTCACTCTATTGTGCCTTTAACTTCCACAGCTCCTTTCTCTTGGCTAAATAAATACGCTAAAAATGACTCCCATTTTTAAATCAAGAACAACAAAAGAAAAAAAAGCCCTCTCTCAATTTTCTGCACCCTGCCAGCTGCCTCTCTTGTTACTGCTTTCATGGCCAAACCCTACAACAATCTAACTCCAGACCCTATTCCTCTAGTGAAACTGCTCTCAACAATGAAATGGATTATCTCCCAAATATAAAATTCAATGATCTCTCACTCTCCCATACCTCTCTTGAAACTCTTCTGCTTTGAATTCTGTAACACCACTCTCTCTCCTTGTTCTCCTTTTATCTATAAATAATCCAACCAGTTTCCTTTTTTCTCCTATCTCCATCTTTCAATCTTCTAATTTTCCAGGGCACTCTCAAGCCTATTGACTTCAAACACCACTCTCTCTATTATCCTGAATTTTTATCTCTAGCTATACCTCTGTAAATTCCAACTATTTAATTCTAACACCTGTTAGACATCTCTAGTCATTCTGCTAGCAAGCATATTAGAGTTAACTTATCTCCTCCCTTTCCAACTAAACCAAGTTGTTTTCCTATTCCCTATCTCTGTTAATAGCTCTATCATCAGTACAGTTTATCAGGAAAAAAATTTTTAAATCATCTAAATGCCCCCTCACAGGAACATCTAATCAATCACCAAATTCTTTTAATTTTACCTCATTTACAAACCTTTCAAATTTATCATTCTTCTCCATCATTTACCGCATTTCTTTGTTCCATATATATTCCAAGTGCCACTGTTTTATTTCATATTTCAGTTCTTTAACATCTCTAAAATTCCAACCGCCTGTCTCTTTCAACTCAATTTATTGTCTAGACTCTCAAAATTATCACTTAAAAAGTGCAAACAGTTAAAAACGACAGAAGGCTTACTAAAGTCCCACAAGATCTGCCACAATCTGGGTCAATCTACCTTACCAGTTTCAATATCACTATTTGCCCTTCTTTGCTCATACCCACATTGTACAGTTTCTAACACTGTCAAGTTGCTCAACTAGTCTCATCTTGGCCATATCATGCTTTTGTCTATAGTTAACATCTGCTATTTTCTCTGCCATTAATGCCCCTTCCCTCATATCTACTTGCTGAAGGCATCCCTCAAAATCCAGTTCACATTTCAATATAGCCTTTCCCAGTTCCTGAAATCAGATAGTTATTCCATTTTCTGTGAACCCAAAGCTCTTTAATATACTGCCATAATAGTATGTCATATTATATATCTTTTTTTTACAGCTAAACTATGAATTTCTTGAATCCAAGGATTTTTATGTCCATACCGTCTTATTAACTTTTATGTTTATCATTGTATACATCATCTTGCTGCCAGTATTTCGGGGGTGCTCAAAATGTCAGTGAAAAAATCGGTAAATGTTTACTTTTGGTCTGCTTCACAGGCAAAGGGCAGAACTATATGCTGGTGCACATTTTACTTTATTGCTTCATCAGCTTTGTTTAAATGATAAAATAATGACATTTTAAAATTTTTCCTTAGAGTGGCAAAGTGGCTATCTTAAACTAAATAAATATACAATATTCCTTAATCAGTATTTATGAAAAGACCCTTCCCAATTCCTCAATTAATAGGTATAACTTGAAATGCCAGTACTTATTAATACAGCATAAGATACACCCAATGCTCCCGGCTGGTGTAGCTCAGTGGATTGAGCATTGGCCTGTGAACCAAAGGGTCACTGGTTCAATTCCCAGTCAGTGCACATGCCTGCGTTGCAGGCCAGGTCCCCAGGAGGGGGTGCGTGAGAGGCAACCACACATTTGATGTTTCTCTTCCTCTCTTTCTCCCTCCCTTCCCCTCTGCCTAAAAATAAAATAAATAAAATCTTAAAAAAAAAACAAAAGATACACCTAATGCTTAGCCTGTCAATTTTCAATGAAATGAAAATACTGCAGGATTTCTGAATAAAGAAGAAGGACTGGTTTGTCTTCCTTGTTCTTATTTCAAAGCTGTAAGATTAAAAAGGTACACTTACAAGGGTTTATGCACTCATCACTGTTACTTTTTAGTGCCTCTATTACCTGAATGTTATCAATTACTCTTCTTTGATCCTCTGGTGAGTTCCTTGGAACCATATCAAATACTCTAGATTCAGCTGTACTCAAAGCCAATCCAAGATCAGTTTGTTGTGGTTTAAAAAGAGATAAGGAGTTTGCACCAGCATATAAATTGACAGGGAAATGAAAATTAAAACCACAGTGAGCTATCACCTCATGTCTGTTTAGAATGGCCATTATTAGAAACATAAGAGATAATGAGTGCTGGTGTGGATAAGAAGAAAAGAGAATTCTTGTGTGCTATGGGTGGGATTGTCAATTGGTATATCCACTATGGAAAATTGCATGGAGGTTCCTCAAAGAAATTAAATAGAACTACCATAATGATCCAGCAATTCCACTTCTAGGAAAACAACCAAAGGAAATGAAAACATTAACTTGGAAAGATATCTGCATCCCTATGTTCCTAGAAATACCATTTTCAATAGCCAAAAATGGAAACGACCTAAATGTCCATTGATGGATGAATGGATAATAAAGTTGTAGTATACATACAAACAATGGAATATTATTCAGCCATAAAAAATGAGGAAATCCTACCATTTGCAACAGGATGGATAGGCCTGAAGGCATTATGCTAACTAAGAGACAGAAAGAAAATATTGTATGATCTAACATACATGTGGAATCTAACAACGAAAAATACTCATAGTAAAAGAGATCAGACTTGTGGTTACCAGAAGTGGAGGGTAGGAGGAAGGGAAATTGGAGGAAGGTGGTCAAAAGGTACAAACTTCCAATTATAAGATAAGTACTAGAGATGTAATATACAACATGATGACTACAGCTAACACTTCTACATAACAAACAAAAAAGTTAAGAGAGTAAATTCTAGGAATTCTCATCGCAAGGAGAAAATTTTTTTCCTTTTTTCTTTCCTTTTTATTGTTTCTATATGAGAAGATGATGTTAGCTGGACCTACTGTTATAATCATTTAAGAATATATATGTAAATCATATCATGCTATATTCCTTAAACTTATAGGGTGATGGATGTCAATAATTTCTCAATAAAACTGGAAAAAAATTAATGCTGTTACCTACAGCAAGAAAGTCTTGCTACAAAAAATGCCAACTGAACTAAACTTTGCACTTAGTGATGTAGTTACATTACATTCTGACAAAACCTCCTTTTTATTAGGGTCCATAACAAACAATTTGCAGTCTAGTAACAGTTTGCAGAACAGTGGTCCCCAGACCATACTTTGAATAGCAAAGATTTAAGTCACTGAGGATAGCAACTGTCCCTGAAGTTACTTAGAGATAGGCCTAAAAAATTAAGGCAGTCTCCAATAAAACTTCCCAAAAGTTTTTTTCTGTTGTTATTGTTTTGCAGAGAGATCAGTATTACAGATACATTTATCACAAAACTTATGAAAACAAAAAAAACCCACATTATTTTGATCTTACAGTTTAAGCCATACAAATAATAAAGATACAAGGCAAAATAATTTACTAAAGGAACTTCTGGAATCTTCTTCTTAGGTTTAAGAATAAAGTAGACAATTATTATTCTAGGATGGAAAAACTCTTGTGATGAAGCAGTTTAAATTACCATTTCCCAAAGCCTTTTTTATAAAGCTCTAAATCTAATAAATGCTATAAGAAGAAAAAAGAGTCAAGGGTCAAATATATTGGTAAAATGCTGCAAAATCAACTTCCTTTTGGAAACGTATGGCATACATTTTCCCTGAGAAGGGCTTTTAAAAGAAAAGTCTGTTTTACTTCACTTAGCATTTCCCAAACACTTTTGATCAGAGAAGTCTTATTTAAGTAACATCTGGACTTCCAGTCAAGATGGTAGCATAGGCAAACATGGTTCGCCTCCTTGCACAACCATATCAAAATTACAACTAAATTATAGAACAACCATCACTCAGAACCATCAGAAATTGAGTTGAATGGAAGTCTGACAACTACAGAATTAAATAAACCACATCCATCCAGGTTGCTGGGAGGGGTGAAGACTAGAAATGGGCTGGTCCCACATCCACATGTAGTGGATAAAAATTCAGGAGGGATATCTTAGAAATAAGGAATCCCAGCCCCACAACAGGACCCCTAGCCCAGGGCGCCAATGTCAGAAGATAGGTCCCCATTAACTTCTGGCTACAAAATCAGCAGGGATTGAGTCAGTGGAAGAAACTTCTGGAGTCCCAAGTAATTCCCCTTAAAGATCCCACACATGGACTTACTCAGACTCACTCCCCCTGAGCTTGAGCACCCAGCTAGCAGCTTGAGAGGCACCAGAGGCATACAGGGAGGAACTGAAGTGTCTGGTATCAATGCGAGAGCTGGTAAACAGCTTTCTTCCAGACAGAACGGAGGACAGAGGCCATTGGCCCTTTTCTAAACCATCCCCCCACAGAGTCACAGAGCTACAGAGCCACAGAGCCACAGAGCCGGCAGGCGGGTATCATATCTGAGACTCTATCAACCTGGCTAACATTGTTTGCCCTGCCCTGGAGATCCCCTGAGGCTCCATCCCACCCAACTTACAGCCTTTAACAACAGCTCTTTCATATAAATGGCTGGTCTTGGCTCATGCTTCACAACTTTCTAAATCCTCTCAAACAAGCAACAGCTGGCCTTAGTGAACCCTCCCAGCTTCTCTAACTCTTGCTAAGTGGTCCAAGGCCCAGCACTAGAAGCAGCCAGCCTAGATTCACACTGTGGCTTTACCTGGGAATCTCCAAGCCCAGCACAAGTAGCAGTCAACTCAGATTGCTTTATAGCTCAGGCAGGGTGGTCCCAAGAAAAACACTGGCAGGGGATGACCTGGGCCTGCACCACCTGGGAAACCCCAGGGCCTGGACAGTTGAAGACCATGATGGAGCACCACCACACTGCCCCTACACAGCTGCTCTTCCACAGAGGGTGGAGGTTGGTGGTCAGTGCTCACAGCCCATCTTTGCAGCTGACTGGCTTGGGGAAATCCCTCCCATTGACCTGCCCTCAGCAAGCAAGGCTGAACTACAAGAAGAAGGTGTACTCAACCCACATGAAGGCCACACCTCGAGTGCCCAGCTTGGGTGATAGAGGAAGCTGTGCCAGTAGACCCTTCAGGACACCTAATGCATTAGGTCATACTACCAAGACACGGAGTCGTAGCTGCTCTACTTAATACATAGAAACAAACATAGGGAGGCTGCCAAAATGAGGAGACAAAGAAATATGGCCCAAATGAAAGAACATATCCAAACTCCAAAAAAAAAGACTGAACAAAATGGAGATAAGCAATCTATCAGATGCAAAGGTCAAAACACTGGTTATAATGATGTTGAAGGAATTTAGTGAAGCCCTCAACAGCATGAAAAAGGTTCAGTCAGAAATGAAGGATACACTGATTAAAATAAAGAACAATTTACAGGGAATCAACAGTAGAGTGGATGAAGTCAAGAATCAAATCAATGATATGGAACATAAGGAAGCGAAAAACCAGCATTCAGGACAACAAGAAAAGAGAATCTAAAATAATGAAGATAGTGTAAGCAGCCTCTGGGACAATTTCAGGCATTCCAAAATTTGCCTGAAGGAGAAGAGAAAGAGCAAGAAACGAGAAATCTATTTGAAATAATAATGAAAGAAAACTTCCTGAATTTGGTGAGAACTAGACATGCAAGTCCAGGAAGCACAGAGAGTCCCAAACAAGATGGATGGAAAGAGGCCCACTCCAAGGTACATCATAATTAAAATGCCAAAGGTTAAAGATAAAGAGAGAATCTTAAGAGCGAGAGAAAAGCAGTTAGTTACCTACAGGGGAGTTCCCATAAGGCTGTCAGCTGATTTCTCAAAAGAAGCTTTGCAGGCCAGAAGGGACTGGCAAGAAATATTCAAAGTCATGAAAATTAGGGACCTACAGCCAAAACTGCTCTACCCAGCAGAGGTATCATTTAGAATCAAGTGACAGAGCTTCCCAGACAAGAGGAAACTAAAGGAGTTCATCATCATCAAACCATTATTTTATGAAATGTTAAAGAGACTTATTTAAGAAAAAGAAGATGATCAAAGCTATGAACAATAAAATGGCAATAAATCCATATCTGTCAACAACTGAATCTAAAAACCAAACTAACAGAGACAGAATCATGTATAGGGAGAGGGTTTTGATGGTTGCCAGATGGGGGGGATGTGGGAGAATAGGTGAAGATTGATGGGATTAAGAAGTACAAATAGGTAGTTACAAAGTAGGCATGGGGATGTAAAATATAGTATAGGGAATGGAGTAGCCAAAGAACTTATACACATGGCCCATGGACATGAACAATGGTGTGGGGATTGTGTGTGGGATTTGGGGGTGCTGGGCGGAAAGGGGCAAAGGAGGAAAAACCAGGACAACTGTAATAGCATAATCAATAAAATATAATTAAAAAATAAGTAACAACTATTATTACACTTTGGAAAATGCTGGTCTACATTTCATAAAACATTTCAACCATAAAAATCCTATAAATTTATGCATGAAAATAAGCTGCAATCAATTCTTTATTATCTGTGATGGAGGAGGAACAAGCTTAAAATTTATATATATATATATTTATATAAATATATATATATATATAGACATTTGGTTACTACTAATTTACTACCACTAATCCACAGTAAATTAAGTGAGCGCGGTCTATTGGTTTATATTTCTTTAAGTACTTAAAATAGCCATGAAGTGAATGTTAAGAGTATCACCTACCTGCAAAGTATCTGCAAATATTACAATAAGATTCTTCAGCTCCAAAACAAGATCAGGATCAGTGCAATAAGACTAGTGAGTGGGGGTAAGGAGAAATGGGTAGGGTAGGTATAGGAGTGAAAACAAACAAACAAAAATCAGTCATTAGGTTAAAAACTAGGAAATAAAACCTGAAATTTTTTCCTTTAGCCCCTCAGACTTACAATAAATTTTAAATCTTGGTTATTAGTTAGATCCACAGCTGGTTTCCTCTACTTAGTAAAAATTCTCAGGGTAAGATCATAAAAATGACATCTAAAATATCTGTATTATATGAAAAAATTTTTCCTCAAATTTGCACACACTAAACTTCGGTTAAAGCAATGATGCATAGATTTCTACCAGTTATTTTAGACTGAAAAAATGGGTTCTATATATAGACCACATGTTTTTTGTTTTCAATTATTTATTTATTCTAAGATACACAAATTTTTTTCAATATAAGAAAGACAGCTTAAGTATTTTCTTAGTAATGTACCAAAATAATTAATTTCAAAGGAGTAGTGAAATCTGCTGTCCCCATAACAGTGTTTAATAAGACTTTGAGTGTGATATGTTGCATTTAACATATTATGACTTCATATTTGATGTCATGGAATTAATAGGAAGCATATTATAATTTATATATTCAGAGCTGGTCTGAATATAAACCATGATAAAAATGTATTGTTATTTATTAATATGTTGGGAAAATTAGTTCACTGGACAAATAATCCACATTCCCAATAAATAAAAATGTAGTATATTTATAATCTAAATATAACATAAGCAAATAATCCTCCTTTAAATTATTTTCAATCTCTATTCTCGATAATAAAATTATAAATAAGATTACAAAAATTTAAGTGTGAAGGAATTTTACTGAAGGCAAACTACTAAAATTGTCTGAAGAAACAGTCTATACTGAGCAATCATTAATTTCAGTAGTATCTATAACATTAACATATCTATTATTTCCACAAAAGGCATATTACAAAAATACTTGATCATTTTACTTTCGTTCATAAAAAAGTCTCTCATTATACAGAGGTTTATTATTCAAATAAGTTCAAGTTTTGATATTGCATATTTTAAAGAAATTTGTAATTGTATTACTGCTAACAAATTATGAACATTGAAGAACAAGTTCTATTGGGCTTTAATGGAGTTTATTTTAGAAGCAAAGAATTTGGAATGATAATTAAAAACGCTTTATTCGTGGTGTTTTTCACTAATCTAATGAAGAGGTCAGTTGAGACTAATGAGACCAGATTAATTCTTCATTTTTTACAATGCTGGATTAAATGTGTCTTGGGAAGCCCCAGTCAGTTACAAAATCACAGCCCAATACTACCAAACAAAAGCCTGACATTACTACTTCCAAATCTGAGCAATTACCAAAAATGTGCAGAATGATGGAAATATAGTTTTCTTCTGACAATATACATCTCTTAAGTTCTTAAAGTAACTAAATTAAAAATTTAGTGACATAAATTGTCTGACTTACTGAATGAGCTCTAAGGACAGCAATTATCTTTGAGAGGGCCATGTTCCAGAGTTCATCAGTGTATGCCCTGGTTACTAATCCTTGGGTCACATGTAATATGTGATCTTCCACCACAAAGAACCTAAAAACAGTAATTACCAATAGAACATGTGTCAAAAAATTAAAACCCAAATAGAAAATTATTAGTTCTGACATCTGACAGATATAAAAATAAAATTTATTAGATACATCTGTATTAGATACATACCCTACAATTTGAGTGAAATATCTTCTATAGCCATCAACTGTTTCATGCTTTAAATGAAAAATAAAAATCATTTAAATCAATACATACCAGTAACATACGAGAAAATTTCAAAGTCACTACATTAACGAATATTTATTGAGAGCCTACTATATGCTGCATACATTTTAAGGCACCAAGGGATATACTGGTAAATAACAAAAAGTCCTTACCCTTATGAAACTTGCATTCAAAGATGGACAATAAACAAATTAAAAAGTAAATATGATTTCAGGATCTGCCACCCAGAAATTAATTCAAGCCACCATCATCTCTCACTTTGGCTATGACATCATTGTCCTACCCAGTCTCCCCAGCTTTAAGGCTTGCTCCCTAGAGTCTATTCTCCAGATCACTGCCAGAATGATACTTTTCAAATAGTAATGAAATCACATATCTTCTGCTAAAACCTTCCAATGACTTTTCATTTGATTCACAATAAATGTCAATCTACAATTGCATATTGTGTATAACTTTAACAAAAGATATACAGGAAAACATTTGATAATTAGAATTTCATTCATAAAAGGTTATTACATGAAATATTTCATTATTTCAATTAGGTTCAAATGTTATTTGCATATCTCATAAATATGATCAAAATTTTCAAACATCTAGGTTTTTTTAGGGTTGCAGAAGGATTATTAATACTTTTTAACTTAAGAATGCTATGATCATAACTGTGTGGTGACTGCTGGGGGAAGGGAGGTATAAGGGGACTACAAGGTAATGTAAAAAAATACAATAAAGATTAAAAAAAAGAGTATTATGATCAGAGAATGTGGCCTATATGACATGAGACATTTCATATTTCTTGATATTTATTTGTCAGTTACATTTTATAATGTTCCATTTGTGCTTGAAAGAACGTTTCTATAGTGGATGAAACAGGATTCTATATAGTCCTTTAGATCAAGCCTATTAAGCATGTCCTGTATCCTTACTGATATTCTAATTGGTTCATAAAATATTGAGATATTTAAAAATCCACTATGCATGTGAATTTTTCTATTTATCCTTTTGGTTGTCACAATTTTGCTTTAAATATTTTGAGCCAATATTATCAGTGCTCACAGGTTTAATTTACCATTTCTTAACTCTAAGACATGAATATTTAATTTATCATTCTAGCTTTTATGTGTTATATGAATGTATACACTCTGTTTCTACTCTTTTAGTGGTTATTCCAGAAATTACATTATGCATACTTAAGTAATCAAACACTAAAATTAATCAACAGCTTTACTCTTCTGGACAATTCAGAAACTGTAGAATAGTTTCATTTCATTAACTTCCATCTCATCCTAATATTTATGTTATTGTTATATATTTAATTCTATCTTGTTTCGAAGTCTGTAATATTTTATTATTTCCTACAGTCAACATAGATTTATCTTCGTATTTACACTTTCTTTGACATTCATTCCATCTAGCATCTCATAGCTTCCATTGGGCATCATTTTCCTTTTGCCTGAAGTAGATCCTTTAGAACTTCCTTAGGAAAGGTGTCTTAGCAAACACTCTTCTTTTTGTCTGAACATGTCTATCTTTGCCCTTTTTTATGGAATATAGAATCCTAAGTTGACAGTTAATTTCCTTTGGCGTTGAAAACATTCCATTGTTTTGTTTATCTGAAAATTTCTTCTCTTTGGGTATTTTCAAGGTCTTCTCTTTATCTTTGTTTTTAAAGTCAAGTTTACTGAGGTATAATTTACACACAGTAAAATTAACACTTTTTAAATGTACAGTCCAATGAGTTTTGACAAATGTAGATGTTTGTGTCACCATCACCAAAATCAAAATACGAACATTTCCATCTCATAATAAAGATCCCTCATGCCCCTTTGTAGTGAAACATTTCCTAATTTCAGGTCTTGGCCACTGATCTCATTCTGTGTCATAGTTTTGTCTTTTCAAAAATATAATATAACAAATTATACTACACATACCTTTGTGGTATCTAAATACTTTTGAGATTCATCCATGTCACTGCACATCAGTTCCTTTCCTATTGCTGAATGGTATTCCACCATATGAATGTATGACAATTAGTTTATCTATTCACTAGTTCATAAACATTTGAGGTGTTTCCAGTTTTTGGTATTTATGAATAAAACTACTATAAACATTCACACATGGGCCACTGTGGGAAGATACACTTATATTTCACATGGGTCAAAACCCAGGAGCCGGACTGCTAGGTCATGTGATAAGTGTAAGCTTAAGATTATAACAAATTGACAAATTATTTTTCAAAGTGTCACTATAATTTTTATAACCACCAGATGTGTATGAGAGTTCCAGTTGCTACACATCCACACCCACACTTACTAGTTTCAATTGTTTTAACTTCAGCTATTCTAGCAGGTATGCGGTAATATCTCGTTGTGGTTTTAATTTACATTGCCCTAACGAAAAATGACATTGAACATTATTCATAAGTATATTTGTCATGTGTATATCTTTGGTAAAATTTCTATTTGAATTTTTATCCATTAGCTTGTTTTTAATTATTTAGTTATAAACTTCTTTACATATTCTGGATACAAGCCCTTTAGCAGACATGAGTTTTTGCAGTATATCCTCCCTGTCTTGTCTTTTCATTTCTTGACAATGCCTTTTGAAGAATAGAAGCTTTTTATTTTGATGTTCAACTTATCAATTTATTTCTTTTATGGTTCATGCTTTATGTATCACACCTAAGAAAATACTGACTGCCTAACCCAAGGTTATAAAAATGTTAACCTTCATTTTCTCTAAAAGTTTTACAATTTTAGCTCTTACATTTAGGTCCATGACCCATTTCTTGAATTGGTGAATGAGGTAAGAGTTAATATTCTTTTCTTGCATATAGGTAATTTAATTATCTTGTGGTCAGAAGACATGCTTTGTATGATTTCAAGTTTTTTATATTTGTTGTGATGTATTGTATAGCCCAGAATAAGATCGATCTGTGACCCTTCCAAGACTAACTGAAAAACATGTGTAGTCCACTATTTTGGGTGAAGTATTAAATAAATGTCAATTAATCAAGTTAGCTGATAATGTTTTCAGGTTTTCTATTTTCTCTCTCTTTGGTGTTTTGAGGTTTCATTGTAAGGTCTTTAAGAGTGCATTCCTTTTTATTAAACCTATTTGGGATTCCTTGGGCTTGATTCTCTTGGTTACTATTTCTCATCTGTTCTGGAAAATTCTCAGCCATTATGTCCTCAAATACTCCTCTGTCCCATTCTTTTTCTGAAATTCCAACTAGAATTATGTCAGAACTTCTCTCTGTATGTCCTTCCTTTTCTGTAGTTTTATAATTTTGTCTCTCTGTGATGTTGTCTAGATAATTTCTTCAGGTCAACGAAGAGAATTCATCAACTGTTAAACCTATCATAAAAATTTTAATGTTGGTTATTATATCTTTAATTTCTAGGCATTCTGCTTGATTTTTCTTTGCATATTTTGGCCATTCTTTATAGTTTCTTCTTCCCTAATTATATCAGCAAGCTTGCCTTTTATTTCTTTAAATATTTTAAATAGTATTATTTTACATTCTATGGATAATAGTTCAAATATTGAAAATCTTTTATGATTTATTCTTATTGTAAATATTTCTAATGATTCTCACTTGTTTGGTAATTATTTTTGTTGTAAACTGCTAATTTTCCTTGAAACTTTAACTATGGATATTTTTTAACTCTGGTATGAAGGTTCAAAGAAGATCTGCATTTGCTTCCACTAGGCACCTGGAGGCAGTATCAGCACACAACCACTTTAAACTAAATTTTCAACTTGAGATTTTGTGACTATCCAACTAGAATAAATCTGGATTGCAAACACATGTGTGGAACTGTTTGTTATGAATTCTCAGAGATTTTTTTTTCTTTGTTCAGTCAGTGTCAAGATTTGAGATAGGCAATTTTCCTCAGCGTATTTGGCAAAAGGAACAGAACTGTTTCATTCAGTGGTTTTTATCTCTAGGTCATCCTAACAATGAGGCTATAATTAATTGGAGTCTCAGCTTTCTTTACAAGGGAGACTATCTCTTATCACTGATTTTGGGTGGCCCTGCGCTGGGCCCTCTGTATCTCCATGTCCTCAAAATGGTTTTTTTTCCATTCAGTACATGCCCCTAGGATAAAAGCTACATCCAGCATTTCATTAAACTTAATCTCGATTTCTACCTTCATTTAGGCATGTTTGTTTTATTTGTTTTATAGTCATATCTATTGAGGTACACATTACATACAGTAAAACTCACTCTTTTTTATGCACTATAAGTTTTCATAAACACATCTGGTCAAATAACTATCACCAAAACCAATACATAGAACAGTTCCATATTCACTAAATTTTTATCCCAACTATACTTTCTTACCAGATCTTTAGGGCATTTAGAAAGTATTTAAAATTTTAAGAAAATGTTTTGTCCATCATCATTAGTTGTTTTGTCCAGCACCGTTAGTTAATCAAGATATAGAGTCTACTACATTATCCAAAACTAATAATCACTCCATGACACTTCAAATACTGACTTATCTTTTTACTTATTCACTATTTTATGTGTTTACTGCTTATCTTGTCCAATAGAATGTAAGCTCACAAGAGAAGGAACTTCTCTGTTTTGTTCATTGCCGTACCATCAGCACCAAAACCAATTACTAAAAATAGTAGGTATTCAATAAATATTTATAGATGAATGAATAGTGATGTAAGCTCTGAAGAAATTAAAGCAGGTAAGGGGATAAAAAGTGACAACATAACCAATTCAAAATTTTCATATACTTACCATATTTGACTGGGGTTGCAATACCAGTCTTGCTTGTTTCTTTCTTTGTTTTCGGTAATAATTTTCAAATGTTTCCACATCACCCTAAAATAAAATCAGCAGAGTAATGAAAACACATACACAAACACACACACACACTCACACACAAGATACTTACCAAAACAGAATAAATGTGCAAACATCGATAAACTGGGGAAAAATCAACAAGGTCCTGAACAGTTAAGACCTGAAAAATAAAACCATATTTTAAAAATTAGAGGTCAAACTACTAGTCCACTGTTGGATAATGTAAAGTTAAAGATAGACAAGGAAATTCATGAACGCGTTATAACACGTATCACCTATAAAAAGCACACAATATAAATGTAATGCCTTTTTTATATTGTTTTGGCATTTGTTCAGTAGTTCATTTTTTATATAATTATCATCATTGGTTGTTTTAGATTTTAAGGTAATAAAGGGGAGAGACTGTATTTCTTCCACATGTTTGGTAGCTTACCAGGAAAGTTCTATAGATAAGTGGATACAATCATTATTGCTTTCGGTAACGATGGTAAATGGATTTGAAGTATAGCTATAGACAAAGTTCCTTCTCTTACACAGCTAACTCATATGATTTACCATTATTTCATCAAATTGAAGACATAATCATTATTATTTTATAAAACACTAAGAAAGGAAAAACACTAACCCTTGAAACTACAATATCAATTTAAGATATATCCCAACTGAGATACTGTAATATTTTAAAATTGTACCTCAAAATTGATGAACCAGAGCAGTATGAAGTTTTTCAAACTTAAGAAATGAACTCTTTTTAAAGGAACACATTTCTATGCTTATAAGTCCCCAGGGTGGACCTAAATTATTTTTATTATAGTGTTACTTATTAGGGAAAATGATAGAAACAAAATGTAAGAATAGTAAAATAGATCTGTAAAAACAGGGAAACAACCAAATTTTCTTAAGAGTATGGATTTGGCAGTATGGAATGATGGTAATGGTCCAGCAGTTAGAAGATATACAAATCAGACTAGGAAAAATTCAGGCAAGAACACTAGCTGGTCTATTTTCACCATTCTGAATATCAATGGAGAAATGAATACAGAGATTCTCCAAATACTGATAAAGAGAAAACAAAAGGTAGGTTTCAAAAATATTTATTAAATTTCAAAAAACTAATCAGGACACACTAATTCCATATTAGAAAGACACTGAACTATCTAATGCTGTTTATTTGCCTGTATTCATTACAATATCAGACATCTGCTGCATATGTATATATATGTACATATACATACACATACATACATATACCTACCTACACACAAGCATAAATTCATATACAGATTATCCGACTTACGATGGTTCGACTTTACCATGTTGCAAAAGCAATATGCATAATAAATTACATGAGATGTGCAACGCTTTATTATAAAATAGAGTTTGTGTTAGATGATTTCACCCAACTCTCAGCTAAGTCAGTGTTCTAAGCACTAATGCAGGCTAAACTAAGCTATGATGTTTGGTAGCTGGAGTGTATTAAGTGCATTCTTGACTTAATGATAATTTCAACTTACAATGAGCTTATCAGGATGTAACCCCATCATAAGTCAAGGAGCACCTATAGTCTCACACATCCTCAGGCATATAGTGGATATGTACATATTATACTGTTCTCCCAACCACAGAGAAAGCCATGGGTACATATTCATCGAGTTTCTTTTATAAATGAGTTAAAAGTTCTTACTATGCTCCAAATAAGTCCTTAAAAAGAATTTAACATCTCATTGACAAGGCAAAAACTTATAAACAATTGGGAATAACCAGGGGCCTTATGGTCTTCACTAAATTCAAAAAAATTCAAAGGAAAACATAAGAAGTAGGTTCAACAGAAGACTTCATGGAGAGAATAAAAGAAGCAACAGGACTAGGAATGAATTTGGATAGAGGAGATGAAAGAAGGAAATATTTGAGGATAATTTCAATGTTTCTAAACTTATTAAAACATTTTTAAGAAATAAAAAGCTTTAATCATATTAGAATTATTTTGTAGTATCTCAGCACCAATTTTAAAAAGGGCAGGCTATCCAGAATTTGTCTAAATTCAAAGTCAAGCCATCATATTAAATGTTTATCACAGATAATTAAAATATAAGTGATCACTTCAAAAAAATCATTAGATTTACACTTTTGCTGCTAATTATGGCAGAACTAAGTTCAACTACCTACGATTTAAAATATAAACTACAATATTTCTTATTTATCGATTATGCAGCCTAATATTTCAGATGATTCAAATGCCCTAGTATCCCATAGCTAATACACATAAATTCAATTTGCACATGGTAAGAATGAGAATCACACATACATTATAACTTAAAAGAAAAAATTCATAGAAAGGAAGGCAGAGAGAAAATCTAAATCCCATCACCTCCTCTTCATTCTCATCCTCTTCCTCAAATGTATGTTTCAATACAATTTCATTCATTTCCTGTGGAATTCCATCATTTATATACATAGTCTTCCCAAATTTTACATTATTTTGCTTTGGCAGAGCAACACTGAAGGTTTTCTGCTGCTGTGCCTATTTTGGAAAAAGAAAAATTCAGATTATTTCAAAATTTATTATGGTCTCAATCAGTTCAAGAATTCATTCATATATTCTTATATTTATAACGTCTGTGGGTATAGCATCTGGAGTAATGTCCCATTTTTTATTTATGATCTGTGCCCTTTCTCTTCTTTTTTTGAACAGTTTTTCAGGGGTGTATAATTTTATTTAAAAAGACTGAGCATAATGGCTGGGAGATTTATATATGTTATCACACATATTAGTAATTCCTTTTTTATTGTTAAGTAATATTTCATTTTATGAATATAGCACTTTGTTTATCCATTCTCCTTTTGATGTTCATTTGGGTTGTTTCCAGTTTTTAGCCAAATGTGAACAAAGCTACTATGAACACCATGAGGACATGTTTTCACCCCTCATTGGTAAATACCTAGGAGAGGAATGCTGACTCAAAAAGTAGGTATATTAACTTTACAACTGCCAATCTTTTCCCAGTGTTTGTATTTTTATTATTGAGCTGTAGGAGTTGTTAATTCATATACTTTCAATTTTAAAAAGAGAGCAATTTAGAACCTTTCCATAAAAGAGTTGCCACTTTTCAGTTAATTTTGTACCAAATTTCACTTCTGGCAAAAGTTAATGTAATACCATATACTTGGGGAACACTGCCAAGGAGTCAGGTGGTGAGTCAAGTTAAATAAGGAATAACCATAACTCAAAAGGAAACACTGATGAAATACATTCTAAACAAGAATCAGGAAAAATAAGGGTAAAACTAAAGAAAAATACGCATTTTACAGAAGTAAAGAACGTAAAGTTTGGATATATTCTATAACCTAAATTATTAAATAACATTAAATTAAAATTCTCCTTTTTAATCTCACCTGTTTCATTGCTGTTTCACCTATTTTATTAGAATGTTTTCGAATGCTTTCCAAAAAGTCTTTGAGATCAGACATGGAAATTTCTTTAATATCTTCACGGAGTTTAGGAAGATTTTCTATCATTAGCTGACAAAACCGGTATTGGCTAACCCGGGGAAAATATACATTTTCTAACTGTTCCATAGTTTTTAGAGCAGAATAATACCTGTGAGAAGTTAAAAAGACAACTATAAAGTTCTTATTACATTCATTTTACAAGTAATTACAAATAATTAATCAGTCCAACATTCCCATTATAAAGGTCATAGTTATAGGTAAAATAAGCATTTATTTCTATTTACTAAACACAAACTATAAACCATATGAACAGCTGCAAGCTTAAAATTCATGGTTTACACTAACATAAAACTTCATTTCACTTCATCTAAATCTATAACATCACAAGTATTATCAGAGTCATCACAATACTGAACTGTATAATAATTCCAAGTTTTTAAATTAGGGTATACAGCCATGGCTGGTGTGGCTCAGTGGATTGATAGCCTGCCTGCAAACTGAAAGGTCGCTGGTTTCATTCCCAGTCAGGGCACATGCTGGGGTTGCAGGCCAGGTGCCCAGTTGGGGGCATGCGAGAGGCAACCACACATTGATGTTTCTCTCCCTCCCCTTCTCCCTCCCTTCCCCTCTCTAAAAATAAATAAATAAAATCTAAAATTAAAAAAAATCAATCAATCAATCAAAGGCTATAACAAGAGACAAAGGGGGACCTAATTCCACATTCAGGTATTTATACAAAGAAACCCCAAATAATTTGAAAAGACATATGCATCCTTGTGTTCACTGTAGCATTACTTAAAATAGCCAAAATATGGAAGCAACCTAAGTGTCTATCAAAAGACAAATGAATAAAGAAGTGGTATATACATACAATGATATATTACTTAGCCATAAAAAAATAAAATAAAATCTTGCCATATGTAATGACTTGGCAAGTACCATATGATTTCACTTATATGTGGAAACTAAAAAACAAAATAAACAAAGAAAAAAGAAACAAACTTATAAGTACAAAGAACATTTTGATGGTTGCCAAATGAGAGTAGGGTTGGAGGGATGGGTAAAAAAGGGGAAGGGACTAAAAAGTACAAATTGGTAGTTACAAAACAGTTATGGAGATGTAAAATATATCATAGGGAACATAGTTAATAATATTGTAATAACTACGTATGGTGTCAGGTGGTAACCAAATTTATCAGGGTGATCACTCAGTTATATAAATGTATAATCACTATGCTGTACACTTGAAACTCATAAAATACTGTATGTCAAGTGTAATTAAAAAATATTTAAAAAATAAATAAAATTTCTCACCTTTAAAACACTTTTAACGTTAGCACACCTAATGTTTCTATGGCAATCAATAAACTACTTTAACTTATTTTTACTTTTCATTTGTCATTTATTTATTTGTATTATACAACGGAGCGTGCCCTGGCTGGTGTGGCTCAGTTGGTTGGAGCGTCATCCTGTGAACTGCAAGGTCGCCAGTTCGATTCCCAGTCAGGGCACCGCCCTGGGTTGCAGGTTCAGTACCCAGTTGGGATATGTACAAGAGGCAACCGATCAATGTTTCTCTCTCACATCGATGTTCCTCTCCCTCTTTCTCCCTCCTTTCCCCTCTCTCTAGAATCATAAAAGAAAAATAAATAAATAAATAAATAAATTTTTAAAAGTTAACATGAACTACACTAGCCCAGGTTGTCAAAACATAATTACCCATACTTTGCTTTCACTTATGGACCCACGATACACACTTAGCCTTTGACTCTATGCAATGTTAATGTTGGTAAATTAATCAATATTTTTTCATTCTTGTTCAGTTATTTGTCCTTCATCAATATTATCAATCTTTGATATCACTAATTCAGGGTAAGGATCCACAAACAAATGGTTATGAATTGCTTATTGAATGATCCTGATGGGCAAATTGCATGAACAAAGTATAGCTAAAGGTAAAAAGCAACTTCATGATTCACAATGATTTATAGTAAATTTAAATATGCCTTCAATAATAGGAAAAAAAAGATTCTTACTAAAAACAATTAGGAAAGAAACCAACTCACCTTTTTGCATTCATCTGTTCTTTTAGCTTACTGTACATTTCCAGAACTGCATTAAAAAAAAAAACTTATTTTAGCTTTCAAAAATGGAAAAATATTTTTTGAGAGATAAAAATAATTAAGAAAGGGAACAGTGTATTATAAATTCATTAATTTTCTCTATACTTTGATTTTGGTTTACATTTTCAAATAAAATTTTATATTTCAAGTAAATAAAAACATTTCAATTTCTAAATATATCAAACATTATATTAAACTTGGAACACTTGCATATGCTGACACCTATAATTGAGACATTAACCTACTACCATATATTCTATTCAGAAACTTACTAATACAATATCTCTTCCCTGCAGTGGAACTGGAAATTTTAACTTTAGTTATTTGAGAGAGAAAGTTGAGCAACAGCAAGATTGATTTTGATTTAATATACCAAATAAAATAACACAACTGTGTTATAGCTCACTAAACAAAATTTTACACCAAATCCACAAAGAGAAACCTCAAAAGCTTACAGCAGACAGTGAATTATAATGAAAGCATAAATAAACATAACAAAGCATCTTCCTTTGTTTTAGCATTTCTATCATAGTTTCAGAAATGCAATTATTCATTAAAACTGTTACAAGCTTCAGCAAGATGACATGCCGCTACCAAAAAGTTTTAATGCAACTACATAAATTACCATTCATCCTTAGTAGAATTTCAAAGTATAAAGTGAGTGAGTAAAGTTATTATTGGCTCATCAAGCCACCTCTATTTCCCTAGACCAAAGAGATAAAACATTTTTTCCAGATTTTTCTATAGTTTTATGGCTACCCTCAAGGTTCTTTAAGTTTACAAAAGATACCGTTTGCTTGTCTGAAAACCATAAAAACTGCAAGGGTAGCTATAGCAAACCTGTCCTAATTCTGTAGACTCTGCATATATCACTGTCATAGGTCCTATATCATAATGCAATATTTCTCATATTTTCCAACCAAAACATTAGAGTGAACACACATGGGAAAGAACCTAAAACTGCTGCTACAAGTATAAGTTGCTTTGAAGTCTTCTCTGCTTTATCTCAACAATTTATTTAAATTTGACATCTACCTTCTATTATTTCTATATTCTTTTCACATAATACTTTTTACAAATATAATCAAGTAAAATTAATGCACCAGGAAAATTCATTGTTCAACGCATGTCTTCTTACAGTCTCTCATACTTTGCCTAATCTAAGGATGAGTTAAGCAACTGTACAGTAATTGATGGCTTGTCTTTATTCAGATAGATTATAGGATCCTTCCAAGCTGAGACAATATCATTTTGAACTTTATGTTTCCAATATCTACCATAATTCCTGATGCAAAAAATGTAAGAGGAAAATTAGATAGAAGGATAGATTAAGAAAAGGAGTTAGTTCTGGACATGGTTATTAGGAATACACTGTTCACATGAACTCAGATTTCCTCTCGAGCACTTAAAGCAAAGACAGTAGCACTAACAAAAATCTAACCTCTACTTCCCTTTATTTCTCTCTTTCAAATAGCCTACTAGATGAATAAGTTGAATTCTGCTCTTTCACATTCCATCAGTATCTAATTTTTAAGCTTATTATCATTCAGGGACAAAGCATTCAAACTTAGATACTGTTTATTTCTTCCTTCTATTCCAAATCATTGATTCAGTTCCAGTTTCCTTCCCTTCACTCTTGGTTTCCTGTATATTTTCCTTTCTTTCACTTTGTATAGCCTTCATTTCTTCCTTCATTTTGTAACTGAACTCAATCCTTTCTGTGAGCATCCTGATTACCAGTGTTTTGAACTGTGCATCTGATAGGTTGTCTATCTCCTCATCACTTAGTTCTTTTTCTGGAGTTTTGATTTGTTCTTTCATTTGGGCCATATCTCTTTGTCTGGGCACACATGTTATGTTGTAAGGGGCAGAGCCTTAGGTATTCGCCAGGGCAGGGCAACCCTCTTTGTTGTGTTGTGGCACTGTCTGTGAGAGGAGAGGTCAGAGAGGGAACAATGCTGCTTGTTCATCTCTTGCCCCACTTTCCATCACTTCCCTTGCTTCCCACAAGCAGATTGTGCCCTTTCAGGTGCTGATTCCAAGGTGGGTGGGTTTGTGTACATTCTAGGATCCCGTGGGCCTTTCCAAAGAAGTCTCCTGTGAGACTGGGAGTTTCTCCCACCGCCACAACCCCCACAGGTTTTTATAGCCAGAGGTTTTGAGCCTTTGGTTTCCTGCACTGACATCCTGGGTTTCGCAGTCTGTCTAGCTCCCCAGTTGATCTTCCCAACTTATCTGCACATGAATGTGAGACCACCCAGTCCGCCAGCTGCCTTGGCACAGTCTGCCGCCTTGCCATGCATCCTCTCTGCCCTGGCTGCCCATGTCTGCCCCTCTTATCAGTCTGAATGAATTTTTCTTTAACTCCTTGGTTGTTAGATTTCCATGTAGTTTGATTTTCTGGCTGTTCTGGTTGTTTTCTGTTTTTAAATTTGTTGTTATCATTCTTTCAGTTGTGCGAGGGAGCAACGCGTTTCTACCTATGCCTCCATCCTGGCCAGGTCTCTACCCTTATATTTATTAATTATTGTATGATTTTCCATACAAACAACTGTAAACCTACTTTTGCCCCACCCTGTATAATTGTTATACATAAAGCATCTCATTCTATTCCCCTGGGTATGGAGGTTCCAGTTCCTTTGTAAAAAAAATAAATAAATTTTAAAATGAGACACTGAGTTGGATTTAGCTTACTCTATTAAGAAAAAATGACATTTACCTGCTTATTTCTGTTTGAACAGGATACATCCAGGTAAAGAAAATACTGGTTAGTTTCTACAGAATTTACCGAAGTCCCAGTAATATCTGTGCCCTAACAGAGAGTCCAGAAACTCAGAAACCTAAAAAGTCAGTCTTTCCAAAATATAGGTGGAAAGGGAAGAATGAAGAAGGGAGAAGACCTAGAGTACTTTGGGATGTTTTCTTATGTTACCAGCAAAATGAGATTATGAGCAAAGCAAAACCAACCTGTTTAAGTATCAAACAGAAAACTAGTAAAATTTTAGGTAAATTAGGACAAAACAAGAAAATATAATCTAAAAGCACTCTCCCCATTGGAAAGTATTCTGAGGAAAAATGAAGTTGAGGAAGGGGTGATCATGGACAAAGAACAGCTAAGAAGAAAGGAAATGGAAAAGTAGAAATTGTTCTAGGAGACTCATGTGACATCATCAAATGGGGCTCTATAATATAGGAAAATCATGAAAATTCAGGGATAAAGTGGGAAAGAAAGATAATCATTAAATTATAATTTTATCAAGCCAAGCATTACATTATAGACAAATTTAACTCACCAGGAAGGCACAACTGCAGTTTTTCTATTACAGTTGTAATATTCCTCTGCTGAATTCTACATCGAATAATATCTTCTGTTTGGACTATCACCTTAGAAAAATATAAATGTTCATATTTTTTAAATGAACAGTTAAATCACATCCACATACTGGTACACAAAAAAAATGTATCATTTTCTCACCTCCTTTCCAGCATCTTGAAATCTTCGGTTGGTATCAATAACTTGTACCTTAAAAATAATTTCACCTTAGTTAGACAAATATGCATAAAACTTCCTTGATGTAACTGTTCACCCTTGTAATCAGATCATGCTTCATGAGAAACTTAGAACAAAGAAATGCAAATTCAAATTAACTCTACAGCTTGAACTTGAACTTTTGATTGAAAAGGGCTTTTAACTTCAATTACTTATGACAGTTCTTTTTAACAGATTCTGTGGCAAACTTCTCAAATTTACTCAAGATTTTTGAACTTTACTTGCTTCTCTAAGTCTGTCAAACAATTCAAATCACTGACCCAATTGACCACTGGTCCCTTTTTGATAACTTCAATGAGGTTTATGTGCCATTCATTGTCTGTAGGAAATGGTGATTGCATTTTACGGTAATTAAACATTCATACTTTGCTGAATGCAAACACTGGGTGGCTGATTAACATCAAACACGGAACTCTCAATCCACAGCAACATTTTAATGCTGCAGGTGCAGGCAAAGCTCAACCTCAAATTTTCCCACATATTAAGTGACTCATTAGGTCATCATAGTAAGGAAGCACATTCTGGTTTATTAAAAATCTCATTAATTTTTGAACAAAGATGCTCAGTGACCTCATTGATGCTATATTTGGTCTCTCATTGTCTGAACATCCTTTGTATAATGGGTTTTCTAATCATAACCTTTGGTAAACCAGGGTCATTCTGTCTGTTAAGCTCTCCAAATTTAAAGATAAATAGGACAACTCTTATAACTAAATATTTTGTATTCTGAGTGAACAAATCCAGATCTCATTTAATAAATAATGTTTTTCCTGTGTGGCAGAATATGTAGACCAACTTTCTTTAAGGAAATTATATACTGCTATTAAACTAAAAAATAGTTTCAATATTATCAAATGATTTTGAGACTATAATTATATATTATAGTTTTAAAGGTTTTTTTACATTTACTAATTGTCATTTTAAAAATTCTAAAACTGCCAATGATGCCTTTCGTTGTATGAAGTTTTTTAGTTTATGTCCCTGCACGGAATTTCATCCTGTTAAGTCAAAGCATTACTTGCTTTACCAAAAAAGGGATTACTCCTGTCATTAGCATAACAACTGTGTTGCTAAAGCATGAAGAGCATTCCCAAGTATATTCACTAATGCACTTCTTGAAAGTAGTACATTTAATAATGATTTGTACATATGCACTATAAAGTAATACGGTATAATTTAAGGAAAGCAAAGATAAATAGAATTTTAACATTATTTCTTACCTTTAGTTTTTCTGCATCAGTCCTTACTTTAAGGAGTTCTGTAATAGCATCTACAAAACCCTGATGATGAAAATTACACATCTTTTCAATTTCCTTATCATGATTACGGATACAAGCATCTAACTTTTCCATAAACTTCTTGTGTGCATTTGTCTGGTCATCATACACAGACCTGTATGTATATAAAGAAAGCTAACATTAATTTCCCAATTCACCAAAATTTATTCTTAAACCCAATCTTTGCAACAGCTAATATCTTAAAATTAAATCCCTAAACAGATTAAGTTAACAGTACTGCCACTAGTTGAAATAATAAGTGAAAAATATTTCATTTATTTTTGAACATGTTAATATTAAAAGTCACAAACCCTCTAGATATATCAATAGGTATCTGTAAATAATCTGAGGCTCTGGAGATGACTCTTAACATACAAGTTTATGCTCAAAAAAGAATCATTGAGTGAATGATTAAAGAATGAATGAACAAACTCCTTATTTCTATAGCATTTACTATGTGTCATGACATATACTAAGTGCTTTATATAGTAACCCTTTAATCCTCACAAGCTTATAATGTAAGTATGTTATTACCCTTGCTTTATATATAAGTGACAGAATATATAACTGCCACATATTCTACAACTAGCAAGTGACAGCTGGGATATGAACCCTGGAGTCTGGCTCCAAGAGTTCATATTCTCAAGTATAAGGCCATACTGAAGTCACCACAATGCTCTCTAAATATGGCATGCACATTTCTACTGTATCTAAATTCATGCTGTCCCCACATAGAGGGCAATGCAAGAAAAGATTAACCTTGCCCAAAGAAAGGCTTCACCCTTGCCCCCAGATCCTGGGAGGTAAGCCTCTGGAATGTCCTGCCTGATAGATGTCTTTGTCTCTTTGGGGGACTTGAGCAATGCCAAACAGTCTATGTGAGCAATGTCATTTACAGTGAGTGGGGACCCTGGGCCACAGTATCAGCTCTGGTGGGGCTGGAGACTAAGGTCAGCAACACAGGCGGTTAGCCATGTCTATGTGACTAACTCCAGTAAAAATCCTGGACACTGCAAATGAGGTAGGCTTCCCTGGTTGGCGACATGCCCTACGTGTTGGCATACATCATTGTTGGGGGATGTAAGTGCTGTCCGGACCATCCAGACTACGCCACTGGGAGTAAACAACTGGAAGCTCCTGCCTGGAACTCTTTGAGACCCTGCGTTATAAGGCTTTTCCTATTGTGAATTTTAATCTGTATCCTTTTGCTGTTAACAAATAGTAACTACAAGTATAACACCTTTGCTAAATTCTGAGTCCTCTTAGTGAGTTATCAAACAAAAAGGTAGTCTTAACACCCTCCCCAAAATGCACCCCCCCATTTCCTCCAACAGGCCTTTGTCAATCACTCCATGGCAAGTAATCTTTTCACCAGCAGGACAGGTAAACATATAGTCCTTTCCATTCATTCTGACATGTAATCATGCATGATTTTGCACTGTAATGTAAATGCTTCAATTATATCTCATATATTTTATTTCTCCACATAGGCCATAAGCCTCTTGAGGGCAGCCTCCATGACTTTGGTTTTTAATAAGGACCTATTATAATACTAGAGAGGACAATATAGGATAGCAATTATAAAGTACTTGGACTGTTAAGAACTGAGCTGGAACTAGGTTCTGATCTCAGACATCTCTTTTCTACCTATGCTACTCTCTTTAGCTCATCTAGACTTGGAGCTTTAAATTCTATAAACATACTGACACCTTCCAGATGTACATTTCCAGTCCTGACCTCTCTCCCGAAATTCAACCTATCTCTCTCCAAGTAGATATCTAAAAAGCATTTCAAATTGTCCAAAATGAATTCCTATCCTCTTCTCTGAAACTTGCTCCTCCACAGTCTTCTCCCATCTCAGTAATTCCATTCTTCTAGTTGCTCGGGCAAAAATCCTTAAAATCATCACTGACTGTTCTCTCTCACTTACTCTTCCCCACCAAAACAATCCAACAAATCCAACCTTCATTACCTCCACTGGTACCACCCTTGGACTAAGCCATTAACATGCCTTGCCAAGATTACTGCCAATTGCTTCCTAACCAATCTCCTTGATTCTACCCTTGTGCCTCTTCAGTTTGTTCCCTGCACAGTAGACAGAATGATCCCATTAAAACAGAAATCAGATCCCACGTCTCTCTTCTGCCCAAAACCCCATTTTTCTTACAATAGTCCATAAAGCTGTACATAATTTTTCCCCATGTTATCTCCCTGACCTCATTTCCTACTACTCACTCTCCACTTTACCTATTCCACTTCAGCAACCCTGGCCCCCTTGTAGTTCCTGAAACACACCAGGCCCCATTCCTGTCCTGTGCTTTGCCCCTACAGTTTCCTCTACCTGGATCACATTTCTCACATGTGGCTGTCTCCCTCTCCTCCTTCAGATACATTACCCCCTTCTGGATTAGGCCCTTAATGGCTACAATACCCATATTATAAACACACACATATACACACACACACGCACACATGCACACACACAAAATTTCCTTCCCTGATTTATTTTCTCTCCTTTTTTGTTTTCTAAAATAAAGGAGTTACTTTGTCATTGCATCATTTTTATCGTTGGAGAAATACTCTCTATTTCACTCTTTATTTTCTGTCTTGCCCTACTGGAATGTAAGTTGCATAAAGGCACGGACTGTTTGTCTGTTTTATTCTCTGTTGTATATCCAGTCCTAGAATAGTGCCTATTATATAACAGATGCTCAATAAATAAGTGATCAATAAATGGGTGGATGGATGGATAGATGGAATCAGAAAGAACACTTACTAGCTGTTCAACCTCTGGTAAACTACTTGACTTCTCTAAATCTCAATTCTTTCAACAATAAAATTAAAGGATAAAAATGGTGTTATGAGAATTATTATCAGAGTGCTATGAGGATTATAGTAAACACATGAAAAATTCTTAGTACAATAACTGACACATTGTACACTAAATCTACGCTGACTGGCTACTAGCATAGTATACACTTAAGAAACAACCAAATCCTTGTTAAATGAGTGAACCCTGCTGAATAATTGAGTACTAGCTGCAAGTATCAAATATGGCTAACACTCAATTATCCATGCTAATTGATCTGATGACTACTACCACCTACTACCACCTGACATTTGTATGGGGCCTTTTGCATTTTTTTTACATCTAATGCTCCATTTATTTCTTATACCACATCAGAGAAAGTAGCATTGTCTCCTTTTCACAAATGAGGAAATAGGCATAGAAATGGTAAATGACTAGCTCAATGCAGTCTAGTTAGTGAGTGACTAAGGCAGTACTAGAATTCCCACCTTGTGCTTTTCCTACGATTAATGCATATAACGAGAACTCAATTAAACAAAAAATGATGTTCCAAAGAAAAATCCATGTGCAAGAGGAAGTTTATCTAACTGACTTTGGCATGCCATAAACAAATTTTTATTTCATAATTGTGTGCAAGTATTATATTCCTTAAGTAATACATACAAGGCCCAGCACAATTAATGCCCCTTTTCTTATTATAAAATCTTTTATTACAAAATCATAAGCATGTAATTCTGTAACATAACAATGTTACACCCAAGCACACCATACGACATTTTAGGTGAAATGTTCAAATGAAAACTATAAATTATTACACCCATGTTATTACCCTACCAACCACATGCAAGCAGGTGTTACTTCTGCTGGAACCTGTATATCCATTTCTAAGTTTTTAAATATATTTTAATGAAAGTTTGGTATTTATCTGGCTTTGAAAATACCAGGTACTAAATAGAACATACCAAAGAACCGGCTTTTTCCCCCTAGAACAGTTGTAACATTGCAGCAAAAATCTAGCAAGAGACATTTCAGCACTGCCTCACTACAGTGTCCCTCCAAAGGAGGGCTTAACTCCATTTGTGAGTGCAAAGACAATACTTTAAGTTTAATAGTAACATATAAACAGGGAAAGAAATAGTTATTTTCCAGAAGTCAATTTTATTTTAGAAAGTTCTTAAAAAGTCTACCCTTTAGTATACCTTACATTCCACGCCTTCTGCTGTTAAAGTAGAACCGTAAAGTCTCAATGAAGAAAATGAAAAAATAACATTAAGGAATTAGTATTGTAAGTGAGCAACAGTAGATCATGATCCACCTATTACAAAGTCTTGGTCTCTTCCGGCCCTTGATAATCATTGCTATTCCAAACATGAATAGAAGCCGCGCCCCAGACTGATACAACCACTTGTCACCCACAAGCCTTATCAATGAGCAGACTACACAGAAATAAACATGCTGAGGTGAAAAAACAGTCTAAACCACAGGAATAAATTGCATTTAAAGAAAGTACTGAAGGATCAGGGAAGTGCCAGAATCCAAAATTCATTAAAAAATAGAATACTAGCCCTGGAAAGAACACAAGAATGTTCCTAGTTCTGACTTTCTCAATTTAATAGATCTTTGTGGGTTCCATCCCAGGTCAGGTATGTAGGGGAGCCAACCAATCAATGTTTCTCTCTCACATTGATGCTTCTTTCTCTTTCTCTTTCTCTTTCTCTTTCTCTTTCTCTTTCTCTTTCTCTTTCTCTTTCTCTTTCTCTCTCTGTCTGTCTCCCTCCACCCCCTCCCCCAACTCTCTAAAAGGAATAAAAAACATATCCTTGGGTAAGGAAGGAATAAATAAATAAATAAATAAATAAATCCAGCAAGCAAGCACTCGAAATGAAATCACTACATGTGGTAGAGTTAACCCTCTCCTCACTTTTAGCATTAAAACTAACTATTCTAAAAATTTGCTTAAAAAGCCAATAATAAATATCTGACTGAATAGAGAGTGGCAAGAAAGAAGAAAGGGTGAATATGTGTAAGAATACTGGAAAAGGGAGGAAAACAAAAGCAATTGTTTTTTTTAAGTATATTTTATTGATTATGCTATTACAGTTGTCCCATTTTTTTCTCCCCTTTATCCCCCTCCGCCCTGCATCCCATCTCCCTCCAGCATTCTCCTCTCCCTTAGTTCGTATCCATGAATGGTATGTATAATTTCTTTGGCTTCTCCATTTCCTACAGTATCCTTAACCTCCCCCTGTCTATTTTGTACCTACCATTTATGCTTCTTATTCCATGTACCTTTCCCCCCATTCTTTCCCCTCCCCCTCCTTGCTGATAACTCTCCACATGATCTCCATTTCTGTCATTCTCTTCCTGTTCTACTTGTTTGCTTAGTCTGATTTTGGTTGTTTTTTTTTTAGGTTCAGGTGTTGATAGCTGTGAGTTTGTTGTCATTTTACTGTTCACAGTTTAGATCTTCTTTTTCTTAGATAAGTCCCTTTAACATTTAATAACAAGGGCTTGGTGATGATGAACTCCTTTAGCTTTACTTTACCTGGGAAGCACTTTATCTGCCTTTCCGTTCTATGTGATAGCTTTGCTGGATAGAATAATCTTGGATGTAAGTCCTTGCCTTTATTCATGACTTTGAATACTTCTTTCCAGCCCCTTCTTGCCTGGAAGGTTTCTTTTGAGAAATCAGCTGATAGTCTTATGGGAACTCCTGTGTAAGTAACTCTCTTCTTTTCTTTTGCTGCTTTCAAGATTCTCTCCTTATCTTTAACCTTGGGTAATTTAATTATGATGTGTCTTGGTGTGGTCCTCCTTGGGTCCAACTTTTTTGGGACTCTCTGAACTTCCTGGACTGGCATGTCTATCTCCTTCGCCAGGTTGGGGCACTTCTCCTTCATTATTTTTTCAAATACGTTTTCAATTTCTTGCTCTTCCTCTTCTCCTTCTGGTACCCCTATGATTCGGGTGTTGGAGTGTTTAAAGTTGTCCCAGAGGTTCCTAAGTCTCTCCTCATGTTTTTGAATTATTGTTTCCTCATTCTGTTCTGGTTGAATGTTTATTTCTTCCTTCTGTTCCAAATCTTTCATTTGAGTCTTGGTTTCCTTCCCTTCACTGTTGGTTCCCTGTATATTTTTCTTTATTTCACTTTGCATAGCCTTCACTTCTTCATTGTGCATCCACCCTCATTAATTTCTGTGAACATCCTGATTACTGGTGTTTTGAATTCTGCATCTGATAGGTTGGCTATCTCCTCATCGTTCAGTTCTTTTTCTGGAGTTTTGGTCTGTTTTTTCATGTAGGCCATAGTTCCTTGTCTCAGGATACCTGTTAGGTTGTAAGAGGCAGAGCCTTAGGTATTCGCCAGGGCAGGGCAACCCACTTTGCTGTGTTGTGGTACTGTCTGTAAGGGATGAGTCAGAGGGGACAATGCCACTTGCTTGGCTCTCAACCTGCTTTCAGTCACTTCCCTGCTTCCCACAAGCAAATTGGGCCCTTCTGTGCTGATTCCTGGGTGGGTAGATTTGTGTACATTCTAGGTCCCCATTGGTCCCTCCAACAGACTCTCCTATGAGACTGGGGGGTTCTCTCACCACTGCAACCCCCACAGGTTTTACAGCCAGAGGTTTTGAGGCTTTATTTCCCCTTGCTGGAACCCTGGGTTGTGTGGTCTGTCTCAATCCCCATTTACCTGCACGTGAATATGGGACTGCCTTGTCCACCAGCTGCCTTGCTGTGCATCCTCTTAGCCCAAGCCGCCTGTCTCTGCCCCTCTGCCCAGTCTGGATGAATGCTTTTTCTTTAACTCCTTGGTTGCTGGACTTCCACACAGTTCAATTTTCTGGCAGTTCTGGTTGCACTTTGTTTTTAATTGGTTGTTGTCCTTCTTTTGGTCATGCAAGGAAGTGAAGCGTATCTACTTACACCTCCATCTTGGTCAGAAGTCCCACAAAAGCAATCCTTATCCCAAAAATTTCTTGACACAACGTGCATAGCAGAATTATCAATCTTTTCTCTGAAGGGATCAATGTTTAGTTATAGAGACAATTAAGAGAGATAGTGGAGGGAGAAGAACATGGAGAAAAGCTGAGAAGATGGGTACTCCCTGTCAACTCCACAGTGACTTACCTGACCAAAGAGGAGTCATATTGTCATACTGAGAGATGCAGGGCTGGTTGAAAAAGGTGAAGGAATTAAGCAAAATAATAATAGTAATAATTAATTAAAATGGTTTTAAAAAAGAGGAGTCACATCTGATGCTTCTGGCTTAATGTGGTGAAGATTTATAAAAAGCAACAGTAACACACAACAGAGTACTTACTACTAAGTGTTTTACATTCATTATCTCATTAATGTTCACTACAGCTTTATGATATACATTCTGCTGGTATTCTAATTTATAAATGTGGTTGGGGAAGAATAAGATTTTAAGTCCAAAGTCACACAGTAGTACGGGCAAGATTAAACCTCAGGTCTACCTGACTCCAAAGCCAGTGCTCTTAACCATTATGTTATAGAGAGTCTCCAATCGGAAATGGTGATAAGCAGCAGGGAATGCAAAGAAGTTACCAGCATAGCAACTAACCAGGTCACCTTTGAAGATCAGCAATTGAGAATGACTCAACAGGGAATCCCTGATGCGCGCTGCTGAATCCATCAGGTGAAATCATCCAATGGACAGAAAAAAAGAATGAGAAATGAGGCATAGCTAATTATGAAGCAGTATTAAATTACAAACGCAACACAATAAGGAACACCAAAATAAGAAGTAGAGAAAATTGAGGGCCCTATACTCGTCTGACCTCAGCTGTAAAGGATCTGAAAAATCTATTTTTCTTTTTTCCTTTCTTTTGTCTTCAAATGATAATCATTATTCTTTAAAATTTTGATTTGCAGGGCAAGAAAGGAAATACCATTCAGCACTACTCATTCTTTGAACCCTAAGCTGGTTAACAGTGAATCCATCTAATTGACATACTACTGTTCTAAATTTTCAAGCAATATACAACTTTAATAAAAATAATTTTTCCTTTTTTCAAAATGTCCTTCAGAATTTGATAATGCTTATTGGCAAGTCTAATCATGTTCATATAAATAAATACACAGAGATATATGAAGCTAGCAAGAATGAACATTAGAAACTAATATTCTAAAAAATGAAATTTTCCACCATCCCACATACACTCAGGCGGTATCTTAATGCTCCATATACAGATAATGGCTTCAATAAAACAATCTTGTGAATCCTTACAAAAGCTTAGCACAATAAAATCTTACTTCTGGCAAAATGTATTGCTAATCAGACAAAAATTGAGGTATAGGGGAGAAAAATGGTGATAGGAGACTTGACTTGGGGGAATGAACACACAACACAATATACAGATGACGTATTATTGAATTGTACACCTGAAACCTATATAATTTAGTTAACCAATGTCACCCCAATAAATTCAATAAAAAAGTATAAAATAAAATAAAAGTGCTAACTTTAAAATTTCATGCAACTAGAAAACAAAGATGAACTACACTACCCTGAAGGTTTTATTTACATATTTTAATTTTGGCAGCTATGAGGTACAGCTAAAAAAATTTTAAGTAAACACATTTTCTATCTTTAATTTTCCACACCAAAGCAAAGTGTTGGAATATGACTTATCACACAGCATTTGATCATCTGATATATCAGGCTTATAGAATTTAAACAAGTAAATGATCTTTCAGATAGGGATCTTGAATTCTGTGCATAGTGCGCCACCTAGTGGTAATAAAATATAAATATAAGTAAACTAAGATATTAAAATGTTAAAATTGGTTCATTGAAAATTAATGCTTTTATCACGAAATCCTCTGTCTTAACAGAGAAATTCAGGATACTTCAGCCTTTGAACACAGTCTATATTTTGTTACAATAAGTGATTTATTAATCATATTCCACTTTTTTTTTAAGGAAAACATCTTTTTCTGACTAAAAACAACCAACATCCACAAGATACTATGTGAAAAAGGACTCTCTTCTTATTACTGGTAACCTATTAGGGTTTTTTGCCAAAAAGCACATAATATCCTTATACAATTTTCTATAATTTTCACTGTATCTTCATTGTTAAAAAATTTTCATCACAGTTACTGTGAAGAACATAAAACATATGTTCCCTGAGAACATTATGCCTCCTCCGCAAGAGGCAGGCAAAAGCAAAATGATTAAGAGAATAGTCTCAGAAGTCAAATGGCCTGCATGCATACCTCACTCCACCACTTAACTGAGTGTCTAGAGCAAATGACCAAATCTATCTCTACCTCAATTTCTTCATCTGCAAAATGGGTATTAATGGTATCTCATTTGCTTCTGTGAAGATTAAATGAAAGTACTGTAAATACTCGATAGATCATAACTATTACCTATTATTACCTACATGATTAGTTTTATATCTAGGGACAAAAATCTGAATAAAAAAATATTTTACAATTAATATCACTGTTCATAGAATTTCACACACACACACACACAAACCACCTAAATGTGCAAGAATAAGAGAAAAATTTTTTAAAAACAGAGAAAACAGGATGAAAATTATATACAATTATAACTTCATTTAACAAATATTTAATAGTATTCAACATATCAATGATTTAATGTTTAATAACACTTAATATGCTGAATATCATAACTTCATTTAATAAATATTCAACAAATACTATTTGTTGTTCCTAATATAAAAAAGGGCTAGGGTTAATGTCAATTATAATTATGCTTGAGTTATAGGGGGAAAAAGTCATTTTTTCTCTTCTCTATATTTTCCAAATTTTCTATAATGAAGGTTTTGTTTTTCATTGATTCAGTTCATTCTGTTGTACCCATGGCATTATACTATGTAACATATTGAAACCCTATTAGATATGTATGACAATTATAGGCCTCAGGGACAATTTAACCCAGCCTGCATTTAAGAGATTTACTTATGACACACATACAAAGATACACACATTCACACACAACTAAATATACAATGTATCATTTAAAAAATCCATGTATGAGAATGCAGGCACAGGAAAAGTGTGTGTTTGTGTGTGTGTGTGTATATCCATGTAGAATGCAGTTCTAGGATGCAAAGATTTCATGGAGGAAGGACCTAAGATGAGAATTCAATGAATAGGCAGAGTAGTTAGGAGGGGTTATTTTTCCATAAGCTAACTCAAGTTGAAATGGTACCTACAATTAACCCCCGCCCCAAAAAACCATGACTAAGGCACACATGAACACACAAACCTACACACATATTTTTTTACAATTATAAAGGATTTACAAACACTGTTATCTGACCAATACATTACGGCATATCTTCCTAACTGATTAGGTTACAGACATACCCCACAACAATAATCTCAGACTTCAATCTAACGTTCTGTTTGTGCCATCACATAAAAAATTCTGGGAAGCACTACCACAAAATAATCCAGAAATAAAGAGTCTAAAGGTAAAGTTTAAATGAATAGAGTTCTGAGGAAAAGAACATGTCAAACAGGCCTCTGGGAAAATAATAATGACTCCGCCTACTTTTTATAGAACACTTTTGATTTTTTTCAAAATATCTACAATATTATATGGCTACGTAAAGAATACGGGATAAGGTAAGTATCCTAAATTAGCACTGTTGGGTATCTAAGCCAAGTAGATCTCCTGTAGCACAGGGGAACTGGGAGTTCCTAGCAACTCTGGGAGGAAAAACATGTACACACAGAGAGTATAATTTCTTTCATCACAGACTACTAAAAAAGATTTCTTGTTTATAAAATATTCACCTTCTATGTATTTACCCATGAAATATTTCTTCTAGTTTGCCACATGCAGTCTTAGAATGCTTTATAAAATAATGCCCAGGTGCTTCCTCTAATTCAACTGAAGACATTCTGCCAAACAATTTTTTAAATAATAGAGTTGACATATCCTAATTTTTTTAAAGGGGTACAATCATATCTTAAAGGATCATACAATCTTTCAAAGCGTCAAGATCAAGCAAAGCCAAAAAAAAAGAAAGGATGATTTTTTTTGTATATTTCTGATGCTGAATTTTACTTCCTTCTTTCTTCTACGTGCAAATTCTGTGACTCGTTCTCACTAATAGTATCCTGTTTCCATGCATAGGAAAGAGCCTAGTGCAGTTTGTTAGTTAACATTACTTCCTATAACTAAGGTTGATATTCTATAATACTGACATTAACACTCACTGTAAATTCTGGATAACGACACAGCACAGTGATGAACGTTAATGGACATCCTCTATGGTGAAACCTGAATTGATAATCAGCTAACACAGATTTGCAATAGACTTCCTCTTCCTGTTTTTACACTCCTGACCAAGGAGATGTCTCTTCCTGTTGACTTTGTGCTACTTGTTAAAATGCAAAAGATGAGAAATGGAAACACCCCATACATAAAAAGTTATGTCCTCTAGGAAACAAATTTAATTGCTAAATAAAATTTAATTTAAAAAGCTTAAACCATTAAGCAGATTAACGAATGCAGATGTAGACTGGTCCCCAGAATATTTTAGAAAATTAAACAAAAATATTAAACTGTCTAGAGTAGGTCTAATGTACAATACAGTTTGCCTAATAGCATAAGAGATGATCATTCTACCCTACTAAAGACCTTAACAAGAGTATTAACCTACAATTAAGGAGAAAATCTCTTAAGAATTGAGTTTTCAGCAAAACAACAGTTAAAACAAACAAACAAAAACAGAACACTTTCACCATAAAAAATAAAACAGAAAATTAGTTAATATATCTATACCCATTACCTTAGCACCAAACATTCATAAAACAAACTACAAAAGATATAAGACAAGTTAATAAGCAAGGACTTTAACACACCTCTCTCAATCCAAGAAAGAACAGATGAAAAACAATATGAAGCCTAAGAAGATATAACCAACTTCATAGGAAGAGAGAAATGAACAAAACTGAGTCCTAAAAAAAAAAATATGCTTTTTTCCAAGAATACACGGAACACTCATGAAAACTAACCACATAATAAGCCACAAATAAAGCCTAAATGAATTCTGAATCACATAAATAATACAGATTTATCTAAAAATTATTATCAAAATTTTAAAAATAATAAAAACCCTTCACTTCTGGAACTTTTAAAAAACCTATTAAAAAACTGTTGGATCAAAGGGGGAATACAAAAATAAAATAGAAGAATTTCTTTAAAATATAAATAAAGAAAAAATCAGAATATGTGAAACGGTCCTGGTTGGTATGGCTCAGCTACTTGGGGGTTGTCTCCAAACTGAAAGGTCACCAGTTTGATTCCTGGTCAGGGCACATTCCTAGGTTGCAGTTCAGCCCCTGATTCGGCAAGCATGGAAGGCAACCAATTCATGTTTCTCTCTCACATCGATGTTTCCCTGCCTCTCTTTCTCTCTCCTTTCCCCTCTCTAAATAAAATAAATAAATAAAGTTTAGAAAAAAGAATGTGAAATAAAGCTGGAGCAATCATCAGGAAAAGCCTTTAGCATTAAATAATTACATCAGTAATATAAAATAAATGAATCAAGTACAAAATACAAAAAGCTAAAAAAAATAAAATAAATTGAAAGAAACAAATCATTAAAGATACAGAAAGGAATGTCTTGGAAAACAAAAAATTAGTAGAGTGAATAAATTCAAAAATCAACAAAAGAGACAAACCACCAACTAATCTAAATTAAAAGGGAAAAAATAAGTGAAATCACAAATATCTAACATTAGAACTGACAAAGGGGGATAAAACAATCAAAATAAAAGAGATTATACAATGAGACTATATTTGCATAAATGTGAAGAAATGGATAACTTTCAAAAGAAAACAACACATTTACCCACTAGAGACAGAAAGTCTAAAAGAATAATAACAGAAGAAATAGAAAAAGGAGTTAAGACGCTCCTACCAAAAAAAAAGAAAAAAATCCCCACAGGTCCAGTTGATTTCACAGGGTAATTCTAACAAACCTTTAAATATCAGATAATATCAGTGCTAATTATAGTATTCCAAATGTAGAAAAAGAAAACCTTCATTTTTGTTTGGTAAAATGAGCATAACATTTATTTGAAGACCCAAATAGACTGAACCAAAAAAGAAAACTATAGACCAATCTCACTTACATCAAAGCAAAAAAAATCTTTAGAAGAATACTAGCTAACAGAGTCCAACAGCATACTAAAAGAGCAATTCATCATGACCTGGTGGGATTTATTCTAAGAATACAGAAATATTTCAATAGGAAATACCTTAATAAACTCAATCACAGAAGAAGGCAAAGAAGAAAAATTGTATGACCATCTCCATAGACACAGAAAAGATATCTGACAAAATTCAGTAATATTTCATGTTAAAAACACTGAATAAAATAGGTATTGATGGATATTTCCTGAGCATAATAAAATGTAAATACCTCAGCCCAAAAGCCAAAGCTCTCCTTAATGAGGAAACACTAAAGGTTTTCCTGTTAAAGTAAGGAAAAAGTTAAAGTTGCCTGCTGCCTCAACTATTGTGTTGCAATTAGGCTATGAAGTTAAACTACACAAAGCAATCTACGGTTTAAGAAGTGAAAGGAAGAAGTAAAATTATTTCTAAATACAGATTATACAATTACATTCCTGGGAAACCCATAGGAATCAATGGGGAAAAAAATACTAAAACAACAAGAAATTTAATGAAGTAAAAGGTTAAAAATTAACATACAAAGATCATCAGCATTTATACATATAAGCAAAAAACAGAAGACAAAATGTAAGAAAAGATCCAATTAAAATAGCAAAAAATACATAAAATCTTAAGGAATTCTAAAATTTATTCGTGGAAAACTTTAACTCTCCTGAAAGATACAAATACAATCGGATATGAAGACTCAACATCATCAAGATATCTGTTTTCCCCTACTTAATTTATAAATTTATCTCAATACAACAAGGTATTTTAAAAATAAACAAGAGTCACCAGGGAAACCCTAAGGAAAAAGATGATCAATGGGGTGAGGGTAATCCTACCAGATACTGTAACAATAAAGCCCCTATGATTAAAAGCATGGTACAGCACACAAACAGACGTACAATGAACAGAACAGAAAAAACTTAGACCCACCACATGAAAATTCAGTAAATGATAATGACGGCATCTCAGATCAATGTGAACATGATCTACTTTTTAATACGTGTTAGGACAGCTGGATTGCCTAATTTAAAAAAAGATAAAACTGGGGCCACTTATCACACCATACCCCAGGAAAATTCAAAAAGGTACAGAAATGTAAAAGTAAATAAATAAAACCATACAAGTACCAAAAGAAAACATGGGTGGATTCCCCTATATTCATAACCTGGTAATATGGGAGACTTTCCTATGATTCAAAATCCAGAAACAAAAAGGGGAAAGACTGATGGATTTAATTTTGATAAAAATAAAAACTGCCCTGGCTGGTGTGGCTCAGTAGATTGAGTGTCAGCCTGTGAACCGAAAGGTCGCTGCTTGGATTCCTGGTCAGGGCACGTGCCTGGGTTAAGGGCCAGGTCCCCAGTTGGGGGTGTGCAAGAGGCAACCAGTTAATGTTTCTTTGACACATGAATGTTTCTCTCCCTTTCTCCCTCCCTCCTTCCCCTCTCTCTAAAAATAAATAAGTAAAATCTTTTTAAAAAAATAAAAATCTATTACATGGCCAAACTTTTTTTACTCTATAAAAGATGAAGTAAAAAAAATTTCCGACAAACGGCAAGAAAAATTGTGAAAAAATTTTAAACGGACAAAAGTGATTACTGAATGTCCCATCTAGCATATCCTTCTAGGTTACTTGTGCCTTTCACTATCTTTGGGCTATTTTACAACTAACTCCATAAACTGTGTAAAACTGATGTTATTCTTGTCTATAGAAATGCAGGTACCAGAGCCGCTGCTGCCAAGTCCGGATCCAACACCCCTGGCCACCAACGCCCCTCCGCTGTGCACACAGACTCCTTTTGGGTCTAAGTCCAATACGGCAACTCTCAAGGATCATTTGATTGTGAATCTTCTTAAGGAAGAACAAGCCCTCCCAGAATAAGATTACAATCATAGGGGTTGGTGCTGTTGGCATGGCCTGTGCCATCAGTATTTTAATGAAGGACTTGGCTGATAAACTTGCTGTTGTTGTCATGGAAGACAAATTAAAGGGAGAAATGATGGATCTCCAATATGGCAGCCTTTTCCTCAGAACACCGAAAACTGTCTCTGGTACAGACTATAATGTGACTGCAAATTCCAGTCTGGTTATTATCACAGCTGGGGCACATCAACAAGAGGGAGAAGGCATGCAATGAAGAGTATTCATATTTGCCACTTTCATAAGGTATAAATGGGATGCTTGCCTTTATAGAAAGTTGTATTATGTATGCTCATGAATTTTGCTAGTCAGATAAAAGGCTTGTGTACAACAAACATATGGCAATGTTCTACCTCAGTGAACATATATATTAGCTACTTTATTTTTTTAATTACACTCTACTGATTATGCTATTATAAGTGTCCCTAAATTTCCCCCTTTGCCCTAACTCCACCCTGCACCCCCCACTCCCTCACACAATCACCACACCATTGTTCATGTCCATAAGTCATGCATAGGTTCTTCATGTGCTCCATTCCTATAATGTACTTTACATCACCATGGCTATTCTGTAACTACCTATTTGTACTTCTTAATCCCCTCACCTCTTCTCCCATTGCCCCACATCCCCGCCCCCATCCAGCAACTATTAAAATGCTCTCTGTATCTGTCATTGTCTCTGTTCTTCTTGTTTTCTTAGTTCGTTTTTCAGATTCAATTGTTGATAGATATGTATTTACTGCCATTTTATTGTTCATAGTTTTGATCCTCTTTTTCTTAGATAAGTCCCTTTAACATTTCATAAAATAATGGTTTGGTGATGATGAACTCCTTTAGTTTTTTCTTGTCTGGGAAGCTCTTTACCTGCTCTTCAATTCTAAATGATATCTTTGTTGGGTAGAGTAATTTTGGCTTGTAGGTTTCTGCTTTTCATGACTTTCAATATTTTTTGCCAATCCCTTCTAGCATGCAAAGTTTCTTTTGAGAAATCAGCTGACAGTCTTATGGGAATTCCTTTGTAGGTAACTAACTCCTTTTCTTTTGATGCTTTTAAGATTCTCTCATTGTCTTTAACCTTTAGCATTTTAATTATGATGTGTCTTGGAGTGGGCCTCTTTAAATCCATCTTGTTTGGGACTCTGTGCTTCCTGGATTTGCGTGTCTTTTTTCTTCACCAAATTAGGGAAGTTTTCTTTCATTATTTTTTCAAATAGAGTTCCCATTTCTTGCTCTTTCTTCTCCTTTGGCACCCCTATGATGTGAATGCTGAAATGCTTGAAGTTATCCCAGAGGCAGCTTACAATATCCACTTTTTTCGGATTCTTTTGTTGTTGTTGTTGTTGTTGTTCTGATTGCTTTTTGGCTTCCTTATGTCCAAATCATTGATTTTTCAGCTTCACCCACTCTACTGTTGTTTCTGTGTAAAATGTTCTTTATTTCAATCAGTGTATCCTTTGTTTCTGATGGGATCTTTTTTATGCTGTTGAGGTCCTCATTGAGTTCCTTGAGTATCCTTATAACAAACGTTTTGAACTCTGCATCTGATAGATTATCTCCATTTTGTTTAGTTCTTTTTCTGGAGTTTTGATGTGTTTTCATTTGGGCCATATTTCTTTGTCTCCTCATTTTGGCAGCCTCCCTGTTTGTTTCTATGGATTAGGTAGAGCTGCTATGATTCCCTGTCTTGGTAGCGTGGCCTAATGTAGAAGGTGTCCTATAGGGTTCAGTGGCAGAGCCTCCCCTATCACTCAAGCTAGAAACTCGAGGTGTGCCCTTCATGTGGGCTGAACACACCCTCCTCTTGTAGTTGAGCCTTGGTTGCTGTTAGCAGGTCAATGGGAGGGATTTACCCAGGCCAGTCAGCTGCAAGGACTGGCTATGACCACTGATCACCAAGCTCTGCCCTCCATGAAAGATCAGCTGTGCAGGACAGTGTGGTGGTGCTCCAACATTGTCTGTAGGTGTCCACTGTCTGTGGCTGTCCACTGGGTGCAGAGGCCCTGGGGTGTCCTGAGTGGTACAGGCCAAGGTCAGCCCCCACCTGTGTTTTGCCCAGGGCCACCCTGCTTGAGGTATAAAGCAACCTGAGTTGGCTGCTACTTGTGCTGGGCTCAGAGACTCCTGGACAAAGCCAAGCTGTGAATCTAGGCTGGTTGCTGCTAGTACCAGGCCTAGGGCCACTTAGCAAGAGGTAGGAAAGTTGGGGGCTCACTGAGGCCAGCTGTTGCTTATTTGAGAGGATTTAAGAAGTTGTGAAACATGAGCCAAGGCCAGCCATTCATGTAGAAAAGCAGTTTGGGTAGGTCCATAAGTTGGGTGGGCCTGTCTCTGGGGATCTCCAGGGCAGGGCAAACAGTATTAGCCAGGATGCTGGAGTCTCAGATATGGTCCCAGTCTACCAGCTCTGTGGCTCTGGGGCAGGGGGGCTGGGGTTCAGAAAAGGGCCCATGGCCTCTGTCCACCTTTCTGTCTGGGAGAAAGCTGTCACTGAGCTCTTGCCTTCATACCAGGCACTTCAGTTTCTCCCAGTATGCCACTGGTGCCTTTCAAGCTGCTACCCCACTGCTGCATCTCAGAGGGAATGAGTCTGAGTAAGTCCATGTGTGGGTTCTTTAAGAGGAACTGCTTGGGACTCTAGAAGTTTCTTTGGCCAACTCAATCCCTACTGGTTTTTGCCACCAGAAGTTATAGGGGCTTATCTTCCTGGCACTGGAACCCTGGGTTAGGGTGCCTATTGTGAGACTGGGACTCCTTACTCCCAAGATATCCCTCCCAATTTTTTATCCACCACATGTGGATGTGGGACCCGCCTGTTCCACATTTGCACCCCTCCTACCAGTCGGGATGGATGTGGTTTCTTTAATTCTGTAGTTGTCGGCCTTCCATTCAACTTGATTTCTGATGATTCTGAGTGATGGCTTTTCTATAATTTAATTGTAATTTTAATGTGGTTGTTCAGGGGGGAGAGCTATGTTTACCTATGCTGATATCTTGACCAAAAGTCTCAATTAGTTCTTTAGTTAAAAGTTTAAATCATTCCCAGTAGTTGGAGTTATATTAGAAAAAAAGTTACAGAGAAAGACAATTGTGTTTGTCCTTTTGTTTTCATAGGAAAAGAGTAGTTTTGTCCTAAAGCAGTCATTCTCAATTTTGGGGGCACTCCCTTTTACACTCTCAAAACTTATTAAGAATTTCAAAAAGGTTTTTGTTCATATGGATTATAACTATCAATATTTACATTAAAAGTTAAAACAGAATTAAAAAATATTCATTGATTCATTTGAAAACAACAATATTATTTTAAAATACTTCAAACTCACAAATCCCTAAGAAAAAAACAGTGAACTAAAGCAAACTGTTATTTCAGAACACAAAAGAACACAGTGAAGGACAAAACATGGAAAATGAATTATATTTGGTTTACAATACCTGAGCCTGAAAATAAGCTATGAAATAAACATTAAAAATTTAGCAACACTTGCTCAGTATGTTTGCTTTTCCTTCTTCGATTTAGTGGTTAATGACTTGCCTACAACATAAAAGGTTGATCTTTACCTTCTGTGTAATCGATCTGCCTAGGTAACAGTGAGTCTGTATTGCTAGAATAATTTTCTGTCCTTCGTATGGACTTTATTATATCCTTGATTATTTAATAAACAAACAAAAAAGGTTTTCTGTCACTTATGAAAGAACTAAGGTTCTTTAAACTCAAGCTATCTATGTTTAATTTTTAAATGCTTCATTTTCACTTTCATTAACTAGGTAAACAAGTATTGCTTCTTAGGTAGCCTCTGACATAAAACTTTCAAAATATCTTTTACAAATAAAACTGCCTTTGAGATTTCCCAGAGGAACCCTGAAAGAGTAGTTATTTATTCTTTTGGCTTACAAATAGAGAAATGCTAGAAATAATTAGGTTTGTTTGATGTGTCAGTGCAATAAAACTTGCACTGAAGGAGCTGTCAAATTAGAAGATGCTTCCCAAGGAGGAAACTGAGCTCTGGAATAATAGCCTGCTGAGAGGATAGCGGTAGTGTCATGCCTTAGCTGAGGGAGTGTGCATCTTCCCTTTGTAGCTTTTAACCCACAGATCATGAACTCAAGTTCCTATAGCAGCAAGGTAGCCAACGGGTTGTGAGAATAGGAATGTAAATACCCTCTGATGGGGAATCCTTGGTAAAAGGAGCTGAAAATGTAGACTTATGTGATATGTCCTCTTTTTTAAATATTGTGAAGCTAAGGAAAACATACAAATTTAGGTCGATGAGCTGGTTTCTAACACTATGCCAAATGAGTCAATTGGTTTCTAACACTATGCCAAATGAGTCAATAAATGTCACCTTGGGCTCCTGACCTATAAAAAAAAATTACAAGATCTCAGCTTTCCTATGTTAAATCTGTATATATAAAAAATGTTATACAAACATTTCTGAAACTGTCCTCTTTATGTGAAGTCCCTGAAAATTAGTTAAGTTATAGAAGTCCCTTGCTAGTCATAATTATGTTTTAATTAGTCAAAATCTTTAAGTAGTAATATGCTATATTTGACAAAATTTTACTCTCCTCCATTCCAATATTATTAGTTAAAATAATAAATTAAAGATAGCCATTAAGTCTCTATCAACAGTTTTTTTATACTGTGATGCTTACCTGAAGGCTTTGCTAAAAGCTGTTAGGTCAGTTTGTGTCTTCAACAATGAGGGTCCATTTCAGGGCCTCATGGTACTTCAAACAAAAACTTGTACCTAAATGTTTAAAGCATCATATACACAGCAGCCAAAAGGTAGAAGCAAACCAAATGTTCATCGTCTGATGAAAGGATGATTAAAAAGTGGAATATCCATACAATGGAATATTTTTCAGCCGTAAAAAGAACTATTGGCATATGCTACGACATAGATGAATTCTAAAAACATTATGCAAATGTGAAAGAAGCCAGACACAAAAACTTACATATTATATGCTTCCATTTAAATAAAATATCCAAATAGGTAAACCCATAGAGATAGAAAGCAAATTAGTGGTTGCCAGGAGCTCAAAGAAGAGAGAACATGGGGAATAACTGCTTCATGAGTCAAAGAGAACTCTGCTAAAACCACAATCTTCCCAGAGTGACTCTGTACATACCAAAATTGCACCTTCTGAAAAGCAACAGCAGTCTTCACACTATGAAGGAAATACATTTGAATAACATAGTCCAGCCAAGCCACTAAACAAACAAATAACAACAAGCCACAGAGGATGGTGGAGTGGTGGGAATCAATATCAAGAGTTGCTACAACAGATTATTTAAAATTTGTTGTTTTCAACAACAACAACAAATTATGAGATACAAAACAGGAGATTGTGACTTATACACAGAAAAATAAACAGGCCCTGTGAGAGGGCCCAGATGTTAGATCTTACAAAGATTTCAAAGTACCGTGTTCATAATACTGAAGAAAGCCATGCTTAAAGAAGTAAAGGAAGGTATAATGGCAATGTCTAATAAAATATACATTAAAATAAAATACAAAATATTGCTAAAGAATTAGAAATTATAAAAACAAATGAAAATTTTGGAGTTGAAAATTCAGCAACAAAAATTAAAAAGTCATCAGAAAATCTCAAGAGAAGATATTAACTGTCACAAGAAACAGGCTAAAGATAGACTAATAGAGATGATGTAATACAAAGAACAGAGAAAAAAATGAAAAAAATTAATATATCCTCAGAGAAATGTAGACACCATTAAGCACAACAAATACACACAATGGGAGTAGAGGAAGGAGCAGAAAGAATATTTGAAGAAATAATGACTAAAGTTTCCCAAGTGTGATGAAAAATGTTACATAAACATCTAAGATGATCAACAAACTCCAAGCAGGATAAATGCAAAGAGATTCATACCTAGGCACCTCACAGTAAAAATAATGAAAGACAAAAAGAAAATCTTGAAAGCATAGAAATGGAAAACTACTTAGCATATACAAGAGAATACCAGTAAGTTAACAGTTGACTTGTCATCAGAAACAATTGAGGCCAACAGGCAGCAGGACAGCATAATTCAATGTGCTAAAAGAAAAAACTGTCAACCAAGAGTCTTCTATCCATCAAAGCTATCTTTCAAAGAATGAAGGTGAAAAAAAGACATTCTCAGATAAACAAAAACTGAATTAGTTACTAGTAGGCAAATGTTACAAGAAATACTAATGGAAGTTCCACAAGATCAAGAATAAGCCCAAATGGCAGCATGAATACACACATCACATAGAAAAGAGCATCAGTAAAGGTTAACTATAAAACACAAAAGTAATTATTATACACAATATAAATACATCTTTGTTCTTTTAACTAATTCAAAAAGCAATTGCATAAAACGACACACATAATTCTATTTGTGGGCAAAGCATACAGAAATGTAATACAGTTGACGATAACAGTACAAAAGAGGTGTTTGGGAGCAAAGCTATACAGGAATAAGAAAATGACACAAGATGACAGCTAAAAACTCATAAACAAATGAAGAGAAACAGAAACAATAATTAAGGTTAACACAACAAATTCTATAAATATGTACTTGCTCTCCTTCTCTCAGCTTCCCTCAAAGACACAAAGTTATTTAAAGTAGTCATTATAACAATGTATTGTTGGGTTTGTAAAATATATAGATGTAAGATGTATAACAACAAGAGAAAACAGGGAATAGAGTTATATAGGAATAATATCTCTATATTTCACTGAAATTAAGTTAGAATAAATTTGATGTTTAATCTGAGAGCAACTGCTAAGAAACAACTTTTTAAAATATGCTGAAAAAACAAAGTAATTAAAATATTACACTAGAAAATATTCACTTAATGAAAAATAATAAAAATAGAGGATCAAAAAATAAATGAGACACATAGAAAACAAAACTAAACAAAAATAAAATGACAGACATAAATCCAACTATAGAAATAATGTTAAATATATAAATTCAACGAAAAGTCAGAGATTGTCAAACTGGATTAAAAACAAAGAAAGGTCCAACAATATACTATATATAGGAGGCACTCTAGATTTAAAGATAGTAAGAGGTTTAAAGTAAAAGGACATATTATGTAAAGAGCAACCACAAGAAAGCTAGAGTGACTATATTAAAATGAGACAAAATAGACTTTAATGCAAGTCTACAGATAAAGAGGGATTATTTTTTGTTGGTAAAAGAGTCAGTCAATCAGAGTATACACATACAGAGCATACTAACAGCAGAGCCCAAAAATACATAAAGCAAAAACTATACTTACCCAATAACAGACAGAACAGCTAAGTGGAAGATCAAAAAGGAAATAAAAAACTTCAACAACTATTAGCTGAGACATAACAGACATCTATATAGTATTCTACCCAACAGCAGGATACACATTCTTTTCAAGGGCACATGAAACATTCTCCAGGACAGGCTCTATATAAAGTTGTAAAACAATCCTCAATGAATTTGAAAGGACTGAAATCAGACAAAGTATGATCTCTGACCACAAGGCAATGAAATTAAAAATTAATGACAGGACATTTGAGAAATTCACAAATATGTGGAAATTCCACAAAACATTTATAAATAACCAATGAGTCAAAGAAGAAATCACAAAGGAAATTTTAAAATTACTTTGGCATGAACGAAAATGAAGATGAACAGCCGTAAGTAAAGGGATTGAATCAGGAATCAAAAACCTCCCAATAAAGAAAAGCTAGATGACTTCACTGATAAATTCTAGCAAATATTTAAAAAATTAAAAATAATCCTTCATAAACTCTTCCAAAAAGTGGAAGAGGAAGGACACCTCTTAACTCATTCTATGAAACCAGCATTATTCTAATACCAAAGTGAAATAAAGACATCACCAAAAAGGAAACTATAGACCGATATCCCTTATAAATGTACATGTAAAAATACCTAACAAAATACTAGTAAACCTAATCCAACAAGATATTTAAAGGATTATACACCACGACCAAATGGAATTTATCCCAGGAATGAAAACGCGACTCAATATTAAAAAAAAAAATCAATGTAATACACCACATGAATAGAACAAAGGAGGGAAAAAAACATGATCACCTCAATTCAGAGAAGACTAATTTGATAAAGTATTATTCTCATAACAAAACTAGACAAAGACATAACCAGAATATAACAGAACAATATCTCTTGTGAATATACATGCAAAAATTCTAAACAAAATCCTAGCAAAAAGAATCCAGCAACATATAAAAGAATTATATACTATGACCAAGTGGGATTTATCCCACAAATGAAAGGCTGATTTACATCTGAAAATTAATGTAATACACCATATCAACAAATAAGGGATAAAAATCATGCAGTCATTTGAATGATTGCAGAAAAATGGTCTGACCAAATGCGACATTCCTTCACAATAAAAGTTCCCAACAAACTAGGAAGAGAAGGAAACTTCCTCAACATGATAAATGGCATCTATGAAATTCCCATAGCAGTGTATAAGGAGTGCCAACTGTTCCTCAAATTCACCAATACATGGAGTGGTCAATCTTTTTAATTTTAGATATTCCAGTATCATGATAGTTTAAAGTTGTAGTTTTCATTTGCATTTTCTAATGACTAATGATGTTAAGCATTTTTTCATATCCTTACTTGCCCTCTTTGTATCTTCTTTTCTGAAGTATCTGTTCAAATCATTTAATTTTATTTTTTAAAAGATTTTATTTATTTTTAGAGAGAGGGGAAGGGAGAAAGAGAGGGAGAGAAACATCGACTGGTTGCCTCTCATACACCCCCTGACTGGGAACCAAACTTGCAACCAAGGCATGTGCCCTGACCAGGAATGAACCTGCAACCTTTCCCTTTGCAGGATAACACCCAACTGACTGAGCCACACATGTCAGGACTCACCTATTCTTAACTGGTTTCTTTACTTTCTTATGTCTTAAAGTCTTCTTTTTATATATTCTGGACTCAATTTTTTCTTAGCAGACATGTGATTTGCAAACATTTCTCCCCATCTGTGGCTTGTCCTTTCATTCCCTTAATAGTCTCTTTGAAGACCAGATGTTCTCAATTTTGATGAAGTCCCATTTATTAATTTTTCTTTTATATATTATGCTTTTAGAATAGCATCTAAGAAATCTTCGCCCAACCCAAAGTTACATAGATTTTCTCCTATGGTTTCTATGAGTTTTATAGTTTTGCATTTTATAACTGAAATGCCTATCGAGTTCATTTTTAAATATAGTGAAAAGCTCATTATTTTGCATATGATATCCAACTGTTCCACCACCTCCATTATTTTTTAAAACTATCTTTTTCTGCCCTGGCCAGTGCAGCTCCGTTGGTTGGAGCATCATCCCAAAGAACAAAAGGTCAAGGTTTCAATTCCCAGTCAGGGCACATATCCAGGTTTCGGTTTTGGGGCATATATGAGAAGGCAGGCAATCGATGTTTCTCTCATCACATCCATGTCTGTCTGTCTGTCTGTCTCCCTAAATAGCAATGAAAAAGAAAATGTCCTTGGGTGAGGATTAAAAAATATGTATCTTTTTCTAATAAATTACCTTTGAATCTTTGTCAAAAATCAATGGACCCTATGTGTGAATCTACTTATGGAGTCTCTATTCAGTTTCTGTTTGTCCACCTTGCCATAAGTACTACACTGTCTTGATTACTGTAGCGTTATAAGTCTTTAAACCAGGTAATATAAGTCTTCCAACTCTCTTTTTTTTTTTTTAATTATTTTGGTTATTCTAGATCCTTTGCATTTCCTTGTGAACTTTAGAATCAGCTTGTCAATTTATACACATACAAGAATATTCTCCTGGGATTTTTATTGCAATTGCCTTGAACGTAAAGACCAATGTGGGGAAAACTGATCCATTAATATAGCATATGTGTGCATTTACTTAGATCCTCTCTAATTTCTATTAGTAATATACAAGTCTTAAACATCTTTTGTCAGATTTAACTATTTCATATTTTTTATTTTATCAATTTTAATTTCAACTTGATTGTTCCTTGCTGGCATCTAGAAACACAACTGGTTTTTGCATATTCATAAGGTATCCTACATCCTTTCTAAATTCATTTATCAGTTCTAGTAGCTTTTCTAGATTGCATACCATTTTCTCTATAAATGACCACACTGTCTGCAAATAAAGACAGTGTCTAATCCACTTTCTTTTCCTTGTCTTACTATACTGGCAAGGACCTCCAGCGCAGTGCTGAATGGAACTGGTGCAAATGAACACCCTTGCTTTATTCCTGATTTTAGGAGGAAAGCATTTAGTCCTCTACCATTAAGTACAATGTTAGCTATAGGTTTTTCATAGATGCCCTTTTTCAGGCTGAGAATTTTCCATTCCTTGTTTCTGAGGGTATTTATCAGAAACGAATGTTAGATTTGTGGATGCTTTCTCTGCATGCATAATTTTTTTTAGCTTAATTTGATTGGTTTTTCAAATATAAGCCAACATGCTTTCTTTAAATAAATCTCATTTGATCATGATATATTTTATTCTTTCTATATACTGTTGGATTTAATTTGCTAAAATTTTGTTTAAAGTATTTTCATCTGTTTAAGAGCAATATCAGTCTATAATTTTATTTTCTAGTAATGTCTTTCTTTAGTTTTGATATCAGGTTAATGTTGACCTCAAATAAATTGAGAAATATTTCTTCCTTTCAATTTTTCTGTAAGAATTTTAATAGAATTGGTACCAATTTTTCCTTAAATGTTGTAAAATTCACCAGTAAAGCCATCTGAGCCCAGAATTTTCTTTTGGGGAAGGTCTTATCCAGTAAATTCAGCTTCTTTCATTGATATGTGTTATTCAGTTATCTATTTATTCTTAAGTGAGCTTTGATAGTTGGTATCTTTCAAGGAATTTGTCCATTTCTTCCAAGTTATCAAATGCACTGGAATGAAGCTGTTCATAATATTCCCTTATCTTTCTTAATATCTGTAGAATCTGTAGTGATGTTACCTCTCTCATTCCTGATATTCCTATTGGGAATAGGGAATTCCTGATAATTCGGATTTTGTTTTTGTTTTTGTTTTTTTTCCTAGAGGTTCATCAACTTTACTGATTTCAAAGATTCAGGTTTTGGTTTCAATGGTTTTCACAGTTGTTTTTCTGTTTTCTGTTTCATTGATTATCTAATGTTTATCATCTTTCTTTGTCTTTTTTGGATTTCATTTGCTCTCTTTTTCTAGTTCCTTTTTCTTTTTCAAGCTCCAGCAGCTTTTATTTTCATGAGTGCGAGACTCTTGGCCAGCAAAGGCAGGAAGAGGTAGGTGTAGAGATCAACCGTCAGCTTGTGAGCCCAGGGCCTGGACTGCTGCCTGGTGCCCACTTTCTATACATTCATTGACAGCAACCCCCGTATAGGGGGCTCCAGCCAGAGTCAGGGGCAGCCTGCGAGCAGCCAGGAAATGGGTAGCTGACTCCAGTTTTTTCCAGTGGCTTAGTGTATACTGGTCGATGCAGTTCCTGTGTAGATGGACCAAGCAGTGATTTGGTGGCTCCTTCAGTTCTAATTGTGTGGCAGTTCCTTCCTGTGCCAGGTGCTGGAACAGCTCCTGAGATAAGACACAGCTCCTGGTTTCCAGTGTCTATAAACCAGGAACCTCCTAGCATCACACTCTGAAGCCAGGGGGTGCTCCCATTCTGCTCCCGCAAAGCAACTGAGTTGTACACAATTCCCAGTAAGCTTGGGTCTTCTGAGGATAGCACCAAATGTCCAAATCCTTGGACAGGCAGACAGGCTCCTCAGGACTACAGATTCACCGCATTCATGACACAGCAGAGATCATGCTCAGGACACCAGCAGCTTGCTGAGCACTGAAGCTGGAAGGGCACTAATAACACAGTCAAGTCTCCAGGCAGTTGTCCCCTAGAGACACCTTCCAATGTCCTTCCGCCCAGAGGCTTAGCCCACAGACCAGCTGGCCTCTGAGAACAGTGACCCCCTCCCCCACTGGTCAGGTGGGTTTTAAGTGCCTGGGGCAACATGTCCAGCCTTCCTCCAAGTGACCACTGACTTCAGAGCTCAACTAGGGCCTGGAGAATGAGCGAAATGATAGCTGAGTCTGGCTGTGAGATCAGCCCTGTCCCCAGCAGCAGCCCCTGTAATATGAGATGATGAGTTTGCTCAGTTTAGAAGAGACTGGGAAAGCAGGACCATACACTGAGCTTACAGCTATTGCCTGCAAACACTCCACAGCAGACACTGTCCCTGGCTAGAGACGCCACCTCAGGTTGAAGGCAGCACTCAGCAAAACTATGCACCATCTCGCAGGGTCTTTGCCTGGAGATGTGGTCAATTCCCTCAGCCCAGCCAAAACAGGTTTGGAGGAGAGAGGTGAAGGGCAGAGTACCCCCTTGATGCCAGAGAGAGCAGGGCATGCAGGGCACTGCCTAAATACAGGAGCCTGCTCTGGGCAGCTGGATAGTCTCCTCGGACAGGTAACACTTCTGAGTCCAAGCCAAACTCAGAAATCTGCTTCTTACACGTCCTTGGAAAGAGGAGAAACTAAGGAGAGAACCTGAACAGGTCCCGGACTCCCAACGCTCCCACCAGTTGAATTCCTCAAGGCCCAAGTTCGAAGACAGAACCACCTGGCCCTCGTGTAGAGCCGATCCTCCCATATGCTCACTGACCTCCACCAGGATCACCTTAGGGGGTCAGGAGTCCTGGCCCAGGTGATGACTGGATGCCTCCACCCAGTACAACCATGGTCCAGCCCACCGGGAACCCATGAGACAGACAAGAGAAAGTGAAGGGGTAGCGGACGCAGGTCCACAGGCTTCTCTGTGGGAAACAACAAGCGACACCTGTGCTATCTGCACATGTAGCACGGGGAAGACCAGCGTGGCCCCCCACACCCCAGGCTCTCTACTTTCTCAAATTAGAAAGTGAGGCTATTGACTTGCAACCATTCTTTCCCAGTACGGACAGGTGGTTAGAGCATAAATTTCTGTCAACGTATTGCTTTAATTGTATCCCACAAATTCTGATATGTAGTATTTTAATTTTATTCAGCTCAAAATACTTGCTAATTTCTCTTTTGATGTCTTTGTTCACCCATGGCTTATTTAGATGTATGGTATTCAGTGTCCAAATACTTGGGCATTTTTCAGACTTTTCTATGATTAATTTCTAATTTAATTCCATTGTGGTCAAATAATTATATTATATATCAGGCACTGTCAAGACTGTATACATGCTCGCCCTGGCTGGTGTCGCTCAGTAGATTGAGTGTGGGCCTGCAAACCAAAGGGTTGTGGGTTGGATTCCAAGTCAGGGCACATGCCTGGGTTGTGGGCCAGATTCCCCACTAGGGGGCACTCCAGAGGCAACCATACACTGATATTTCCCTCTCTTCCTCCCTTTCCCTCTCTCTAAAAATAAATAAATAAACTCTTTACAATAAAAATAAAACAGTGCATACATGCTTCTCATGTAGTCATCTGACTTCCCCTAGAAAGCCAGATCTGATAAAAAAGTGAACCAAGAAAAGGTCAGGCTAAGAAAAGTCTGCCACAGAAAAAAATATTAAGAAGAAAACATAAGCCTAGAGGCCAGATAAAGCATAACTGGGAAATAACAACAAAAAATAATCTTAATACTGAAATATTCAGGGATGTACTGATGTCTGGGATTTGCTTCAAAATAATCCAGGGTGAGGGAGAATGGATGGAGAAAAAGGTCAAACAAGATTGGCCAGGTGATAAACGGAAGCAAAATGATGGGTTCATGGTGCTTCATTACACTAGTTTACTTTTAAAACATTTCACTTTTACCATAATAAAAGATTTGTTAGAATTTAATATTAGCACTTCACTCAGGAAACCTTGGAGAAAAAAATTATAGTAGCTAAAACACTGTTTAAAAAAAAGAACAGCTAGCAGTGCCTTCTATGTCTGTGGAGTCAGCTTGTAAATGAGAGATGACAAGGATATAAACAGAGTAAGTATGAGTCACTGGAGTTAGCCAAAGAAAAGAGTGTGGGTTTCAACAAAGTGAGTAGGTGACACAACTGTCCAGCAAAATAGAACAAAATAACATGTAAATGCAAATATTCTATTTGTGACCTATTTGTGAGTGTCACAAAAGTTTCTCAACAAATTTCAAAATTTTCTTCTATGTTAGTTTCATGTTTTTTCAAGGATACTGCCTAGCACTTTTCTGGAGAGGAAGCATCTCCTTCATAACCAATCGTGTTTTCAAAAATGGACTATTCTGGTAATTACACCACATGCTGTATTATTTCAGTTTCACATCACAATGAAAAAAAAAGAAAGCTTCCCTTTAATCTATGATTTCTACCTTCATTACCAAATGTGCAGTTTTATGAAAAGAAATACTTATGTTGAAAAATTAAGGAAATACACTAATCATGCTTATCATATCATAGCAAGAACATCATGTGACAAAAATTTACCAGATGCCTGACATATGCTTGGTGTTAGAGATAGAGTAGTGAATAAATAGGCAAGGTCCCTAATGTCCTGGGCTTTCTGGGCATCTAAACATCCACGCCTACCCAGTCTATGAATAAGGAAGTCGAGGTCCAGAAAGGTTAAATGATTTTTACCCGTGACTGCACACTTCCTCAGTGACTGGACTAGGGCAAAAGCCAGGTCTCCTGACTCAGGGCAAGGTGGATCTACGTTTTAACTTCAACTGGTTTCACTTTATATTACATCCGCAGGACCTCAAAACATAGAGCACTCCATTTCTAGGAAGTGTATACTGAAAATAATAATGCTGAAGCACAATCAGTCCTAAGTTCCCTAAGTGAATCATAATTTCGTTATCACTACAGAAGATGAATCCTTATATGTAAAACGCATTTATTATTGAAGAGAGTGCCTAACCTACCAAATCTAATAGATCAGTAGAGTGTCGGCTAATATTCTATTATTAGGGCAGCAGATAGTCGGTCTGGAATATGCCTCACCTAGTGCTATTTTTAAAGGGTGGAGATCCTTTCTAAAATAAATGGAGAAATTAATGCAAAATTAATGAAACTTTCGTAAATAAGTAAAAGCTTTCCTGGGTGAACGCACTGTCACACCAGCGCGTTCCTAAGCATCAATTCCTCCCCTCCAGCCCAGGTTCCCTTCTCGCCCACTCCCGCAGCGCCCCGGGATGATGGTACCCGCATCTCCCGCTCAATTTCAATTCTCCCACATTCGCGGCACCTCAGCGCTGCAGGATTTCCACCTGCGCGCCCCTCCGCACTTCTGTCACACCTGCTGCCAGCAGTTAACCTTCGCTCCCGGCACTCTCGCGGCCAATGAGCTCTCAGCCCGGCCTCCATCAGGGAAATGGGCAGGCCCGAGGCCCGGAGGCAAACGCGGGGGGGCGCCGCGGCTCCCGGGGTCAGAGGCGCCGCGGCGGCCACACCCACCGCCTGCGCGGTGACAGCTCCCGCGGCTGAGGCCGGCAGTGCCTACAGGTGCAGCCGCCAGTTCCGCTCCGCCCCAGCTCGGCCAGAGTCCCAGACATCAGCCCCGGACCGCCCCCGCCCGCCTCTGCGCGCACCACCTGTCGGGCTGCCCCACCCGGTTCCTGACAAGAGGCCGGCGGAGACAATTCGAGGTCCCGAGGGGATGACAGCTTTACCGGAGAGTGGGCCCCACGCAGGCGGTGTCGGTGCTCTCGATCTCCTGCAAGATCCGCTCATGCTCCGGGACGGTGCCCAGACCTTCGCCGCTCTCCGCCATCTTGGCTGGAAGCTGAGGAGCTGGCGAGGCGCGGCACCGCGCGGACGGCGGGAGCGAGCGGCACGCGGCGCGAGCGCAAATGGGCGGGGCGGGGCGGGCGCGGAGACGCGCGGGCGCGTCGCAGAGCCCCGGTTCCAGGCCCTGGCACCTGCCCAAGGCCAAGGTGCTCGCTGGGACTGCGCAGAGAGGAGACGCGTCGCCTCCCGCTCAGCCCCGCCATTTGCCCCAGCTGCTGTCTTGTGACTAGCTTGGCTTTCACATATATTCTTGTTTTCTGTGTGCCAGACCCTCTGCTACAAAAATAAAATAATCACCCTCAACCTGTAATAAAAGCTAAGGGAAATCTTAACAAGGAGACCTAATGTACCCCGTGGTGGAGAGTCAGAAAAAGGAAAGATGCACTCAAGAAAAGCAAAATTGTGTATTAAAGGGTAATATTTATTTTAGGAATGAACCAGGAAAAATCCCAGCTGTCGACCATGATGACAGCTCTGGGTGGATTTATGCCCCTGACCTCAGGAAGTTCACAGAGGCCAGTCAACTCGGAAAATAAATTACAAGCGGCAGAAAAACTAAATGACGAAGAACTATGACTCTTAACGGCAAAGATACAAGAGTGACCCAGGGTAATGTATGACTCCATGCCAAAGTCCTTAAATCCGGTGTCCCCAAGTTTCTATAGCTGGGATGAGGAGCAGTGGGAATTTTTGAGAGGAGAGGGCATCAGAGATGGGAAAAGAGAGGCGGGGTAGCTTGCACAAAGGTACTAGTGTAGAAGAGTCCTGTTTAATGACATGTTTGTGGGACGCTGATTAAACCAGTTTGTCACGATCAATGCAGCAACTGAGAAAGATTAATCAGGAAGAGAGTGCAATACTTGAAGCCTATTTCCATCCTCCTTTCCACAAAAATCTGGGAGATGGTATATTGCATAATAGTTAAAAGCATGAGCTCCGAAGACAGGCATCCTCAATTTAATTCCTGGCTCCTTCACTTTACTTCACAGCTGGGTGATATTAGGCAAAAACCTAATTTCTTTATATTTCAGTTTCCCCAACTGTAAATGACTCTAGATTCAATTTAGTACATTTTATCCATTCCACTAATGACTTTTAATAATACGCACTTGTTTTGATTGGTTCCTTTTTATACATTTGGGAGTTTTGTTTGTTTTTGTGCACTTGGTCCCCAGGGAACCCAAATGTCGCTGTCCTCAGTGCATGCTGGCTTAGTAGACCAAGGAAGCTCTGCTACATCCAGCTGCTCATTCTACCCAAAATCGCATCACAAGTCTATTTCCACTGTCTTGTTGGTACTGGAGAATCCCGGTCATCTCTGGGAAATCCCACTTTCTGGAGCTGCAAGAATATGCAGAAACAAAACCAAAAAAATCTCTTCCCATGTTCACCTGCACCATCAGATCGTGTTAAGTTTCTTTAGTTCAAAGATTTTTTTTTTTAATTTGCAATTTCCTATAGTTCCTCATAGAGTTCTGCACATATATCTTAGAGAAAACTGGAGGGGTTTTGAAACATGACGATACCGAAGCTCTGAAGCCATTGGAAGGAGGTCGGGATGAGATGGAAAGGAGCATTCCAAAAAAATCTGAGCATAAGGCAGGAGTTTGATTAATTTGTGATTGGCAATAATTAGAAATTAGAACAATATCAAATTGTAAAAAGTTAGTTTCTTTTTTAATTAGTTTCTTAAACTTGTTCTTTATACATTGACATTAAATATAATATCATGTAATGTGGCTGTATTCAGTTGCCTTAAAAGAAATTTGTAACACTAATAGAAAATGTTGCTTCAGATTCCCTAATACCCACTTTTATCAAGAGCTTCATTGCAAGAAACAATATTTAAGGACTTTGGTCAGAAGATATCAACTTCCTCCATTCCTCTGGTTATTTAAAATTTTACCCTTGGATCAAGCCAAATCCCTAATTACCAGTGTTCTGCCCCTTCTTGCTATTGATTTCTACTGAGTAGGAAAAAACACTTTTTTTTTTCTTAGCTGACTACCTTTTCAATTACTGGGGCAACATCACCTGGTGTTAGTACGACTGAATTGCAGGTTCAGCTCTTGAGAGGGCAAAATAAACCTTTGGAAAATTGAACCTGAAACTGAAACATAAGAAATGAGGACAAATTCTAAAGAGAGTAGGAAGCCAGTTTTCTCTGCAGGAAATGGCAAACTATCTTAGCTCAGGCAATGCACATGGCCGGAATTCATTGCTCTGAGGAGGAAAGCAAGGTGAAGAGAGCAGAGCATATGCCACATGCCAGCTTATTACTTGGCAACTGCTCCTGACAGGTCATTCCGTTCCTGAGCATTCATTACCCAGACCATTTCTCCTTTGCTTCGCTAATCCTGACGCCAACTATTTAAACCCAGCTCCAGATGCCCGTTCTGGGAAGCCGGCCTCGCTTAGGCACTCCTCACTCCTGGCCTTTCTCAACACCTACCCATAGAGGTTACCTCAACATAAGCAGCACTATTTTCCCTGCAATTCAAGTCAAGAAGGGAGGAAGTCCATCTACCACTTCTCCTTCTGAAACAGCTTTTGCTGATTCCCTTTGTGACCTCTGATGGTTCCATTAGTACCTGAAGATTTTTGCTAAGAATTTAAAGCTAAATATCCTAAATAAGTATGTAAATTTTAACTATGGACATAGATATAACAAATGTGCTCCCCCCCACAAAACCTATTCTAAAGTGATACATTACTAAAGGCTCTAAAATAAAGAATTTCGGCTATAGATCAAAATAAAGAATTTCAGTTATAGGCCAAAGTAAAAAACATAACTGCTATTTATTGAGCACTGTTTGGTAAGTCCTTTATATTATCTAATTTACTCTTTACTAATTTAATTAGTAATTTAATTGGTAATTAAGTTAGTACTAACTTTACTAAAATCTGATTTAAATCCTGTAGGGTAGACAATTTTACTATCTTTTAATTTGAAGGAACTGAGACTTATAGAGATTAGGTCACTTGTCTAAGGCCACACAGCAGTAATTGGAAAAGATGGACCTACTTACCAGTTCCTATTCTTTCCATTAGTTAAAAGTCAGCCAAGAAGAATGCTCCAAGATTGTTTTACCCAGAAATAAATGATTTTATCAGTCTGGTCTGAGGGGGTTGGAGGGTAGCAGGGCACACATGGAGAGACTGTATATACATGTTGAGTTGTTTTTCAGGCAGTGGATACTGACTTCCAGAGACCCACCCCAAATCTCTCTTCAGGACTCCTGGCAGGGGCAGGATATACCAGGAAGACTGGCAGAGCAGGAGATGCATTCTGTGTCCAGCATGAAACTAACCAAGGATTTCACCAGTAAATTAACTTAGTCATTAATGACATACTTTGAGCCAATTCTCTTCAGACTTATAACCAATCTTGGGAAATCCCTTCCCTAAGAAGAAGGCTGTAGAATGCGGCTGCCCAAGTCTAGCATTTAACTGCTTGGGTTCAAATTCTAACTCATCTTTTACTAGATGTTGGGCCTTGAGAGAGTTACTTAACTTGTGTAAGCCTCAGTTTCTTCAAATGTGAATTAGGCACAATAATAGTTTCTAGTTCACCAAGCTGTGTGGTGATTAAATAAGATAATATATGTATAATGTTTAGCCCAGAGCTCAATCAACATTAGCACTGGAGACTAGGATTATTAGGCATTTATTATTAAACCAGAAAGCCCAGAATTTAGCTTCCTCTTGATAAACTAAAAATAAAACCATCATATAAATGTTCTTTTTTTAATCATTAACAAAATATCCTAACATTGTATCAGGGTTCTCTGAACCTGAACCTCGTTTTTTCTGAATGCTCAATTGGTAGAAGCTGCCTGAAATTTGTTTTCTGTTCTGGAGGAGGAAACGGGACCATGTCTTTGGGTTAGACTTTCGGATACTGATCCATTTTAGTGAGACCCCCAGATCTTGCTTCTAAGTCAAACACCTCTTTGTAGTCCTTGGAGGCAGTGTTTATCCTTTTGAGGCACATGTGGTGATAAATAAATCACTGACTCTCCGATTTCAGGCACAGAAACAATGTCTCTATTGTTTACTGGCCAGCCCAGTTAATAGCTGTTAAATGTATGATCCACATGCAGATACTTCTGATGTTAAGCTTAACATTGTAAACGCATGTTTTCACGAGTTAGGGTGCAACTCTACAAAAAGATTCCCTTCCCCACTCCTGGAAACCCTGGAGCTGACTTCCTGATCTTCATCTTCTCAAGACTTTGCTAATATCATTCAGATGTTTCTTCAATGATTTAAGAGCCCTCATTATATAATTGTAGAACTGTACCAAAATGTAAAGTACAGACAGTTTTTATACATTGACTCTAATAAACTAACTCTTCCTGATGCCTTTCGCCGCTCTCTTGGGATATCTTGCTAGCAGCGCTCCAGCTTCTGCCTTGTTGGTGAGGTGACCCCAAGTGGCCACAGTCTGTAAATACAAGGGAGTATCAACAGCCTGGGAAGTCCTGGGAGAATTCCTGCTGCAAAACTGTGTTCAGGTGCCTGTTGTGCCATAAAGATCTGGACCCCACAGTGGAGAACAATAAAGGAAATTTGAAACTGAAGCCAAATAAAATCAGTTTTTCTTAAATATGAGCCATCCTCAGAGAAGTTAAAAAATAATTAGCCCCGGGTTCTGTTCATTAAACAACTATTGTATTTTATTGAATGCTTGCTGTGTGGCGGGCTCTGTGTGAACCTGACAGGGCTGGCTCATCGTGTGTGACCTATGCAGTTGCATGTGGCTTAATGCTCTGCCATCAACATATGGTAATTCTTAATAATTTTTTAACAAGGAGGCTACATTTTCATTTCGTATTGGATTCTATAAATTATATCACCAGTCTAGCCTTCTGAACATTATCCTGAAAGCACCATTACCTTGCTCACCCTAAAGCTAAACATTTTAAAGTTCATTGAGCAATTAAAGAGTAATATTAATTTGAGTTCCATTCTCCCTCTTTCCTTCCTCTCTCCCACCCCAGCTGTTTTCTATTTTTCCACCATTTTTCCTCCTCTTCTCCTTAACATTAGTTTTTTCTTATTATTCATCCTATTCAATGCACTCTCAATTTTCACTTTCCCCCCTTAGCTTTCCTTGATTGCCTTTTGCACTTTCTCCCTCTCCTCTCACGTGCCCTCTTTTTCTTCTCTCAGCAAAATAGATTTAGAAATGTAATGTGATGAAATAATAATGAAAGCTAGAATTTACTCCCGGGCCACTCTCTGTAAATAATATCTCTATACTGCCCTCTCCCTTACAATGTTTTGTTATTCTTCATAGCACTTATTACCACTTTATTTGTTTATTTCTAGTGCTCTTTAACAAAAATACAAACTTCCTGACACCTGAAACTAAAACAAAATAATATTGAATATAAACTGTAATTGAAAAATTTTTAAAGATTTTATTTATTTATTTTTAGAGAGAGGGGAAAAGAGGGAGAAAGAGAGGGAGAGAAACATCAATATGTGGTTGCCTCTAACGCGCCCCCTACTGGGGACCTGACCTGCAACGCAGGCATGTGCCCCGACTGGGAATTGAACCAGCGACCCTTTGGTTCGCAGGTCAGCACCCAATCCACTGAGCCACACCAGCCAGGGGGAAAATTATTTTAAGTAATAATTTTTTAAAAATACAAGCTCCCTGTGAACAGGGAATTTCTAAGTCTTGATCTTGCTATATCAACAAGACCATTGACCATCCTAGACAACAGCCTGCCACATGGCAGATGCTCCATAAATATTTATATTTACTGCCCTGGCTCCATAAATATTTATATTTACTAAGTGAATGAATGACTAAGCATTGCTGTATGAGGATTACATTAAATATATTTCATGCCTAATTCACCCAATCCTTTCAATAGTTCTATTGGTAAGTATAGAGGCAAAATTTGAACCCATGTTATTCTGGCTCCAGAACCCATTCCCTTAACCACTATATAAACAAAACTGTCTCCCTGGTTGGTATACCTGGTTCCCAAATATAAAAAATGTCTTTTTTAACTTCTTCTAATGTTGTACTGAAGATCAAACAGCTAATGCTACCATGTAAATGTTCAACAAAAATCTGGCAGCTACACAGCTCACTCCCATCAGGGGTCCCAGGCTTCCTGAGGGGCTGCGGACATGGCCTCAGTAACAGTTAGGCCCATATTTGTTTCTGAACAATTTCTCCGGACCCCATTTTATATATACAACATGTAGTACACTGCACCACTCTTGTTAGAGATTAAAATGAGGTCATGATATCAGATTAGTACAGCGATTTTCAACCTTTTTTAAGTTTCATGGCACACATAGACTAATTACTAAAAGTCTCAGCACATCAAAAAATACATATTATATGTTTTGCCAATCTGACAATAAAAATAAGTATAATTATTTTGATTCATTCACACCAGACAGCTATTGTTGTGTTGTCTCTTGTCTTTTTTTTTCCTTTTTGACAATTGAAGGGAGAAGAGGTCAGTGCCCCTGAATAAATAGTCGGGTATTGCATGTTTTAAAAATTCTTGCGGCACACTGGTTGAAAATCGCTGCATTAGTATAAAATATAATTATTAGTAGTAAATTATTAGTAGTGATAGTAGCAAATATGATTTTGAGAAAGGAGTATCTCTTTCCCCTCCATACTATGTGACCAAAATAAAATTTACATTATTCAGTATTTCCCACCTGCTCAGAATTTCAAGATGCTATGAGTACTTGTTTATATCAATATTCTAAAGTATATATTTATTAAATTATACTTGAATATATTTCCCAGATGTAAATTAGACATAATAATATCAGCTAATATTTATATAGCATTTATAATGTGCTAGGCAGGTATTGTGCTAAACACTTCATATACATTAACCATTTGAAATAAGTTTTGCCCTGGCTGGTGTGGCTCAGTGGATTGTGTGCCAGCCTGTGAAACAAAGGGTCACCAGTTCGATTCCCAGTCAGGACACATTCCTGGGTTGCAGGCCAGGTCCCCAATGAGGGGCTTACAAGAGGCAACCACACATTGATGTTTCACTCCCCCTCTTCTCCCTCCCTTCCCCCCTCTAAAATTAAATAGATAAAATTTTTAAAAAAAGAGAAAAAGAAGTTTTATTATAATCCCCATTTTATAGTTTCATAAACTAAGGCCAAAATCAAACAACTTAATAAAGCCTAGGCTTTTGTTCTTAATCAATAAACTTAATGGAATATGATTTAATAGAAATCTCACATGTCTGAAGATATAAACAGCAAGAGCATTCTAGAATGTCTGTAGTGGAATTTGACTAGTCATATATTTTAGTATGCCACCCTAAAATTATATTGTGTATATAGTTTAGGTTGTTAGTTGTGTTTTCCTTTTTCTTTTTTTTTAAAAAAGGTTTTCTCTCCTTTCCTAAAGGTATGTTATCTTCATTCCTAAACACATGAAAGTCGAAGAAGTAACAGTATCGTGTTTGCTCTTAAACTGGTAAAATTTCACAGTCAGCTTTTGGAAAAGAGCCTGAGAGAGTCTGTGACTACAAGGGTAGAACAATCATGTTATCATGAAACAACTACAAAAATTCCTTCTGGTACGTCATCTTGTACAATTCCCTTTCCTCCTATTTTCCCAGCCCTCTGCAGCGCTTTTCTCTGGACATGTCCCCTTTCTCTACCTCCCGTTAACTTTGTAGTGCCCTTCAATGTGTTCGGGACTTTCTTATCTCACACTCAGCTGTAGCAACAAGACACACTGTAACTTTTGAATCCAAACTGGTTCAGACATGCTGTAAGTTCTAAGAAGCTAACAATACCCCTGGCAAGAAGGCCCCCAACAGGCATAATGGCTACATCCACTTTGGAGTCAGGATCAATGGAGGCTGGGGGTGGGCAGGTCAAATGGGCAAAGCCTGGAAGCAGGAAGTTCTAGAATAAATATAATAAATATTATGAACACTGCTACTGCCCTATCCTAAGACCATCAATATACTTAATGGAATATGATTTAATAGAAATCATAAATCATGACTAATGGTTTAGTCATAAAACCATGACTAATTTATCGGAATCACTCTCAGCATGAGACTGAGACAACCACTACCAAAGCATTGGAACTGATGTGCTAGTTGAGACCTATTGACCATCCTTAATAAAAGAAGTTGGTAATGCTGAATAAAGCTGGTACTAGTAGCTTCCTTTAGTGTGGTTCCAAACAGCCATGAAGCCTGTTTCTTTGGCAATACAAATAAACCATTAAAAAAAAAGCATGGTGCCTTAGCTCTCCCCTAAAACTATCCTTTAACCATAATATTATGGGCAGTAGTCCAATTTCACATATAGAATGAAAACAAACACAGGACTTCAGCATCATCTGATTGTTCACTTTTCCACCAAAACAAAAAGAAAGCCAACGGAGCTGATCCAAGTACCCATTTCAGGGGAGTCCAGCAGGAGACAGACCGAACCACCTGGGAGAAGCTTACTCTGGGAGCAGCTGTGCATGAAGTCAGGAGTTGGGGGAGTTGGGGGAGTTGGGGGATAGGCAACCTGGGCTGAGTGAAAGAGGCTGTGGGCCACTGAAAATCCCCAAAGGCACGACTCTTGGTCTTGGAAACCCCCTCACGATGCCTCAGGTGGAGGAGACCCATTCTACCAGATGATTTTATGCAGGCAAGTGTGCCAGGAAGGCTTGTACACTCTGTGAAAAAAGGGCTGTTGAGCCATTCTTAAATGACACTGGTAGAATCTGTGAGTCACTGAGCATTCTGAGCTTCCCTTGTTAGAGTCAGAGAAGCAAACCCCTCCTGGCCCTGATCTGAACACTGATCTTGAGCAGGGCACCTCAGATTCCCTACCTGAAAAACCAGGTGGGTAGGAAGAGGAAACTAACAAGAGCTCAGGATTTTACAACAGAAAATGTTTAGTGAAGCAATGCCTTTCTTCTGTGACGGGGGAAAACAAATAGAACTTTTGGATGTCCTTTTGACCTCAATTTCAAGGTGCAGAGGGCTCCCTGAGAGTGTTTCTCTCCCGTATTGCCAGCCCCATCCTCTCCGTGTCCTAACCCCGTCCCTCCATGACTATTCCAGGGTCAACCCATCTCCCTCCAGCTACACCCCTTCTCCACCCTCTCTGCCTTCAGAGCTTTCAGCTGTTTAAATACTTCCACCTCCTCTTCTTCTCTAAGGATGACTTTCTCTGGACCGCCTTCCTTCTTTTGCCTCACAAAGTCACCATTAGCTCAGAAGCTCTTACCGATTAGTTTGCTTATCCAGCTTCTATGTGCTGGGCACAGCAGAAGCTTCTGCAGAGGGTACTAAGATATAAGACACAGGTCCTGCCCTCAGGAATCTTTTGTCTAAGGGTGGCTATAACACGACACACACACACACACACGCGCGTGCACGCACACGCACACATACACAACCAAGTGAGTCAAAATGCCCTGGACTCTTTGGGATTTCAAAGGATGGAATGTTCACATCTGGTTGGGGAATCAGGAGAGGCACCATAGAAGAAAGAGTATCTGAGCTGCGCCTTTGCAAGATGGGCTGCACTCTGGCAGGCAGGAGTAGAGTGAAGAACCATTCAGGAAGGGTACCAGTGAGCAGCAGGAGGAGGGAAATCTCAGAGCACACATCAAACAGTAACCTCTCCGGTTCGGCCCAAATGGAAGTCCTGTCTTTATTTTCCAACCTTCATATTTGGCCACGTGGTCTCATGAGTTCCATAAGGGCAGTGGAATAGGATAGAGTTGACACCTAACTACTGAGGGCATGTGCAAGTATGTGTAGAAAGGCATTGCATGCCAGCCTAAGAAGTCTTCATGTAATCAATGATGTTAACAACAGTTTAGGAAAACTAATTTTGGCTAATATTGTCCCAGATAAAAACTTGCCAGGAGCTCCATGTCCGTCCTCCAAAATAACATCAAGATGTTTTAGCAGTAGACTTTGCAAAAGAGTGTTCGCACTCATTTTATAACCTAAATACGAAGCTAACGGTGGGCCTTCCAGGTCCCCTGCTGGTGGTGGGGACAGGGCAGCACCTGAGGAAAATATCTGTGCAGTCTCCACTCTTGAGCATGATGCTGGGAGGGTGCTGGGACCACCAGATTGAAATTGATTTTTTTTTCTTTAGGAAGACCAGGTCCGAGATTGGGGATATTTGCCCTAAGAAGAGAGAGTAGAACAGGTCGAAGACACACAGTAAGAAGTCAGGTCCAATGACAGAGCAAGACTAGCTGATAGTTCCAAGGATGGATGAAATCTATAGACGTTGCCCAGGGTTGTGAGACCGGGGGCAGACATGGAGAGTCAGGGGCTGAGGCCGAGGATCTGAAGCAGCCATGGCAGCAGAGGCCGCAGTGACACACATTCAGGCTCCCTCCACCCCTTACTCATTCCCCTTTAGACTGCTGAGCTAGCCACTAGGCAAACGCACGCATTTTAGACAGTACTGGGACAGTATACAGTATGTTCCATGTGAAAAAAATTGAGCTTCCCATTAGTAAAAAGCTCTGATTTCTTCTGCCTGTTGAATCAGGTAAAATTATTTGCCCTTCTTCACATGATGCTCAAATAAAGTGAAGGTATAAAGGATAGTTATAATGAAATTGTAGGATTTTGCAACTCACCTGCGTGTTGACAATCCAAAAATCAACCACGTATCAACAGCTTCCCATGCCTACAACACTACCCTCAGCCTTTTGAAGAGATTTAAAATGTACTTAATGCAAAATCAAATTTAAATGCTTGGCAGAAATACATTCAGATTTATTTACATGTAGTGAATTTCAGAGCACCTGGCTCTGGGACCTTTCTGAGGACGAAGAGACAACACCAAAAAAACCAAAAAACAAAAAACACTTTTCACTTAACCTACAAATATTAGTCAACAAATATTTACTGACTGTCACACTCAGATACAGTGATTTCCATCCCATCCCCACACTCACAGGTGACTGGTACAGGCAGACAGTCAAAAAGAATTAAATGTTAGAAACTGCCCTTTTAACACAAAGAAATGTATTCTCTCATTTTAATCCTGTTCTTGTACTCTGTAAATTAATCCCCATATTACCAAAGAAGCTGTTTTTAAGTCTTAAGTAGAAATTTTAAAAAACATAACTGAGAGGCCATCAGACTTGAGGGGCCAGCAACAATACACATAAACATTCTGCATTTTTTCTACAAATCATATCCACTCAAATATAAATTGGTTTCATTGATAGGTCTGATTTTTCTCCGTGCTTTTCACAAAGCAATATTTTAGAGAAAACAATTGAAACTTCATATAAATGAGATGGACGATCTATTTAGGGATGGCATGAAGCCCTTTCTGATCACTTGAAAGTCATTTCTACTTTTTAACCTTGTTGTGACGAATCAGGAAACAAATACAATGCCAAAAAAGGTGGCTTACTTATTTATTGTAATTTCCCTAAGAATAAGGGAACTTTGAGATTACGTATGTACAGAATTGTAACTGTTTCTCAAAACTATTTTTTATTGTTATAGAGAAAAGGATAAAGAGAAGTGAATAAGACTACCTTAACATAGCTAAGAAGAAACAATAAAATATAAAGGAGCCCTACCTTAAAGTAGCTTCAATGGGCAGTTCAAATGACTGAATCTCAGCCAGGGCATTCTCATAGGTTTGATCTGGGTCTTCTTCCAACATTGCTCCACATGCCCCTGATTTTGCAGCTGCAGACATCAGATTTCAAGAGCAATAAGCTTTAATTTATAAAAGAAATGTAGTTTTCCTTACAACTATTACACGGTCCTCTGTTCACCCAGAGTAGCAGCAAAAACTGAGCTCACTGTCTGACTTCATGCTATCAAAATCCTTGCTTCCAAGAATGTTGCACAGCTGTTGCTGTCCTGTCTCTACTTATAACATTTTACTTATTATTAACCTTGACACAGTTCAGAAAGTTCCTGCCTGATGCTTGCTATATTTACTCACTTGTTTCTCGAGGAGAGTAACTACAAACTTGGTAGGAATTAGAATCATTACACTATAAAAAATTATTAAGTAGTTGACTCGTTAGGGTACATATTTTAATATTATTTATACTAAATACATAATAAAAGCTATGCTCCTAGCTATTCGTGCCACTATACCCTTGCCCACAAACCCAAGCACGTAGCTTGTCCAGGAAAAATGTAACATCCTATAGGATAGGATTTTGAGGTCACTGGGCTACTTCCTTGGTCCCCCTTCTTCATTTCTCCATCCTACTCAATGCCATGTAAAGTTTCTCCATTATAGAACTTCCCCTTCTGTCCCCTGTCCAAATACAGTGCTCCTGGAAGCAGTTAGATTTGAGTCACTTATTCCTCACTGTGAATACATTTGCCACAGCCTTTCTGCAGAGACCAAGTTTTAATGAAGAGAAAGCATGAAGCTGCCAGGCTATGAAAGGAGACAGGTTGCCACTGGGAGGAAGACAGAGTGCAGGAAGCAGAGGCCCAAAATATCAAGGGGAAGTGTGGCCTAGAGCCAACCCCAAGTACACCTAAAAAATTAAATGGGCACGATGCCATTTGCATTAGATCTCCCTCAGCTCTCAGTTTAACCTCAGGCTGATAGCTCACGGGATGGGTAGAGAACCATTTTTTATTTTTTACAGTTTTTATGAGATTTTAAAATATTGTTCTAAAAAAATGAAGTTGTTTCTCCTAAAAATGTAGTATTGATATAAGGCATACAAGGTACCTGTCATAAACTACATCCATTTTTTTTTTTAAATTTCTCCCTGTATAAATTGCATCCATTTTTTACTTCTCCCTAGCCAGTGCCTCACTGCAGGCACAGTGTGCCTCTGTGCCCCATGACTTTGGGCTTAGCCATGTGACTTCTACTGGCCAATGATAAATGAGCTCACGTGACAGTCTGTGAGCTCCAAGCCCAAGCTTTGGGAGGTCTGGCATATTTCTGTTTGCCCTCTTGCCCCTCTGCCATCACCTTAGAAAAACATGCCCTAGCTAGCTTGCTGCGCCACGGAGGAAGCGGCCATCTCCACAGACCCACAAAACTGCAAGGGGAGGCATATGCCCAATCTAGCTGCAGCGGCCTAAAGCAGAGCTGCCACCCAGGCACAGGCTAGGCCAGCCACGCCCCGCATGGTCCACAGACACAGGAGCAATAATAAATGATGGCTGTTCTCGGCCACTGAATGTGGGGTATACAGCAAGAGCAAGCCAATGCGGCATCCCGTACTCCCGCCCCACCAACAGGCTCAGTTCCTAGCTCTAGCGTTCCTCCAAGGCCGGGTGGAAGAAATGTCGCAGGAGTATGCCTAACGCCATTTCCCCCAAGGCGAAGTGATGACACCCTCCTTTAAGACTTGACGCAAAACAGTGGTCTTCTATCTCATGTTAGTCGTTTATGTGCAAGGTTTTTAATTTTTATAAAATTATCAGATTATTTAAGGACAGAATGTGTATTTGATTTATATTTGCATCCCCAGGACACTTAACACATTGCCCTGTATCCAGTGGGTACTCAAGAAATGCTTATTGAATGAAAGAATGAATGATTGCAAAAGCTACAAGCTAAGAGCTAACTCTGACTTGTGAGAAAATGTTGGTCCAAATTAGGCAAAAAATCTGACAAGTGCAGATTGAATTTATCAGAGTCTGAGAATACACAAATACAAAATGACAAATTACTCTGCTCATAAGAGAGCTTTGGTCATCACCACATATATCATAGAGAACAAATTCATAGGTAATGCCGCAAAGCCGTGAATATAGAGTGATGGTGACCCAGCCTTGTATGTCACATAGTTTTTAAAAAAAATTATTCTTCTCTCCACATACCCCAAATTTTTATTTTTTTAATTTTCAAACTTACAGAAGAGTTATAAGATGAATACAATGAACAGCCATATATCCTTCATCGGACTCCCCAATTGTTAAAAATTTGACACAATTACTTTCTCTTTCTGTCTGTTTATTCAAGGGGATTATATAATGTAGGCATATGCTTTTAATACATATAGTGAGAAATTTGTATTAATTTGAAAAAAGTATGATTAGAATAATATAACACTATAGTACAAAGTAGTATAATAAACACATCACAGTAGCTTTGACTTATTGTTACTGCATGACCCTGTTCTTACTACATAGTCCCAATCGTCCTTTTTGGTACAGCCAGCCCCACCAGGAGATTCAAGGTCTTCTAAGCTGCTAGCCTGATTGCCCAGTACCCATGCCTCCTCCTCCTCTCCTCTGCTCTCCCCACCCCTCCTATACTCCTACACTTCTCTCTTCTGTCCCTCCCACTTCTGGTAAGTGAATTTTCTCTCTGCCTCTTACTTTCTTCTAAGCTGTACAAAACCCAGGCAACAACTTCCTGTTTCCACTGGCTAACCAGCATCTTCCTTTTATTCAAAACTTTCCTTGAGTGCCATTTCCTACCGGAAGTCCACACAGACTGAATGAACAGAAGACAATCTCCTCCCGAAAGTAACATTTAAGAAAAACAACCTCCCCTATCCTATAGGGTTGACAACAAATTCGCCAAACAAGGAAAAGAAAAGGAGGAAATGGATAAATTTTTAAATAGCTATATTCCAAGGTGCCCATAAAAGTGAATGGTGTGTATGATTGGAATGTTTGCTTTACTCCCAGCTGTAGCTCAAACTGTTGAACTACTTCCTAGGATCAAGCCCAACCACTGGTAGGAGTTGTTTAAGTGGCCCTAGGTCAGTGGTTCTTGTCCCTCCCCAACCCCAGGGCAATGCCCGGACACATTTTTGATTGTTACAACTGGAGGTGAGTGCTACTGACATCTGGTGGGTAGAGGCCAGAAACGCTGCTAAATTGCCCACAATGCACAGCACAATCTCCCACGGTTGTCCAGTCCAGAATGCCAATAGTGCGAAGGTTGGGAGTTCCTGCCCTAAACTGATCTTTGGGACACATGATCAGGCTCTGTGTGGTGTTAATACGGCCCAACTGGGACCCCTTTCTGGGTCTCCTTTTCCTCTTCTCCATAGTGGAGTCTATGTCTTGCTATTCTGCTAGGACCCTTAGTCCCTCTAGAACTAGAAACCAATTTTTAAAAACAATTTTTACAGGAGTTTATTTGAGCCAAACTGACAACATATGCCAGGGAGCAAAATTCAAATGCTTCCCAATTTTTTTTAAAGTAAGTTTATTATTCGAATAACAATCCATCAGTCTTTTGCCTTCCCCCCTCACCAGGACTAGAACCCCAGCCTCCCACTCTGTACTGGAACCACCAGTTGAAGCATTCTGTTCATGTGTCTCCCTGACACAGGTGCCCCTCTGCTATTTGTAGATTCTAGGACATGCAGGGCCTGGGGGCAAGGCAGCGGTGGCCAGAAGGTTGGAGAAAGGTAACAGAAGGAGGTGACCCAGCCTGACTATTACCACCTGCTGTTCACTTCCATTCAAGAGCCTTGGTGGAAACTGAGTTTCACCCTCCCAGCACTACCATAAACCTTCCTGTGGGGGTAATTCTCTCACATTTTTACGTTGCCCTCACACCCCCTAATGTTTTGATGTGTCCATTAAAAAAAATTCAGGGACCTAAAAATAGAATTTCCTAATATAATAAAGGGAGTCTATCCAAAAAAATGAAGGAAGAGAGGGAGGGAGGGAAGGAGGGAGGGAGAGAGAGAGAGAGAAAGAAAAAGAAAGAAAGAAAAGAAGGAAGGAAGGAAGGAAGGAAAAGAAAGAAAGAAAGAAAGAAAGAAAGAAAGAAAGAAAGAAAGAAAGAAAGAAAGAAAGAAAGAAAGAAAGAAAACCCGTACTGACATCTTACTAGTGGAAAAAAAAGTCAAACATTGGCCTCCTCAGCTCACGAAAACATCACTAGCTCTGCCTGAATTTGACCTGGAAGCCCTTGCCAAGGCAATAAGGCAAGATAAAGAAACAGATATAGAGACTGACAAGAAAGAAGAAAAATTTATACTTGCAGAATATATGACTATTTACATAGAACAGATGGACCAAAAAACAGAAATAGAGCCCGGATAGCTCAGTCACTAGAGTATCAGAATTAATGAGTGAATTTAGCAAGGTTTCTAAATTAAAAAATTAAATATAAGTCTATGTATTAGTAACAATTAGGAAATGAAATACAAAGTCAATACCATATACCATAACATCAAGAGGGTTGCTACCTGAAGAGAGTTTGGAAATCTATTAGGTCATGGCTGAAAGTGCTAACAGAGTCATAAAACATTTTTTTAAAAGTATGCCAGGCACACCCTGACCATCATGGCTCATTGGTTGAGCGTTGTCCTGAAAAGCAAAAGGTTGCTGGTTCAATTCCCAGTCTCCATTGGTGGGGGCATGCGGAAAGCAACAGATTGATATTTCTCTCCCTCTCTTTCTCTCTCCCTTCCCCTATCTCTAAAAATAAATCAATAGCCCTGGCTGGTGTGGCTCAGCGGATTGTGTGCTGGCCTGCAAACCAAAAGGTCACTGGTTTGATTCCCAGTCAGGCCACATGCCTAGGTTGCAGGCCAGGTCCCTGGTTGAGGGGTGCACAAGAGGCATCCACGCATTGATGTTTCTCTCCCTCTCTCTCTCCTTCCCTTCCCCTCTCTCTAAAAATAAATAAATAAAATCTTTTAAAAAATAAAAATAAATAAAATCTTAAGAAAAAAACCCAAATCTATGCCAGGCATACTCCACCTCTTGCTTGCCCCTCTTTCTGAAAAACTCATGTTCTGATATCCACTTGGCTCACTCTTTCACTTCCTCCAGGGCTTTAATAAAAAGTCACCACCACTGAAAACAAAATACAGTATTTTAAACTTGACCTGGAAGTCCATATCCCCACCCTACTCTCTCTGCTCTATTTTTATCCCTTAGTACTTATCACCTTTAAACATACTGCTCACTTATTTATCTTGTTTATTATCTGTTTCTTCTCTTAGAATGTAAGATTAATGAGGACAGGAAATTTTTTCTACTTTGTTCACTGATGTGTCTCCAGTGCCCGGAACTGTGCCGGCAAATAGGGAATACATACAATAAATAATTGTTGAATGGATGGATGAGTGGATGAATAAGCAAAGAACCATAACAACGAGAAAGCAGAAAAGTAAACACCTGGATAATTTTAATATATGAATATAGAAAAAAAGTACTAGAAAAGAAAAAAGGAATAAAAAGGTCAGGAAGGGCAACCCAACTACACATTGAAAGATGAATAGGTTAAACAAAATGTCATAGAAATATGCAGTGGAATATTATTCAGCCTTTAAAAGAAAGGATATCCTATCTCATGTGGATGAAGCTTGAAGACAATATAGTAAGGGAAATAAGCCAGCCAGCCACACACACACACACACATAAATTCTGTATGATTCCACTTATATGAAGTATCTAAAGTAGTCAAATTCAGAGAAACAAAAAGTGAAATGTTGGTTGTCAGGGGGTGGAGATAGAGAGGAATGAGAAGTTGTTTAATAGGTAGAGTTTTTTTGTTTTGTTTTGTTTTACTTTTTATTGAACTATTAGGGTGACCTTGGTTAATAAAATTTTATGTTTCAGGTACACGGTTCTATAATACATCATCTGTATACTATATTGTGTGTTCACCACCCCAAGTCAAGTCTCCTTCCATCACCATTTATCCCCTCTATATTCTCTTTCACCTCCCCTGGCTATAGAGTTTCAATTCTGCAAGATGAAAAAGCTCTGGAGATTTCTTTCACAATAATGTAAATATACTTAACACTACTGAACTGCACACTTAAAAATGGTTAACATGGTATTAAAAAGTACAAGAAAGGCTCAGAGGAGGATAAAAAATGTCTATGTAGGAAGGGTATTGGGACTGAGAATTGAAGAATGGATACTATTTGGAAATTCTAAGGTGGTGAGGGCACTCGTGGACAATTCATATACAAGGCAGGTGGGAACAGGGACCCTAATGTAGAAAGAGGGCAGAGCCAGTGAAGTGGGGGTGTGTCTGGGGCGGTGAATTCCGGTTGCCAGGTTGCCGCCGAAGACAGAGTGGAATCGCAAAGATAGCAGAGATTGGCCCTTAGTTGTTTTGCTGCTACTGTTACTATACCTATAGCTACTAACACAATGGCTGGCACATGTTAAGTGCTCAATAAATATTTGTTGAATAAATAATCTTTACACAGCAGTGCAGTGGCTTTGCAAGTAATGGGCAATCAATAAATATTTAATCATGATATTGCAGAGTTTAACTTACAAAGGTTATCTAAAATAAAACAGTTAAAACTTGTTTTAGTTATTTTATTATTATTTTGACATTAGAAAATCTTTAAAGATATTCAGTTAAATTTGAAAACCATAGTATTATTATCTTCAGGAGACTCACGACGATATGATTTGTTATTAGAGAGTTCGTTTTTAAGAAATATCTATGTTATTCAAAATTGTGATTCCAAAGGGCCATTCTATATTTTTCCTAGCACCTTAAAAATTTAGAACGTAATATTTCATTACAGAAAGTATTTGATCTTTCAACATATCTGTGTTTTCTCAATAAACTATATTCCTTCTTTTCTATGAGGGATAAAATGCTTAAGAAAATAGCTTATAAAAATCTGTTCTAAATTTCTGATATATCTCATCATATTTTTCTGTTTGTAAAATTATACAGGACATGGTGTTTCTGTTAATAGTATGATATCACTACTGTTATCTGAGCTATTGTTCCCCAGAACATGCTGCGGTTTTTGTACATGCCAAATCCTTATACACACTGCTTCCTTCATCCAGAATGCCTTTCCCAACCTTGCTTTCTTGTCTCTACAATGTGGATAATAATAGCATCGCCTATCTCATATGGCTGTTGTTACGATTACAAGACTTTTAAGCATTTATTTGGTAGAGCACTCTGGAAAGCGTTTAGCACATGATGAGCATAAATAAGTGTTAGCTGTTATGATTACTCATCTTTTAAGGCCTTGTTCAAATGTCACCTCATTGCGGAGAGTGATTTGCTGCTGTCTCCCATAACGCTTTTGAACATATCTTTATCAAAGATCTCTCCGTTGGTATTATTGTTTTTGTTATCCATTTATCTACCTCCTTGGACAATGAACTGCACAAAGGTAAGGAATCTGCCTTATGTTTCTTTAGACTCATAGCATCTAGCATGATACTAGGCTCACAGTGGACGTATACTGAATGGTTGCCGAATGAATGGAAGACTTAAATAGGAATGATGAAAACAATAATGATACTTCAAAACAAATATCGGTGTTGTCAACTACTTGATTAAACTAACATTTTCCCAATTTGACAAGAAAATTCTGGACTAATTGTTTGAACGGATTATTTCTTTTCTTTATCTTTGTGCAAATCTATGGTTTCACTAAAAGAAGGCAAGGTAAAATCTCTCTTACCACTTACATTGTCTGTTTCTCTGAATTCTCTAACATAATTGCTATAGTAGAAATAGCTTCACCAAGCAAATACTTGAATCTTATACCTCTTCTCTCTGCTACATTAGGGTCCTCTGATTGAAAAGTTTTAGTGCGCCCCTGCTGATCTTTTCCCAGGTGTAAACGTTAAACATGTTCATCCTGGCCAATACAGAATCAACGGACAGCACTGTCATAGAGCTAGATTATGGCGCTACCTAGTGGTCAACTTTTGGCACATATTTTATTGAAACTGGCTCATGCTCTTCTAGGTTTTAACTTTATCTTTTATTTTGGCAATTGTAAAACGTCATTAGAAATCACTAAATATCTTGGTCTCTTTTTTCTAGAGTGTATGGCAACTGTTCCATGTGTGATTTATCCTCCATTCATCTAGTTCAGATCTCTTTAGCAGAACTGAGAATTTAAAGACATGCTACAAGGCCTAATATCAAGAAGCCAAATATACCCTTTACTCCCACAGGAAAACTGGGATCTTTAGAGTCAGAACGCAGGACACTAACTTGTCTGGCCATACAATGAAAAGGTAGGCTACTGGGTGCCCCATCTGAGTCCCCACACATCTGGCAAGCTGCCCATGGCAAGTGCACCCTTCCTTTGCACATTTTTCTAAACAATCATTCTATTTTCCCTCTTCTGAAACTAAACAATTCCCTCAAAAGTATGGCTTCAGGTATCAAATAGGAAATAGTACTAAACAAACGGAAATGTTTTGCTTTAAATACTGAAGCCATTTCTTTACATTAAGAAATAGTTTGCATTCAAAGACCATAATTGAAAAGAAACATGAATCATCAATCACAAGAGGACTTTATAGATAAGAAATAAGCACCAGCCTGAACAATTGTATTAGACACATACTAGGATTTTTTGCTGAGTCATTTTTCAGGAAGTGGGCTGTCCAGGAAGATTTCTACAGGAGGAACAATTGACAATATTTTCATATTAATAACCTCCAGTTACTTTATTGTTCTCAAAATTTCTGTTAATGAGTATTTTCCTGTTCAGTTAAAAAAGACATTAATCAAAAGACAAAGCCTAATCTGATGTATTTTTATGTGTTTTTGGATGTTTTCTTGTGTAAATGATATTAAATATATTTACGTAAGTTGTAAAACGTCCTCATTACTGAGCATAATATTAGAATATATTCTGTTACGAATCTTTTTTTTTTTAAACATATGTGCTATAATATATGTTGGATACATTCCTTAGAGTGACTCCAAATAATCATTTTGCAGTCAGTTTCCAGCAAGGCAGCAGAAATGTTTCTACTTGCTGGTTTGGAGCCTTTTCTGCCCAACTCCTTCTAAGATTTCTCTCACTCACCTCCTCAGATATGGGACAATCATTGTGGGCTCCTGGAGACCAGCTTCAAGATTAGGCCATTCACACAAAGGTTCCTCAGAAAATGCTCCGGCAGGACCACAGAGGAAAGACAGGGTCAGTGTGTTCCCTGGACACTCTCTAGAATACATACGTTTGGGCCCTGTCCTGTCCACAAGCAGTGAGCCTCTCTTTCTCTTAGCTTATGAATGAGGGTTTGTCACAAGAGGCTCAAGTCACCTGCCTATGGGATTGGGGGAGGTAAATTGTGAGATAAGATCATTGTGTGGTTATGATTCTTGTTAGTATAAATAATTAGCCCTGGCTGGTATGGCTCAGTGGGTTGAGTGCCAGCCTGCAAACCAAAGAGTCGCAGGTTTGATTACCAGTCAGGGCACTTGCCTGGGTTGCGGGCCAGGTCTCCAGTAGGGGGCATGCGAGAGGCAACCACACATTGATGTTTCTCTCCCTCTCTTTCTCCCTCTGTTCCCCTCTCTCTCGAAAAAAAAAGTATAAATAATTATCGTGCTTGCCTTGATTTAACGCAAATATATCTCCCAACACTCCGTCCTACCTACCTCAACTGAAGCCCTGGTGAGAAAGCTTCACTTTGCATATACAATGTAGCTTTCCTTTTGTACTAGGTGATAAACAAAGTGGTCCCAGCTATACAACCAGGTACCAGAACAGAAGTGGGTGTCTGTGTAGTGTGGCAGTGGTATACACAGACTCAGGAGTTGGACTGCCTAGGTTCAAATCCTACCTCTGCTACTTATTAGCTATGTGACCCTGGGCAATTTTCTGTGCCAGGAGTTTCCTAATCTACGTAATAAACAAGCTCCTACCTCATAGATTTATTGGGGAGATTAAATTATTTAATACAAATAAGGTCTTCACAACAGAGCCAAGAAATAAAAAGCACTACAGAAGCATTTTTATGTCCTTGTTTAATAATAAACCATTGAGGATAATTTTTAAAAATTCAACTGCTTTATAATTTTGTTATGGTGAGTAGGGTTGTTTTTCTATTTCTTTTCAAATGGACACATGTAGATGTGCCTCTCATACTTAGTGGTCAGAGTTTTGAAAATGTCAGTGACCCATTAAAATGTTATGAGACTAAAATGCTCATATACTTGCAATGTTGTTTCCTGTGTACTGATCTTTATGTTTTGTTAATTTACTCATTCATCTTTAAAAAGAAACCAATATTCATTACAGCATTATTTACAATCGCCAAGATATTGCCAAGACAAGCAGCCCAAGTGTCCATCAATAGATGAGTGGATAAAATAACTACGGGACATTTACACAACGGAATACTACTCGGCCGTAATAAAAGAAGAAAATTTTACCCTTTGTGACAGAGTGGATGGACCTGGAGAACATTATGCTAAGTGAAGTAAGCCAGTGAGAGAAAGACAATATGATGTGTTTCATTCTTATGTGGAATCTGGTGAACAAATGAACGAACAAGCAAAACAGAGACAGACTCATAGATGGTGAGCAGATGACAGCTAGTCGGGTGGCAGAGGTGAGGGAGTGGAGGAACTGAGCAAAAAGGAAAAAGGGCTCATGGACTTGGACAACAGTGTGGTGATTGCTGGGGGTAGGAGGGTATAAGGAGACTAAATGGTAATGAAAAAATACAACAAAGATTAAATTTTAAAAAGTAAAAATAAACCAATAGATTTAAGAATTTAATATGTACTTGAAAAGTCCACAGGTCAGTGAAGAAATTTCTCCTTTATCCCCGCTGAAATGAGGGGGGTGGGATCTGGCAATGAGGCACCTACAGTCCACATCCAGGATGGCACACACACCTGCTGGGAGAATTTGCCTCTGGGCCTCAGGGTCAGGCTTCGAATGCAGGCCGGTGTAACTCTAGAGCGCATAACCACTGTGTGATGCTGCCTTCCTGGCTCAATGGAGCTTCATAACCCAGGGTAATCCTTTTTTTCCTAAAATCTAGGACCTTCCATTCTCCAGGCTTCAGGTTCCTGGAGTTTATTTTTGGAGGTGAAGAAAAGCATCAACATTAGAAAAAGAACCTCCAAAGAAAAAAAATCTGATTAAATGCACTTCAGTGGTGTTGTTTTTTTCCTGCTTTGACATTCCCCAACCACCATTAAAGAAAGACTGGAATGTGGAAAAGGGGAAACCTAAATTTTTCCTGTGGTTTTTCATCATATCTCCCTGGTTTCTCCTTCTCGGCCCTCTTCTCAGGTTTCTTTTCATTAGTTTGTCCCTTAAGTGTAGCTGTTTTCCAGGAATCTGCCCTCAAATTTTTCTTTTTCTGCTAGACTCTTATGAGTTCACCCTCCACTTGTATGTTGATGAGTCCTAAATCCAGATCTGCAATTGCTCTTCTCTCCTAAGCTCCAAACTTTATCTCTCACAACCTACATAACATCTCCACTAGAATATCCCGTCCCGCTGACATTCGACATGTCCAAAACTGAACTCGTTAACTTTCCTCTCTGCTTTAGTCCATTTGGGTTGCTGTAATGTAATATCACAGACTGGGTGGCTCAAACAGCAAACATTTATTTCTCACAGTCCTGAAGTCTGGGAAGTCCAAGATCAAGGCGTCAGCAGATTCGCGGTCTGGTGCGAGCCCGTATCCTGGTCCATTAATGGCTATCTTCTCAATGTGTCCTCACATGGTGGAAGGGCCAAGGGAGCTCCCTGGGGTCTCTTTTACAAGGATGCTAATTTCACTGATGAGGGGTCCACCCTCAGGACCTAATCACCTCCCAAAGGCCCCAACTCCAAATACCATCACATTGGGGATTAGGGTTCAACACATGAATTTTGAGGGGACACCAACATTCAGCCTATAGCATTCTCTTCCCACTTTAAGCCTTCCATACACCAAACTCCCACTTACTAATAATGATGATCTCTCCAACATAGATATTCCAATCTTCTTTTCCTCTCCAGATCAACCTCTGCCTATCTCTGATCAATTATCTCTAAGCCTGGTTACCTCTGGGCCTTTGTAGATGCTGTTCTTTTTGTCTGAAATGTCTTTCCATCTGTCTACTTGGTGAAGAAATTTCTACTTTTTTTTTTTTAAGATTCAATACAGACATCTCCCGCCTCAAAGCCTCCTTAGGTCCAAAACTGTACTTCACATAGAGCATATTTTAGATAGGGGACATACATGTTTTATTTCCAATACTAAGCCATGAATTCTTTGAAGACCACCTCTAGGCCTCATTCATCTTCATAGTCCTCAGAGCACTTAGGACAAGACCTCATACAGACAACTCCTCAATAAACGTTTGCAAAAATAATCAATTAATTAATGTAGTAAAAAGGACTCGGTGTGTTTTAGAGTGATGAGTTATTTCTTCTGTCACTCATATTTTATCTTCAAATTTCCGTTATCAACAATCACTTTTCTGGATTGGTCACCACTCAGAAATGTTGACGCTGTACACACTCTATCTCACAAAACATTTTAGAGTATATTTGGTTCATAAGGCCTGACACAATCTGTCCCCTTATAAGGACACCTCTCATAGAGTAAAAACTGAGCAAATGACTAATGTGAATTCCTTCACTTCAAACACACTATGATAAAAAGAAAAGTTTCCATTTATACCAGGTTTTACAGGGTTATGGTTCAATAGGTGATCTGTATGCTTCCTTTTTACTTCTAAACACATGTGTTCCTTTGTTTCTCAGGAAGCAATTATCATGTAGCCATGGAAATCAACAAGTGCAAAGGAAATGTTGCAGGGGAATAATGAAGCCAACTAACTCAACTCTACAAAAGTTGGTCACATCCTAAAATAATTAAAATACGACCATCCAAAAGCTCTTAGATGAAGTGTTAATCAGTGCTTAGTATTTTGACAGTAACTGTATAGTATGTGAAAAGATTTCAAGAATTCTAAAGCATTTAAAAAATGTAATACATTATCAAGACAAATGTAAAATATGTATTGAGTAACTACTACCAGCTAGGCCCTTTCACATATATTCCCTCATTTTGTCATCTCAAACAGCTGTATGGCTGTTTTTAGTATCCATACTTAAAAAAAAAAAAAAGACTTCGACTCTAAGAGGTTAAATACCTTGCCCAGAGACTAGCGAGAGACAGCATTTGAACAACATGCTCCTTCCATCAATCAGAATTCGTCTTGGAGATGAATCACGTCCAGAACCTACGGCCTGAATTTCAAGAGGGATTCAACACAGAGCCACCTCCCAACCAACTTTCCACACTTGTAAGATTTAGCTGCTTCTTTGCTTAAATAGGCCTACAGTTCATAGCCTTGAGGCAGACTTGTCATTTAGAGGTTTAAGACCTCACAATACCAGGAAAGATCAAGACTATAAATTGTTTTCTTTAAAGTCATACATAAGTCATAAACATCACATAAGTAAAATCCTGAAACAATGGACAATCCTATTATTACCTTCTTCTTATAGTAGATTTTGTAATGTCAAAATTGTTGTAGGTTCTGTAAAAGATCCGGAAGAAATATGTGACAAGGTGAGTTAAGAGGAATTATGTTGAGCTTTGAGTCACAGGGAAGAGACTACAGTGGCCCTGGTTCTTCTATGTAAAAGAGTCCAGATATGGAACAGCACAGTCTAACGTGGCAACTCCACAAAGTCAAGAAATACCCAGACTGCTTCTATATTTCTACTTTTTAGCAAAGGCTTCTAAACATACTCAAGGTCATCTCAGGATACAAAACCACTGCTGGAGCTCTAGCTACCAAGTCCTCAATCCAGGTAGCAGGAAGAAGGGCAGGGAAAGGCAAAAAGTGTGTGGACCAGCTGTGTGTTTCCCCTTACAAAGGAGTTTTCCTGGAAGTTCCACTCAGAAACATCTGTGTTTATCTCATTAGTCCGGGCTTAGTCACATGGTCAACCTACCCACACATAAGGCTGGGAAAGATAATCTTTATTTGGTCACAGTATCATTTTGAATGTTGTTAAGATTCCATTACTAAGGGGGAATGGAAAGAATGGGAGAAGCTCTAAGGGGAGGCACCTACATTTGCAGCCACCAAAGGTAAAGGGGCGGAGGGACGGCAAAGCCCAGACAAAAGCCCAAAGTCTTCAAAAAGGAAGAATAATTAGGCTTGAATCTCAGCTCTGCTATTTACCAGGTAAAGCAGGAGAAGAGGATCAGCTAGAAGGTAGTTTAGACCAGGGTGGTAGTAATAGAGATAGTAAGAAACGACCAGATTTTGAATATATTTTGAAGGATTTGTTAATGGATTAGAATGTAGGGTGTTAGAGAATCAAGGGTGATGCCAAGATTTGTTTATTTCTTTAAGCAACTGGAAGAATGAAGTTGCCACTTACTGGGAAGGGGAACACTACTGGAGGAGCAGGTTTCAGATAAGGGTGGACAATCAGAGTCTCAGATATTTCTTTAGATAGCCAAGTGGGATGTTAAATTGGAAGTTAGACATATGGTGCTCTAAATTTAGAAGTAATCGATATATATATATATTGATTGGATGAGATTGGATGAGATCAAGGTAGCAAGAGTAGATGGAAAACAGAAAAGATCCTAGGACTAGATCCAACATAGAGAGATCAAAGAAACTAAAAGAACCAAGTGAGCAGAATGAGATGCAGGTGCTCTTCCTCCTGGGAGCACACCCATGCCTTTCTTCCCTCTCAGGGGTACATCTCCTAAGCTCTCAGGCAGCCCATGAGACTTGCAACCAGAGGAGCAGTGGGCAGCGGCAGCTCGACTGAGCCAATCCCCTGAACCTATCTCCAAGGTCCCTTTTTCTCTGATTTCACAGTGACACAAAGCAGCCCCACCTAGGCTCTTTCCTGTTGCTTTTTCTATCCTAAACCTTTTCTTGTTTCACTGTCCCCAGATTTAATAAAATCCCCTCAAAATCAAAAGAAGGAGGAAAACCATGAGAAGAAATGAGTTAGATGGAAAATCAAGAGTTCATGGAAACCATGTAAGGGAAATAGTTATATGAGAAGGGAGTGGCTGTTTCAGATGCTCCTGATAGGTTAAGTAAGATGAGGACTGAAAATCGACCACTGCTTTTGCTGCAGATGCCTTATAAGAGTAGTTTCAGTGGATAGTGGGGGTCAGAGAAGAAGAAATGAGAGGAAAATTGGAGACAGCAAGTAGATAAAACTTTCTTGAGGAATTTTGCTATAAAGGAAAGGAGAGAAATGAGGTAGGAGCAGGTTAAGTTAGAAGGAGAAGAGGAATCGAGAGAGTTTTGGGTTTTTTTCTTTATGCTAACAGAATGTTTACAGGGTACTAGGAAAGAGAGGAAGAAATTCATGATGCAGTTGAGAGGGGAGGATTGCTTGTAGTGCTGTCCTTGACTGGTTAGGCGGTTGCAGTGGTGGTAGCGTGGGGGCGGGGGCAGAAGTGGAGATGTTGACCTTTGTAAAGAGTGTGGAGAGTTCATCCAGAAGAACAGGAAGGAAGGCAGAGTCTATGAGACCAGATGTTGGTAGGTGGGTAGATATCCTTGTGGGAGCTTATGGAAGTTTTCTTCTGATGGCTTCCATTTTCTCAGTATATTGAAAGCAAGATCATCATGATGAGAGGTTGAAGGCTGAGAAGAGAAGGCGTAAAATAATCTCCTTCCAGGAGAGCGAACAAATGAATGGCCTAGGGAAATGTAATGTGATTGCTGGGCAGCTTGAAGGGTCCACTAGAGATGAGTGATCAGGAATTTAAAATGAGACCAATCAGCTTGGTTGTGTGTTTTCTTGCAGCTTAGTTCAACCATATGCATGAAGTAGGGAAAAGTTGAATTTAATGAAGGTTGTAGGGTAGCCAAGTTAGTGCAACAAAAAAAGAGAGGGGCAATGGAGATGTGAGTATATTCAACACAGTTATTAAAACGTTTGACCACAGATTTAAACTGAGTAAGGAGGGAAGTGAGGACATCAAAGAGGTGAGGGGCAGTGAAAATGTAGTTGAATCAATGGATTGTAGGTTCCAATGGACATAAAGGATTATTGGAGTTTATTGACATAAGAACGTCAAACCTGCAGAGAATTTTTACAAAAATGTATTTGAGCCAAACAGAAGATACACCTGGAAGCAAGACCTCGACAGGCTGAGATAAATGCTTCCAAGAATAACAGTTTGTGGTTTCTTTCATGCATTTAAGACTAAGGAGGGAAATTGAGGAAGATTACATGCATGTTGGAGAAAGCAAGACGGTGATTGGATTATGAGATAGTTGAGATTATGTACTCTCTTGCATGCTTTAGGAGGAGAGGTTTGAAGGGGGACATTTTGAAGGTTTATTAATGTAGGGGCACAAAACAATGGACAGGGCTCACTTAAGGAAAAGATAAGACTTTCAGTAAAGGAGTTATATGCCAGGGGTGTGACCACCCACCATAACCTGCCCAGTTAGTAATTTATGATCCAACAGATCACCCTTTAAGGTTACCTGCCATAGAACCACCCCCCTTTTTTTCATCCACAAATTCACAGTTTTTACATGTCCACTAACAAAAAAGCCTGAAATTCTTAAATCTAAACCTTCATGATGACGAAAGATGCTAGAATTAGGGGCTTGCCCATGTGAGTTCCCCCATTCACCCACCCCAAAGTAAATAAACCAGCCTCTTTCCTCTCAATCACTGACCTGATATAGAGACTGACCTCATAATGTGGCATGATAAAACCCTTTCCTGGATTCCAGATTTTCATAGACTTTCAGCCATTTCCTGCAAATAACAAAGTGGAGATTCCAGTGGACTCTCTGACATGGCCGAGTGCCAGGTCAACCAAACAATCTCTCGTTTCTGTAGCCCAAAGAGAATTGAACATCAGATCTCAGAGTCTATTGTGTTAATCAGTTTTCCAGGCAAGGCCACATCTGTTTTGACAGTGGCTCATTAAGGCTGTTCCATAAGCAGCAAGGGTGCTCTTTCTTGAGTCCCACTCTTGCCCCCAGTATGGAAGGGGGCAATAAATCAGAACCCCTCTGGTCAGGCCCTTTAAACAGGAACACGCAGAACCCAACACCTGGGATGTGTACAAGAAAAGGAAAAATATAGCCCAAAATCAAACATCTCAGGAAAACCACTCTTTCTGAGTGGAATGCCAGGGCTCACTTTTTTCAGCCAGTAACTAACAAATGCACTTCCAAGTATCTTCATATGATTGATTAACAACTCCAAAACATCATAGATTTGAAAGGGTATTTACACAAGTCACGCTGAAATTTTTCTTTCTGTTTCTCTATCAGCCACTGAAAACCCAGTTTCTTTTAGTGTCTAAACTGATGACTGGGTAATCAGACATTTTCAACTTCCCTTATGCAAGTCTTTTGTTAGGATTTTAGAATTTTCAAACCTTTATCTTTATTGAGTAACACAGGCCCGGAAGAGAGTAAATGGGTAATTAATTGTACTCTTTTTTTCTTTTAGCATCTTTTAAAAAATACAGCAGCAATAAATATTGCACCAACTACCCAGGAGTTCTCGGTAAATATGTTTACTTGATGATAACAAACAAAACCAGCAAGTAATGTGTTTTACTTTCCTGACATTTAAAAAAAAAGTCATTTTAAAATTTAAACTAAGCATCAAATACTACTCCTTTTCCCTTTATATTCAAGTCCCACAATACTTAAAATACTTGTCACCTTTTACAAATCCAAGATACTATAAAAAGTTGAACTTAGATTATAAACTAAAGATTTGCCATCACAAAATAGAACTGAAATCAGAATGTCCCACTCCTGTGAGTTTAAGAAAAAGCCTTAATGGTTCTTTTCTAGTGTGGGGTTTGGGGTTGAGTAGTATTTAAAGTACTAAACTGTCCCTCCAATATTTGAGAGGATTAGGTTTAGAGTTCATTGTGTTGACTGTCTTTTGAAAGATTAGATAGTTTAGTTCGGCTCCTACTGACCATGTAAGTGTCTCAGTGTTTATTGACCGTCTGCAGTCATTATCAAAGGCCCTGAACACCTTGTAAACAGAAATCCCATTATTTTTGTGGTACTGATAAGATTTACTGAGTATTTAATTTTTGTATGATTGACTAGCCAGTTAAAGATATTAATACAGTACAGGAAAGCATGATAAACAAGTATGAATTCAGTCAACAGGTGCCATTTTACTTAGTTTGGAAACTACAATCTCATTTTTGCTTATAGATAGTAGAAATAATATCTGTACAGTGCTCTGTTTAAAAACACTTCCAAGTACATTTGAGTGTGTTATATGAACTTCTACTAATCCTTCAATGATCTACAAAGGGGTTTACTTTTTTTAGAAAATCTTAAATCTTTCAATACATAGAAAAATTTCATAGAGAGTATACTAATTTAGTTTGGGTACACTTGAAATATTTATTTCTTGGGTGCTTTGGGCCTACATTTTAAAATGCTTTAATCAAAATAAAATTTGGAAAGGCATGCAACAGAAATGGTGCATTTGACCACACGTAAAAATCTGTGGGATCTGCATTATTTTGATTCTGAATTTGGTGATCTCTGCTAGGGGGCTGCTAACAAGCCCCCCTCCTTGCTCTCTATTAAGATGAGTGTGTGAAAGATCAAAGAGGCCTACCCTGGGGACCTACCTACATGGCAAGCCTTCAAGAAAAGATGACTTGACAGTATTCGGAGTTTAATGAAAGCAAGAAAGAGCCAGTGCCTCAGAGAGTGTTGAACTAGGGTTGATGTTCAAAAGGAAGCAGAAAGATACAAGTGGGATTACAGTTTTGCCTAAGGCATGTGGAAAGGATGGTCCACCAACCACCTTTGATTGTCTTAATGCAAAACATAAAACACAAAGCCTTTGCAATGAAGCCCCAACACACCGGAACAGCCTCTGCTCCCAGTCTTTGAGCCCAGCCTTCGGGACCCCACCTTTGCTTTTGCTGCACCCTGCTTCGTCTCCTCTTCCTGACTTGAAACAGCACCCGCTTCTTCACCTCTTCACTCTAAACGTTCAAATGTCAGTTCTGTGATGTCTTTACAAACTCAGACAAGTATCTTATTTCCTCTACCATAGTCATGGATTTCATGTCTTTTCTCTGTGTGTCCAGCTTCTCCACATCAGTAAGCTCCTAGAGGGCAGGACTCAACCTTATTCTTTTATTCTTTATAATCCCAGGGTCTAGCATATAATTTGTGCCTAATAAATACATTGGGCAGGAAGAGGAAGGGATGAAGAAAGACACACATCTATGCCTTTGCTCACACACCCACCCTATTCTCTCTTCCAATATGACGCTTGCCCAGTTAAAAACCAACTGCTTTTTGAAGGCTTCCCTGACCAATGATCTCCCACTTCTTTAAACTTCCGTAGCACCTAAGTGAGAATTACACAATTGATACTTAACAGACATGTGTTCTCATCTTGGATGTGCTTTTCTATCCATGTGCTATTTCCCCAACCACAATCAAAGAGCCCTTTGCATCACCCACAATACCCTGTGGTGCTCTGCTCAGGGTTGTTGCCTAACAAATTTGTGGGTTAAAGAGGAGAGGGGGGAAGGTCTGAAAGGTAGACCTGGAAGGTGATTTTGAAGGAGGGCACTTTCAGAACAGCACAAGCCAAGCAATTAGGAACAGCAGGCAGCCTGCCCCCAAATCCCCAAGTGCCTCAAAAGGAGACAAAGTCAGTCTACTAGGTGTTTAACAGGAGTGAAAAAAGAGCCTGTACTTAAGTTAATGAAAAGCCAGGACATTGCAAGTGGGAGCAAATGTTCACAATCAGTTGCTGGAGACAAACCAGACAAGGAAAAAAAGAACAGTGAGAAGTTATTGAGCACCAATTATGTGCTAAGCCTTTGACATACATTAAAAAAAAAAAAAACTTTATCGAGATATCATTCACATACCACATAATTTACCCATTGAAAGTGTTTGATTTAATGTTGTTGTTTTTTTAGTGTACCCACAAAGCTGTGTGACCAACAGCACAGTTTGAGAATATTCTCACCCCTCCAAAAAGAAACACTCTACCTATTAGCAGTCACCGTAATTTCCCTCACACCATCACTGTCCCGCCCCACCTCCAGCCCTAGGCAACCACTGGTCAACTTTCTGTGTCTGCAGATCTGCCTGTTCTGGATATTTCACACACATGGAATCATACAACATGTTGTCTTTTATCTTTCACTTAGCATAATGATGTCAAGGTTCATCCTGGTCGTAGAGAGCATCAGAACTTCATTGCTTTTTAGTTGCCAAATAGAAGTATTTTTGATCCATAATTGGGAATCCCAGTATGTGGAGGGCCGGTTAGGAGTTACACACAGATTGTCAACTGCGTAGGTGTTGGCACCCCTAACCTGCTTCCGGAATCAACTGTATTCCATTGAGTGGATATATGACATTTTGTTTATCTGTTCACCACTTGATAGACATTCCAGTTGACTCTAGACATACATTCTTTTGTTTATTCTTCCGAATACTCCTGGGAGGCAGATATTAGTGTCCTCATTTCACAGATGAGTAAACTGAGCCTCAGAAATGTTAACTACCCTGCCCCATCATGTAAATAATGGCACTGAGATTGAACCCTGGTCTGCCTGAGTCCAAGGCCTCTATGTCTAATCACTGTCTTTTATTTGGCAAACACTGTCAATGGAGGGAATTAGATCATGCCAAATTCCAAAGACTCTTAGAGATCACCGATGTTCCCCACCTTTCAAGGAATGTAGCTATAAGTGTTAAAAATGTGATAGTTGTGTGATGTAACAGAAGGAACTGATCTTTGGAATTCAATCTTGCATTTGAATCCTGCATAACTAGCTTTGTGTTATGGGGGCAGATTGTTTAACTTCTCTGAGCCTTGGTTTTTTTCACCTGTAAAGATGCAGATAAGCTTTATCTTACAGGGTTGTTGTGAGGATTAAATGAGCTGATAAATATAAAGTGCCTGATATATAGTAGGTAATCAGAATATGGCGACTATTATTATCATTATCATTACAGTTTGCAGTGGCACCAAAAGCGAGTAGAATATTCCACACTCCTCACACAGAATTTTCCCCATAGGGAGGAATCTGAAGAGGTCGGTTCGGGACATGCGGTAGTGGGAAATACAGGCAGAAGTCTCCAGTGGCAAGCAGACAGAGATAACAGGAGGGATCTCAGGTGATAGGTCAGAGTTAGAGATATAGATTTTGGGGTTATCAGCATGGAGGTGAGGGGTGAAGCTGTGACAATTATTCAGGTAGAACCAGGCAGAAAATACAGAAAAGAGTCCAGTGTCTGAGCCTTGGGATGTCCACAATTAAAGCCAGGAGAAGAAATAAGCAGTAAAAGATGTAGAAATAAGTATTTGGTGGGGTTGTGGTTATACTAGAACAGTATTTTATTTTGAAACCCAAAGGAGAATATATATTTAAGAACAAGATAAGGGGGAGGGGAGAAAGTTGAGGTTATGTCATAGATAGGTTTGCAATAATGAGAACTGAGAAAAAGCCATTACATTTGACACTCAATAAATCAAAGGTATTCTTAAATACTGAGCACCTATCCTTGCATGCATGCATTCATCCATGCACCCAACCATTCATCCATCTGCTCATTCAGCATCCACCGAACACCTATAGTGCACCAGGCACAGTGCTGTAACTAAGAAACTCATGAGCAAAATGTAATTCCTTGCTACACTGAAGATGACATAATACAGAAGGAAAGTTCAATGTTTTAAGACCAACACTTTTGTCTCTGAGTTGGGCCCAGGAAGAGAAACTGAGACTTCAGGGGACAATTGTGATGGAGAGACAGAAAATTAGCAAATCGGGGGAAGCTGAAGGGATTGTCAAAGGCAGGCTGAATGAGAGAGGGGCTTTTCAATTTTTAAGTGGGCACTATAAAGGGGAAAAGAGGAGGTAGAATCCTTTGGGTTAACATATTTGACACAATATCATCTGGACGTTTCTCCTCTTATTGGTTTACAATTGAGATGTTGCTACAAGGATTCTATAAATTTTTGAAGCTTGGGGTGAATTTTTTTAAAGCTGACAGCACATTTCAAGTGTACACATTGATAATTTGTCTCCAAGGATCTTCAAGGATCTAAATTTTTTCCTCCTAGAACTTTGGGTAAAATGGATCCTTCAAGAAAATGCACAATGTTCATCCTTTAGCTCCAGTTCCTTTTGAGCCACTAAAGAAATAACAGACTCCTTCCCTTCTCCCAGCCCCCAGCCTCTAGTCAAGGTAACCCTAGTTGGAGGAGCACATTAGATATGGGGGCCAGGATACCGTGGCCACACGTGTGGCCATACTTCCACATTAAAGTAAATACATAAAGAGCAGTGAAGAAAAATCAGTTCAGAAGTTATAGATAGACAACAAAAAATAGGCATAAGCAGTAAAACCAGAAGTCCAAAATTCAAAAAAGAAAATTATGGCATATTTAATATTAACCCTGAAAAAGTTAAATAAAAAAATTTAAGAGTGAACTTTTAAAAAATTTAAGTAAACTTAACATAAACTTTTTAAAAATGGACCAAATTAAAAACCACAAGAATCAAAAAGAATAAATAGTGACAAGCTAAATTAACAATAAAACTTTTAAAATTGGATAAGAAAAATTAGTAATATTAATATATATATGAAGAAAGATAATAGAGTAGGTTTTTAAAAATCTAATCAAAAGATTAAAGGAATAAAAGAGGAAATGATAAAATAATAACATAAGAGAATAAAAATAGAAAACGATGAATGTAAATAAATTAAAACAGCAAAGAAACCAAGTTAAAAAACCAAAAACTTAGATATAAAAGAATAAAAGCATAACAAAACTAACATGAGTAAAATTAGTAAAACTCAAAGAGGAATATAATGAAAAACACCTTGTACACAAAAATGCAAATATTTTTAAAGCTAAGATGTTAAAAATCAGCCTCTAATAAGCATTAAATACACATCTACAGGGAAATGTTGACAAGTGCCTGCTCCCAGCATGATTCTCTCAGTTGAGTGATGCCACATCAACCCTGGTTCGTGGCAGAGGGTGAGGGCAGAGCCAGGGGAAGAAGAGCAGAGCAGGGTTTCTTTCCTTCATCTTGATGGGAACACAGTGACATGCCCTGGCTGCCAACACAGCTGGGACAGAGTGGGCCCCAGGGACTCTAAGAAAGCACCACCGTCTCATTGCAGCACTACACTGTAAAAGGTCTTATAATTGATAACATCGTAGGACAACTAGCAGCCGGGTGAAGGGCCTACAGAGAGCCAGCTGGTTCTTCTTACATATAAAAGAAGGCGTCAGTTAGGGTTAGGGTTAGCTGCAAGTAATAGAGACCCAGAATAACAAAGGCTCGAACAAGCTGGAATTGTTTTTTTTTTCCTCACCTAACAGTATAGAGGTAAGCCCAGAATGAGATGGTAATCTTGCTTCATAAAACCCTCAGGGTCTTGGGCAACTTCCAGATTTCTCTACATGCTAGGACCCTACACTTAGGCCTTGCCCTCATGGCCCATGAAGAAGCTTCTGCCATCTTTCTCCAGGAGGAAGGAAGCAAGAAAGGGCAAAGGGCATTTATCAGTTAGCTCTTAAAGAAGGTTTCCAGAACTGCCTCAGAGTATTTCAACTCACATCTCATTGACCAGAACTAAGTAGCACTTAGCTGCAAGGGATGCTGGAAAATGTAGTTTTAATTCTGGTGATCATGTGCATTCTGCTATGATGAAAAGTGAGAGTGGATACTGACTGTCAGTGAAAGTGTCTGCCTCAGTAGGATGCAGCATTAGCACTCTTCTCCTTCCCCTCCTATGTTAGGCGAGAGCTAATTTTAAAAGTCTTTGATTACCCTGGTCTTTCTAGAAGAAAGAAGACTGCAGTAAAAATACATGAACAAATACTAACATAAATATGTTCTCACACTGTGAGAGGGTCATGATTTGACAAGAAAATGCCAGTGTCTCACTCTAGTCTAATGTATCAAGAATCAGAAAACTAAAATTATTACTCAGCTGTGTAGGCCCAGGGTTGCCTTTTTATACAAGGGAAGGTAAATGGCTTGCTGGCTGGTTTTCTACCTCTCATTTGGTTCCCTGGATATCCTGCCCAGAGTAACTTGCCCACCTGGATAAGTAGCCTTTCTCCCCATTTCCTCCATTTTCCCCTTTGGAATAGTCCTATTAGATACAAAGACATTTACAGTGAAATTTAGAGGAATATACAAGTGTTCTATTATTCTCCCAGCACTGTATTATTTGCTAAGAAAAATCACAAAAGGAAAAACCTTTGGGCCCTGTGACGAGAAGATGCATTTATGGGGCCTCCATTTACCACTGGATAATAAAGGGGTTGAATTGTATTTGGTGGTTCTAAAACTATGCTCTGTACAAGTATCACACTAAGTAGCTGGTTAAAAGGGCAGATTTTGAGTAGGTGAATAAATTTTACTTTAACAGTGTGAAAACTTTAATATGATTTCAGATTCCATATTCCAATTACCCTTTAAGGAACTGTTAATTGTCCAGTTTTGGTGAAATATAGAATATATATTTGGTGTTTAACTTGGTTTCTTCTTTGCTATTTTAATTTATTCACATTCATTATCTTCTATTTTTTTCTCTTAAAATTATCATTTTATTATCAGAGAATGGCATTAAAACACCCCTTTTTTCCCAACCATGTACCTGTATGAGGCAGACTTCAACCAGAGCAACATATCACAACAGATTCAATGCAGAAGCTGAAAAGAGAATTCATCTGTCCTTAATTAAAGCTAGACATTAAAGAGATTTGTTAAAATATAAACTAATACCACTCTTCTCACTAAATTATTTGTTGTTTTAGGAAATATAATTATTTTTCATGAACTATGTATGTTAGCATGTAATGATTTTATTATTGTTATTTTTATATAGATAGGTAAATACTTAAAATTTTACAATGAAAATTTTTTTGGCAAAAAAGAAAAAATTAGAATCCAAGCCCCCACCCGAGCCCCAGCTCGCCACCATGACCACTACCACCACCAGCACCACAAAGGCTTCTGGCTCAGTAGGAATGAGGTGGGGCCTAGGAGTAATTCCCTCAGGTGTGTCTGATGCAGGTGGTCCGCAGACGGCACTTTGGATGGGACCTCTCTGTAGTCCCTCCCATCCCTAACTATAAATAGGAAGAGAAGAGAAATACATTATTATGGGATAAACGGAGAGAATTCCAAATGGTATTTTGGATTCCTCTGAGGAGATTTCAAGGCCAATCATGTGACCTCACCAAAGATAAGTTTTTTGAGTTAATGCCTCAAAGTGTCATGGCTTCCTCACCTGTCATTAAACCTGCCCTTCTGGCCAGTGCATTTAGCTGTGTTTGAACAGAATGTTTCCTTTGCTAAAGCTTTTCCCCATTATAGCCATTTCTCAAAGGATTTATAACCTTCAAAATAAATGTCCCTGAAACAGGACTGGAAGGATGATCCCTACCATAGACTCATTAAGAGCACTTCAGGTACATTAATGTCCCTGGTTCCTGAATTTATTGCAACACGGTAAAGTTTCTTTTTAGAAAACATACTCTTAGCTCCATTTATCCAGCAGGCTTTTCCAGAAAGAGATTAGAAGTAAAATGATTTGACATAGAATCAAAGAATTCCATCTTTTTAATTAGTGTGTTAAACACAGGAACACCTAATACAAATATTTGAGTATGTGGTCGAGCGTTGGCTTTGAGGTCACCAGCGGAAATTTATAGGGAACTCTAAAGGCCCTCACAATAATTGTCTTGGGTTATGACTTCTTGAATTGCTCTTCATTGCCAATAGCACTGCATTTGGACATAAACAAAATTTGCTGAATTAGGGCACTGTTCTTGTTAAAATGTTTAATCTGCACTTTAAATGAGTCGTGGCCATTGAGGCTTTTTTGTTCTGTGAAGAGGGTACCTTTGCACAAGGTGAGCTCTTTTTACAAAGCATAATGACTCACTAATTTAAAATCCTTTTTGGGTAGATGCCAGAGTGCTCTGGTCACCATGGGGGAGGGGGGAAGCAGAAATCTATTTTTAAAACATTTTAGGTTATTATCATTCTACAATGCATAATTTATTATTAAACATATGTAAATGATTTTATTAAGCACTCCATGGGGGAAGAAGTTGCTAATCACATACTTAAGCAGTATATGCTTGGCATGGAAATCTGTCTCACAAAGGACATTTAATATTTCATCACAGGATGCTTTGCATCATGGGCTTTTAGGCTGTCTCTGATGTGCCAGAGCTGTTCCTTGCCTGAAATGAGAGGCAGCTGTGCTGTGGAGAAAGATGCAAAGCAGCCTTCCACAGGCAGCACACGGGGACGGAGAGGAGGAGAAAACCCCAGGGACAGTGTATAGGGTGAAAGAGTGTACATTCCATTCAGAACACCTTTACATGGACTTTTACCTTTCTGCTAAGTTTTTACTTGGCTGCCTTTGAACGCTGTGTTGAGTAAAACCTTGAAATGGCTCCTGTTACAGTGCACTCCTCCCATGCACCCCAAAGATTACTGCCCCTGCGGACAGCACCTGAAACTCCTGATTTCATCTTTGCATCTCCAAGGCCTAACCCAGTGCTTCGCACATGGTATGTAGTCATTAAATGTTTGTTGAATGGATAGATGGATAAAGAGATAGAAAAATTATCAGTTTAATAGAAATATTCAAAGTCATGAAAAGCAGGGACCCACAGCCAAAATTGTTCTAACCCAGCAAAGATACCATTTAGAACCGAAAGAGAGATAAAGAGCTTCCCAGACAAAAAGGAGTTTATCATCACCAAACCATTATTATATGAAATGTTAAAGGGACTTACTGAAGAAAGAGAGCAAAACTATGAACAATAAAATGATAATAAATGCATATCTATCAATAATTGAATCTAAAAAACAAATTAAGCAAACAAGAAGAACCGACAGGATCATGGATATGGAGAGTGTTTTGACGGTTGCCAGATGGGAGGGGGTGTGGGGGAATGGGTGAAGACTGAGGGGATTAAGAAGTACAAATAGATAGTTACAGAATAGCCCTGAGGATGTAAAGTACAGTATAGGAAATGGAGCAGCCAAAGAACTTATATGCATGACCCATGGACATGAACAATGGTGTGGGGATTGCCTGAACGAGTCAGAGGCACAGGTGGAGAGGGGCAAAGGGGGAAAATTGGGGCAACTATAATAGCATAATCAATCAAATCTAATTTTTAAAAAAATTATCAGTTTAACATATCATTTAAAGTACAGATCTCCTTATGAAGGTTATAGGGCTATTGGTTATTGTCATTAATGTGTCTGGATTAAATTAATTAATTTAACCCTGCAGGAGGAATTACAGTGATGAAGAATTTTGGAACATGGTCACTAGCAGGGAAGAGAAGGGAAGGCAGGCCAGGGTCAGGACATCAGAGAGCAGCCAGAAGTAACGTGGGGGCTTTAAGAGCCTGGAGGACAGAGGTGTGAAGAATCCCAGTGACTTCTATACTGAAGTCACACTCTTCTGGCTGGAGGCTTTACCTCTCCTGGGCTATAAGAAAATTACTTTGTTTCTATTCATCCTCTAACCCAATTTCAAACTCCTGAAAAATGGATGTATCTGCCAGCAAAGAAATATCTGCAATAATTTATTTTGAGCATCTTGGGGGAAATGGTATGGCTTTAAGAGAGGGCTTGGGGAAGTCAAAGGGGTATTAGCGGAGCCCCTCGGTCATACAGTTTGAACAACTTGTTTGATTTCTCAGTGTCTGACAGATTTGCCATCCTCCTCTTTGAAAACGATGTAATTTTCACCATTAAAAAGAGGACACTGTATCCATTGTTGTTCTGATAATAACAACAGTAAATTAGAAAGAGCCCAGCCCTTAATGGGGATATGGTTAAATAAATTATAGACTACTATGCAACAGTTTTTTTAAATGAGGTTGATGAATCTACCAACATGAAGAGTTCTCAAAGCTGTGTTGCTAACTGACAAAAGCAAACTGGGAAACAATATATATGCTATTTCACCAATTTTTTTTAAAAACAGACATGTCAGGAAAATATTTCTGAATATATGCATGTATGGAAAAGCACAAAGGGATCTAGAAGCATGACTCTGCTAACGGTGGCTGCTCCTGGAGGGTAGGCTAGGACCAGTCGGAGGTCATTGGATCAAAGGTGACTTTTGCTCTTTTGCTTTATCTGTATCAGTGCTGGGGACAAAAAAATTAAAAATTAAAAAAATTTTAAAAATCAACCTTTTGCCTTTCCTCTGGAAAAACAAAAATGGACACATTCACCATTCACTCATTCACATTCTGATGGGCCTCTCTTGGCCCACTGGGTCATTGTCTCCAAAAGTTAGAACCAGCGTACTGGTATTGTACATAGTCTATTATGTCTGTTGTCCAGTAGGGCTGCTACATGTGGCTACTGAGCACTCGAAATGTGGCCTAGTCCAAACTGAAATAGACTGGAAATCTAAAGAGCAGAATTCAAAGACTTAGTGCGAAAGAAAAGTAAAATAGCTCATTAATAATTTTGTATATTGATTACATGTTGAAATTATATATTAAATAAAATACAGTATTTAAATTATTTGTTCCTTTTTACTTTTAAAAATGTGACTACTGGAAGATTTTAAATCATATTATGTGGCTTATGTTACATTTCTATTGGTCAGTACTGGTCTAGGTGATAAAAATTTTAAACATGCCAATTACCTGACTAACTCTACTAAATTTATACGGTAAACAAATTTTGTTCTGTATAAGAAAATTTAGACAATTGCTTCAACAACTTTGGATCCATTTTGGCTGGTTTATACTCCAAAAGTACCCAGGGTAGATGCCCCTAGGACTTCAGACTGAGCTTCCGTTTCTCCATCTGTTACATCACCCACCTTGCAGGATTATGTGAGGACTAAAAGGGGTCCCCTATTTAAGGTCCTTGGTCTGGAATTGTCTAAATGTGAAGTCGTCTTTGGGCTGGAGGCCTAACCCAAGTTATCCTTTTACTACTCCCAGCCATTCAATGGCCCTACAAAGTCCCAATAAATGTTAGTGCCTTCCTCTCCTGCCTCAGTTCGGTACAAAAAAAGGCACTCATTCAGCTATCAATTGGTCCACACAGGTTTTTTAAAATGATTTTTTTCCAAGTTAACTCCACTTAATATATTACCTATTTCCGTGTCTCTTTTTCCTTCTAGATTTGTTCAAGCCTTTTCACCATATTCTTTCCCAAAGCTCTTCATTCTCCTAGGAACCTCCCCCAGGTGCCCACCTCCTCCCCTTTGCCCTCCCATTGTGTTCTCTGAAAATACAGGCTTCCTAGAAAACTATTCAATCCAGTTTTAGTGATTTGGACACAGCTGTTTATTTGAATCGACCATTTCCTTATATATTCTAATTTCACTTTCAAGTTCTATTTTCTTGGCTATTTGATTCTTTCGGTACAGATCACTTTTTCCAGAACGGACGTGAAAATAATTTTGGCACACGCTGTAGCACTGAAGCATTTTCCCCAGTCCTTTATCATAAAGGTAGTGGAGCTTAAACTATCCATTTAGGATCTGTTCAATTTCCTACAGGCAAATTAAGCTTCAATTTTTTAAAAAAGTAATTGAGCTAGACATTTCTTTTCTCTAAAGAAAACAAAAGTTTCTCACTAGTCCTCAGTTGATATTTCTAACAGGAGACCTTAATAGACAAAAAAACAATAATAATAACAATAGCTAATATTTTTGAGTCCTTATTGTAAGCCAAACACTGTTCCATGCACTTGACATTTAATATTTTTAACAATGATTCCCCAGGCAGCTCAAGAGGAAACTGCCGGGTAAAAGTAGTAGTTCATTACCTTGTCTTCTATTTGTTCTTTTTCTGTTGTGTACACAGGAAAACCTCTGGTCCCAGATTTCACAACCCCTGGTTTTGAATATTCACACCCAAAGTCACTAATCTTTCTTGTTAACACCTTGTAGTTTGGCCCTTGATTAATTCAATCAGTGATTAGCACTTCTACAATAAGTGTTAATCTCTCTTTTAAAACACCTCAAAGCTCAGCCCTTTATTGAGACTTTCTGCCCCAATCACAGTCTACAGGAGAGGATTTCCCTATTGTGAGCGGTATCTACAAGGCATTTCCCATGTACACCACCAGCTTGGGAAAGGCCTGCTTCAAAGTCCTGCTGTACAATTGAGGCATGGAATTACAGGCTCAGGTCTGCACCCACCCCATGCTAGACTCCAACAGTGTACGGTTATTAATTCTGTTAAAAGCAGGGGCCAAATACTACTTCAAAAGTGAATAAACCTCCAGAGGGCACCCTCTGGGAGGAGAGAATTCCAGGCCTGGCAGAGCCTTGCTAGGCACTGCTTCCTAGTTCCCAGCTGCCCAAGTGTTAAGTGCTCGAGTGTGAGAAATTGGACCTCTGTAGAAGTAGCCTGAGCAGCCTCAAGTGCCTCACCTGGCAGGTGTGAAGGCCTCTAGCTTCCTAGGAACAGCTTTCTCCCTGACACTAAGTATATGTGAACTAACAAATAATCTGGGGGATGCATCCTACAACTGTCTTTTCTATTTCACAAGTAAGAATGTTGGTTTTTACCTTAAAGGCACTGGCTCACACTCTCAAAGTAGGAAGCCCTGAGAAGGCTCCCTACGTGAAGAAAGACAAACATAACAAGCTATCTTTTCCTCTTCCACTTAAAAGAGAACAGCTTTGATCTTGGTTTCATCGTAAATTGTCAGCTTTCGTAGGAACACTTTTAAAAGTTTCATAAAAAGGCAAATTTCTCCATCCCCTCCACTACTTACAGACCCCTGGGCAGGGAGAGGTTCTTTCAACATAAAAGAATGTTCTAAAAGATCGTTGCAACTAATTTAAATATTTTCCTTTATAGCACAACAGTAATATCACAGCCTTGCCTTTGGGATGCATCATTGGCCCATTCTTTTCTCTCACTAAGTCTTTGACATAAGTATAACAAATATCCTCATTCTATTTTCCAAAGAAGAAAGTGGAGGCCCAATGAGATCTGGAATCTGGCTAAATCACAGAGTCATGTTACTAAGTGAAGTTGATAATTAAAGTCAGGTCCCTCCAACTTGCACGGCCAAGAGCATAACCACCACGCGCTATTGGGCTCTTCTCAATCAGTGGGATCAGAACTTGGTGTGAGCTAATTATTAGCAGTGAAGCAAGAGCTAGAAAAAAAATTGATAAGCATCACAGCTACATTGGGATAAAGAGAGCATGCATTTGTCTGTGGCTAAACCAAGGGGCCGAGGGAGCCCCAGACTAGGCATGGCGGTAGCAGCCAGTTATGCAAAGACCTGTGGATCTGGGATAGGGACAGAAACGAGAATTGCAAAGGAGGACTCAACAGCAGGGCCAACAGCAGCCGTGAGGGAGGTGCTTTCATTACGCTTTGCCCTCACACTCTCCTAGACCGGATAGGCCGGCAGCAATGCATGCGTCTTGGGATTTTATTTTCTCCTGCAAAGAAATAATATATCATTAGCCATGAATTTTTGTCATTAGTTATTACGTAAATGCTGCCTGGTGCCATTATCCAAGTGGTATAATTATTTTATGACCACAATTCACTTTGTATTTACAGAATTTTTTTAAAAATTTTATTTATTTATTTTTAGAGAGGGGGAGGGACAGAGAAAGAGAGGGAGAGACACATCAAAGTGAGAGAGATATATCAATAGTCTCTCGCACACCCCCAATCGGGGACCTGACCTGCAACCCGGGTATGTGCCCTGACTGGAAATCGAACCAGCGACCTTTCAGTTTGCAGGCTGGCAGTCAATCCACTGAGCCACACCAGCCAGGGTGATTTATGGAATTTTTATGATTTACATAAGTGCATCTATCAGTAAAGGTTTAACATCGAGACAAAATTTAGCATCCATAACATGAGGCTTCGCAGATAGCAATGTAGAAGATATGTATTTTTAATCACCTTTTCATTTGAGTAACCTTATATAAAAAATAAATCAATAACTTAGATGTTCTAAGTCTCTAAAGGAGATTCTCCAGTGTGCTCATAGAAATGATTAAACAGTTAGGCGGTCAGAAACAGCTTCCATGTCCACATCCTCTTGTACTTTTTGTACCATTTTATCTTCCAGCTGCTCTCCTTTGCATGCAAAAGGAGCCCAGATGAGATAAATGTTTCGCTTGATTTCTTTGATGTCCTGAGCTTTCTGTAGTCCTTTATTTTTCTTCAACGTGTTCATTATAAATTTAGCTTGATGCTCTGCTCATTCTCTTCAACTCTCTTCGTTGCATTGATTGCACCAATCGCACCAATCACACCAATCTTCTATTCCACAGCTCTTGCTGGTATTTGACGGGTTCATTTCTAAGTTTTTCCAGTTCAAATGAATTATCTACTGTAAACTCTTTCCCAGCTGCTTTACGGAATGCGTAAGTCCATCTGACCTTGCGAGAACTGGGTTTCTTTTTCAAGTTTTCATGACAGTTTGGATTTACAGAACCTGAACACCTTGCAGACGCATGTCATGCCATGGCCAAGGCACATCTGGTTCTTGGGTTTTAAAGTAAGGCCTCTGGGGGAGAAGGGAAACTACAGAGCACTGAAGAAGGAAATTAAGGAAGATGTAAATAAATGGAAGCATATATCGTGTTTCTGGACTGGAAGAATCAACATCATTAAAATGTCCATATAACCCAAAACAACCTATAGATTCAGTGCAATCCCCATTAAAATACCAATAGACATATTTCACAGATTTAGAACAAGTATTTCAAAAATGTATATGGAAACAAACACGACCCTGAATAACCTCAGCAATCTTGAGAAAGAAGAACAAGTAGGAGGGATCACAATACCTGATATCAAACTATACTACAAGGCCACTATAATCAAAACAGTCTGGTGCTGGCATAAGAACAGACATGTAGATCAATGGAACAGAATACAAAGCCCAGAAATAAATCCATGTCTCTATGGTCAATTAATATTTGACACAGGGGGTAGGAGCATAAAATGCAGTAAAAATAGCCTCTTCAACAAATGGTGCAGGGAGATCTGGATGCAAAAAAATGAAACTAGACCACCAACTTATACCATACACCAGAATAAACTCAAGATGGATAAAAGACTTAAACACAAGCCGTGACATCATAGAAGTCCTAGAGGAAAACATAGGTAGTAAAATTTCAGATATCCCACGCAGCAATATTTTCACTGATACATCCTCTAGGGGAAGGGATATAAAGGAAAGAATAAACAAACGGGACTACATTGAATTAAAACGCTTCTGCACATCCAAAGAAAACATCATCAAAATGAAAAGGGGACCAACCGTATGGTAATATGTATTTGCCAATGATACCTCAGACAAGAGTTTGGTCTCCAAAATATATAAAGAACTCCTACGACTCCACTCCAGGAAGACAAAGAATCCAATTAAAAAAGGGGCGAAGGACCTGAACAGACACTTCTCCAAGGAGGACATACACAGGGCCCAGAGACACATGAAAGGGTGCTCAGCATCACTAGCCATTAGAGAGATGCAAATTAAAACCACAATGAGATATCAGTTCAATCTGGACAGGATGACCATCATAACCAAATCAACAAACAACAAGCGTTGGCAACAGTTGTGAAGAAAAGGGAACCCTAGTGCACTGTTGATGGGAATGCAGACTGGTACAGCCACTGTGGAAAACAGTATGGAACTTCCTCAAAAAACTAAAAATGGAACTGCCTTTTGACCCAGTGATTCCACTGCTGAGATTATACCCTAAGAATCCTGAAACACCAATTCGAAAGAACCTGTGCCCCTCTATGTTCATAGTAGCGCTATTTACAGTAGCCAAGTGCTGGAAACAGCCTAAATGACCATCGGTAAATGAGTGGATTAAAAAACTGTGGTACATTTACACAATGGAATACTATGCAGCAGAAAGAAAGAAGGAGCTCCTACCTTTCCAGACAGCATGGAGGGAACTAGGGAGCATCATGCTAAGTAAAATAAGCCAGGCAGTGAAAGACAAATACCATATGACCTCACCTATAACAGGAACCTAATGAACAAAACAAATAAATGAGCGAAATAGAACCAGAGGCAAGGAAACAAGGAACAAACTGACGGCGGCCAGAGGGGAAGCGGTGGGGGGTGGGGGGGGTGGATAAGGGAGGAAAGAAGGGGAAAGGTCTTGTTAAAGAACAAGTATAAATGATCCATGGATGTGGACAGCAGGGTGGAGACTGACTGTGTGGGGGAGAGGGTGGGGCAGGGGAGAGCAATGGGGGAAAATGGGGACAACTGTTATAGATCAACAATAAAAAATAAAAAAATAAACATAAAAATTTTAAAATAAATAAATAAATAAAAATATACCAGTGGCAAATAAAGATATGAAAAGACGCTCAACATCATATGTCATCAGAAAATTGCAAATTAAACAACGATGAGGCACCATTACACAATTACCCAAATGGCCAAGCTCCAAAACAACACCAAATGCCAGTGAGGAGGTAAAGCAACAGGAACTCTCATTCGTTGCTTGTAGGAACGTAAAATGGTATAGTCACTTTGGAGGACAGTTTGGCAGTTTCTTACGAAATTCAACATATTTTTATTATATGATCCAGCAATTATGTTCCTTGATATTTGCCCAGGTTGAAAACATATGTCCACACAAAAAAGCCTACACGCAAATGTTTATAGCAACTTTTTCCATAATTGTCGAAACCTGGAAGTAACCAAAATTTCCTTTGCAATTGAATGAATCAACACTTGTAATCCAGGCACTGAAATGGTATTCCACACCAAAAAGAAATGAGCAACTGAGGAGACTATGACTGTGGAGACAGGGGGGTAGATGGGAAATCTTTGCACCTTCAGTTTTGCTATGATCCTAAACTGCTCTAAAAAATAAAAAAATAAAGGATGACATTAGATAAATAAAATGTCATACTTATTATACCACACTTGGTTTTCCATAATATTTTTAGATTCATACTGAAGATTTTAAAAGATTCACATGGTGACTATGTTATAAAAGGGACATAAAAAATACCAGTGGTCTTCACTTTCGTGCCTAAGGAAATACTGGGGGGAAAATTAATACAACCAATGTTCAAAGCCTGCAAGAGAACAGAGTACACAATATTGATTTTATTAAGGAAACTCTGGTGAGGCTAAGAAGACATCGTACAGAGTAACAGCAGCAGAGCAGAATCGATCTGGCTAATTATACTCTGACTTTTGTCCCACATTCTTAGTTTTCTCAAAGGTCAGGAAACAAGAGTTCGGTGACATTGTTCTTGGTCGGAAAGTCAAAGATTCTCATTAATTAAGGGACTGAGGAGAACTTGAAGAGGTCAGTCCTAGGTCCAGTGGTATTTAAAAGATCCACTGAGGAGGAGCCTTTAATACAGGAAGAAAGGAGGGCATTGCCAAGGCTGTGGAGAGGTCAGAGGGAAGAGGTTGAACTAACAGGCACCCCACTTGGCAGGTCTTATCCAACCTCCCTCAGAACTTCCCTTGGGAGGCCCTCTCCCAGCTGGAGAAACACTGGTTTGGAAAGTTCCCATCTTGTTGAAGTAAGAGCCATGTGAGGCAGAAACAAAGACCGGATATGTTACTTTTCCTCTTGCTTCCCTGAATACTCATTCATTCACTCTTTCCCGCATCAATTTGTACTTATAGACTACATTCCATAGGCTAGGCTATGTGCTAGGTACTGGCAGTGCAGCAGTAAATAAAGTTCTTGGAGACAATACAGTAAACTGATATATAAAAACATGTCAAGATATGAGAGGTGCTATGAAGTAAAATAAGGCAGGTAAGGGAATAAAGAGTAATTAAGTATTGGGGTACTATTATATTAGATGAGGGAGGGTGTCTCTGAGGGGGCCAAGTTTGAGGAGAGATCTGACTGAAGTGTTTTTTAAAAATAGATTCAATAATCTCATCAACAGGAAAGTAATGAAATGTTTCCTGTGATACTGGAGGGACCCTCAAATACTATTGCATGAAAAAAGTGAAAATGTGGCATCCATCTGAAAACAAAAAATTGGGCCAGGGAGATCAGGAAATGACAACCAGAAGATGGTGTTTTGGTATCAGACAAACATGAGTTTGAATCCATGCCCTGCCATGTGACCTTTCTGAAGTTATTCAACCTCTGTAAGTCAGCCCCAGCTTCCTCATCTGTAAAACAAGGACCGACTAAGGTTTCAACTTTACGGGGTTATTGTCAGAATTATGACAATTCAGAGGTGACGCACTTAAGACTATTAAGCCCAGTGCCTTGTCATTCTGTAAAAGATTTTTTAAAACTTTTTTTAAATTGACCAGAATGTGAAAGATTGGTTGGTTTCATTTTCCTGCCCTAAATAATTTTAAAACAAAGATTCACATGCTTAAAAGAGGGGTTTTAATGTAGGATCTGTGAATCTCGGTGTTAGGGATGAGAGCGTCCGTGGCCTGGTTTTTAAGATGTCTGTGAAGTCCTGAAACTGTATGCAAAATTTGGGGGATATAAGTGCAGTTTTCTGGGAAGAGGACACCTGGATTTCATCACACTCTCGCAGCAGACCATGATCCCGGCAGGAAAGAGCTCCTGCTTTCTGAACCACCCTTCCCTATCTTTGTCGTTTGCCTGCTTCTCCATTTCAGGTTATTCTAGCTCTCTGATCATAGTACAGTATTTTTTTTCAGGAAGATGGAAGGTTTAAAAATGAACAAAAATATTTACAAGTCTCTCTCTTTATCATCTTATTAGTTTAAGGACATTATCTAGTGATAATAACATTCTCTTGCATTATCTACTTGCTAGAGCTGGGGAGCGAATTCTTACTCACTCCGATTTTTTTTAGAAGATACATCTCTTTGGTTTGACTTCCTGATTCTATGCTTAAAAGACAGTGCTGTTTTCTCCTACTCCCTCTTACCTATGTAGCTTAATTTCAATCTTTTTCCAGCCAAAACTCAAGTTGTGTGAGTGATGAACTCCTTAAAAAGGAAAAGAAAAACGTATGAAATCTGAGCCTATGTAACTGGAGGCATCATAATTATGAACAAGATTTAGAATGTACAAAGTATTACAATGAAATTTACCAACTTATCAAAAACTAGTACACATCAATTGCAACTTGAGGAAATGACACATTGTTTTTATACCTGCATACAATTTGCTAGGTCATTTACTACATTGGCCACATAATGGATTGTCACTGGTTCCCTCAGGTTGCCTGCCTGGTGCTTCAGAGAGAATTTGACAATAACTGAAGAGTCTCCTGAGAGAAGTGACTCGGTATCTACACAATTTGTTAGGG
>PVJD01001616.1:0-253375 GCA_004026545.1 Mormoops blainvillei
TCTCCCCTTCCTTGCTTTCTTTATTCCCTAAGCCCCCTGATTCCACTCCTTTTTCCTTCTCTAGCCCCTCCCTCTTTCTCACCCTCCTTCGTGAATCGTGACGAGCGAAATCCCAGCCTGCGACCTCCTCCCCCTTCCTCCGCCCTCCCGGGGAGCCGGAGCCGCGGTCCGCGGCTGCGGAGACCCACCTGGGAGCGGCTCAGCGCACCAGCTCGGGCCGCTCCTCGCCGCTGGAGAGAAGCCAGATTTCCAAAGGCTTGGCTCTCTCTGCTGCGCTGAGGCCGCCTCTCTCCGCCTCCGGCTCCCGGGTCTTGGTTTCAAGGGCGGTATCTTACCAGGGTCCTGAACCCTCCTAAATCACCCCCGTGACGAGGAGCGCTGGAGCGCGCGGCGGGAGGAGCGGCCCTGCCCAGCACCGCAGTCTGCAGTCCTCCTGTTTGCACGACTCAGCCCTGGCTCGCCCGAAAGTGTTCGAGCCACTGTTGCAGGGAGGAAATGGTTGTTTATGGGTTTGGATGAAAGACTCGACGTACATGGATTTTAAAAAATGGATCTGCAGCGGAGTGAGGGCTGATGGTAATAATGTTTGGAAAACGGCGTCCTCAGTGCTAACATTGGTGATGTGTAGTCACATTGGGCCTCTTTAGTATTTTGGCTGTTTCTTTAACAACAAGAAGAAAAAAATGTGTAAGGATCGCTGTGGGAATTAAGAGAAAACTGAAACTGGGCTTTTCTCTAAAGGAGATGATAAGAAAAGAAATAGAATAAAAATGGTGTAAATTAATTTCCTTCCCAATGATTCCCTCTTATTGTAGCACACATTCGCCTCTCTTTTTACTGTTTTTTCTTTTCCATTCTTTTCGTTGATGTGTAGGAAATATCCCCACTACATCGGAGGAAAATTGTCGTAAAAACTGAACCCCGAACGAACCAGTTTGTTTTTTTTAAGTGCCCACTATAATACCTGCCTTTCCCATACAGTAAAGGTTCTGAATCACATACCTTCTATTTCCTAAGGGAGAATCAAGGTGTTTAGGGCTGGAAGAACCCATAGGGACCCTGTAATGTCAACACCCTCATTTTAACTGTGGGAAGGAAAAATGGAGGCTCAGAACAGTTAAATGACTTGCCAAAATTAGTGTTAATTAATTTTTAAAACTTGGTGCTCATTTCCTTGAAACATTAGTCAAAACCCAAAAAACCCAAATCATTCTTCATTGTTCTAAATATACCATTTACTTCCAATGCTCTTTTTAAAGGCTTATGAAATATGAAATGCGAATGTTACATTACATTCTTTCAAATGTTTTGAATAAGATGGTTTTTAAAACAAAATCCTTAAGTGTTACAGAAATCAAGTTTTTGCATCCTTGCCACTTGCCAGGACCTTGTTCACGTAGGCGGCTCCTTAGTTCTCCCCTCCCCTCACTTTTTTAGAAACAAGCATAAAGGTAAAAATAAATCAATATGTAATATGGTCAAATTTTCATTTCTGAAATAAAGCAAAGCCACTTTGTATGAAAATGAAACCAAACCAATTTCACATAAAATTGGAGAATGTGTGAACAGTGTTCTATTTCTTTAACAATTGTGTTAAGTATATATTTTGGTGGGGGGGGAAATACTGTAGTCCTTTGTCAATAACACAGGTTAATTCAGGCTCCTAATTCAGGCTTCCTTTAAAAGTAAAAGTGCACCAGTTTAAGTGTCACCTTCAAGCCTGGTTTTCCCAATGTCAATTACCCCATAGTCACTGTTTATCATATTTCCTCATTCATTTTATTCATAGCACTTAAAACTATCTGAAATGATCTTGTTCAGTGTTTTTGTTTGTTTGTTTGCATGGTTGTTTTGTATATATTTGATTGCTTCATCCACTGGAATGTTGCTTCCAGTAGAGCAGCATCTCTATCTGACATGTTCACCCCTCTATTATGTGCCAAGTTCAGTGGCTGGCTCATAGTCGGCAGTCAATGAATACTGAATGAATGAGTGAATGAATGAAGGATATGATGGAAAGCAAAATACATGTAGTTTTGGCTTCTTGTCGCATCTTTCTGAGTTTTAGAATGGCAGTAGGTACAGGTGCAACAAAAGTAGAGGAGATGGGTCAGCTGTAGTTGTTCACTCAACAAATGTTTATTCAGAATCTGTTAGGAATTATGGGGGGGATACAGAGCGACTAAAATATGGGACACTCTCATACTGTATGACAGACTGAGACCATCCTGAATTCTGAGATGCTTTCTCTGTCCCAAATTTTTCCTGTCACTTCCCAACACACCTAGGGTATCACACAATATTCAGTGTATTGCACTTCTTTGTGTTGGTCGTGCCCAACTAGACCAGAAGTTCCTTCAGGGGACCTTGTCTTATTCTTATATCTATCTCTGGTGTTGTGAATTACTGCTTGGTACTCCATAAATATTGAATGAATGACTTAATCTTATGTATAACAGTTCAGAGAATGGGCTCTGGAAATAGACTACGTGTGATAAAATTATTATCTGATATTTATTAGCTGTGTGACTTTTATAAATAATGGAACCTTTTTGTGTCTCAATTTCTTCATCTATAAAATGTGTAATAATAACACCTTAATTGGGAGGTTCTGTAGTATTAAATGAGATAATGCAGGCATAGCATTTAGCATAGTTCTTGGCATACAGTAAATTCAGTAAATATCATATTATGAAAAGATCCACAAAGTGGGTCAGTAAAAGTATTAGAGGATTTTGAGAAGAGACAGACCACCTACCTCTGTCCTGTTGGGGCCAGAGTTTTTGGGGGGAAAGCAGAATCTCGGATAAACTTCTTGAAAGAGGTGCAAATGAACTAGAAAAATGGAAGAGTGGGTCTGAAAAACATGCAGATGATATGTAATCTGACCCAAGTTTCCAGTCCTACTAATTGATTTACCTTTTTTTCCCCATAAATATTGTTAACTGCTCTGTCCAAAGAGATTGTAAGAGAAAGAACAATCTCATTTCTTGTGGCATTATTAAAATTTTTGTTTTAATTTATTTTTAGAGAGAGGGGAAGGGAGGGAGAAAGAGAGGGAGAGAAACATCAATAGATTGCCTCTCCTGTGCGTCCCACCCTGATACTGAACCCACAACCCAGGCATGGACCCTGACCGGAAATTGAACTGGAAACCTATCACTTTGCAGGAGGATGCCCAACCAGCTGAGCCACAGCAGTCAGGGCTTTTTGTGGCATTTTTATATCTATTTTATATTAATAGATGATGTTTCAATTATGTAAATCCATGTTGTATAATCCAGAGTTTATTCCTGTTCCCTGAAGTTTGTTTTTTTTTTAAAGATTTTATTTATTTTATTTTTAGACAGAGGGGAAGGGAGGGAGAAAGAGAGGGAGAGAAACACCAGTGTGTGGTTGCCTCTTGTGTACTCCATACTGGGGACCTGGCCCGCAACCCAGGCATCTGCCCTGACTGGGAATTGAACTGGCAACCCTTTGGTTCGCAGGCCAACACTCACCTGAGGCTCGGTCCACTGAGCTTCACCAAACGGGGCTGTTCCCTGAAGTTTTGTCAGTGTGTTCCAAAGATGCAAGGATTACAAAATGTATAGTTTGCTTTTCTTGTTGTTTCCTAGCTGTTAGCAACTTCTCATGCTCACTTATAAGCATCCCATTCGTTTGGAAAATAATGTAGCTTCCATTTGTACATTAAATAATAACCTTTTTCAGGCGGGACCATGATTCATAGGATGTGTCACAAGCTGAGAGAACACCTTGACAGAAGCAATCTTCATTTCTTACACTTTTTTCCCTTAGAAACAAGTATATTTTGAACTATATTAAGTATATGTTGCATTTTTAAAAAATTTTTAAATTAAGGTACAATTTGCACACAATAAAATTCACCCCTTTTAGTGAACAGTTCTTCAGATTTCAGCTGTTACATACAATCATGTAACCACCACCATAATCAAAACACAGAATGGTACCATCACCCCTTCATAATTCCCTGTGCTCTGCCTTTCTAGTGCCCTCTTCTCCCACCCCCAGTCCCAGCCCCTGGCAAATGCTGAACTGTTTCCTGTCCCTATAGATTTGCCTTTGCTAGAGTATCATTATCAGTAGAATCATATGGTATGTAGCTTTTTAAATACAACCTCTTTAACAAAGCATGATGCATGTGAGAGTGCCCGCGTTGCCTGTATCTGTAGTCCCTTCTCGTCGCTGACTGCCCTTCTGTGGTATGGCTGTTCTGCAGTGTGTTTATTCATACCCCAGCTAAAGGACACTTGAATTATTTGCACTTTGGGGGCAATTGCAAAAACCTCTATAATGCTTCTGTGAGCCTTTGCACACAAGTTTTGGCGTGAACATACCACTTGGATATGTAAATACCTTAGGAATGGGATGAATAGGTCACATGACAGATGTGTTTAACTTTGTAAGAAACTGTCAAATTATTTTCCAAAGGGGCCACACCATCTAACATTCCTACAAGCATTTTGTTACTACAGTTGATCCTTGAATAATGTAGGGGTTAGGGGTACCTACCCTGCGAACTTGAAATCTGCATAGAACTTTTGACTTTCCAGAAACTTCAGTCATCCTGTGCCCACTGGAGAGTGGTTCCAGAACCTCCATGATGCCAAAAACCACGAATGTTCAAGTCACTTACATAAAAGAGTGTAGAACATTACATACAGTTGGCCCTTTGCACCTGGAGATCCCCAGCCGCAGATGGAAAATACTTTTTTTAAACCCCTGGATATGGAGAACCGAGTTCTGAGAGGTCTTCATAGATTCTGGGAACAAGTCCTTTGTCAGATATATGATTTACAAATATTTTCTCACAGTTTGTGACTTGTCATTTTTTTAAAGATTTTGTTTATTTATTTTTAGATAGAGGGGAAGGGAGGGAGAAAGAAACATCGGTCCATTGCCTCCTGCCTGCCCGCAGCTGAGGGCCTGGCCTGCAAGCCAGGCATGTGCTCCAACAGGGAATTGAACCAGCGACCCTTTGTTCGCTGGTTCGTGAGCTGGCGCTTAATCCACCGAGCCACACCACCCAGGGATGCGGCTTGTCCTTTTATTCTATTGAAAGTATTTTTCCCCCAAATATTTTATTTATTTATTTTTAGAGAGAGGAGAAGGGAGGGAGAGAAACATTGAAATGCAAGAGATACACCAATCAGCTGCCTCTCACATTCCCCCCACCTGGGGACCTGGCCTGCAACCCAGGCATGAGCCCTGTCTGATAATTGAACCAGTGACCCTTCGGGTCATCAACCGACACTCAGTCCACTGAGCCACACCAGCCAGGACTATTAAAAGTATTTTTTTTTTAAAGCAGAAGTTCTAAATTTTGGTGAAGTCCAATTTATCAGTTTTTTCTTTTATAGATTGTGCTTTTGGTATCCTACTTCAGAAATCTGCCTAACCCAAGTTCACAAAGATTTTTCTGTGTTTTCTTCTAGAAGTTGTATAGCTTTAGGCCTGACATTTAGTCTTTGATCCATTTTGAGTTAATTTTTATATACCATATGAGTTATGACCAAGGTTCACATTTGTGTGTGTATGAATTTTTTTTTTGATATGTGAATACCCAGTTGTTCCAGCACCATTTATTGAAAAGGCTGTCATTTTTCTCCATTGAATTGTCTTGGTTCTTTGTTGAAAATCAGTCGGCCGTATATGGGTGGGTCTATTTCTGGACTCCCTGTTCTGTTTCATTGATCCATACATTTGCTTTCGCCAGTGCCCACTCTGTCTCAATTACTGTAGCTTTAAAGTAAGACTGGAAACCAGGTATTGTGAGTCCTCTAACTTTGTTTTCTTTTTTCAAAATGGTTTTGGTTCCTTTGGTTCATTTGCTTTTCCATGTACATTATAGAACCAGCTTACTGGTTTCTATTTTTAAACTCTTTATAGGATTTTGACTGGAATTACATTGAATTCGTATACCAGTTTTGGGAGAATCGACATTTTAACAAATTTACTTTCAATGTTTTAGTTTCTTTGCTGTATTGCAATGTGAAAATCATGATTATTAGCTTCACAAAATAGGGAGCAACCCTGTGATAAGAAGAATTGTATGTAGTTTTACAAGGTCGCAAGACACAAAGTCAATTTACAAAAATCAACTGTATTTTTATATACAAGCAATGAACAATTAGAAACTGAAATTTGAAATAGTACCATTTACAGTAGAACAAAACAACCATAAAATACTTAGGTATACTTAATTCTAACAGAATATGTTCTAGATCTGTATGCAGAAAGCTACAAAACACTGAAGAAAAAAATCAAAGGAGGCTTAAATAAATGAAGAGATATACCATATTCATGGATTGGAAGAACTTATGTTACATTTCTCTTTATTTTTTTCAACATGTATTTTCAATTCACTTGGGTAGATATTACCTAGGAATAGAATTGCTGCGTCATTTGGTAATTCAATATATAACTTTTTGAGGATCTGCCAAACTTTTTCAAAGTGGCTGCACCATTGTTAAATAAATTCCCACCATAAGTGTATGAGGATTCTAATTTCATAACATCCTCATCAGCACTCGCTGTTATCTGTTTTTTATTATAGCCACTCTGGTGGGCATGCAGTGATATCCCCTTGTGGTTTTGATTTGCATTTCCCTGATGGCCTGTGATGCTGAGTATATTTTATTGTGCTTATTGGCCGTTTGTGTGTCTTTGTAGAAATGTCCATGCAGATCCTTTGCTCATTTTTAAATTACATTGTTCATTTTATATTTTTAACCTACGTATTTTCATTTGAAGTTATTATTTGTACTCTGTCTTTTAAAAGCAAAAGTGGAGACCTGGCCAGTGTGACTCAGTTGGTTGGAGCATCGTGCCACCAGCAAAAGCAAAAGGTCACCAGTTGGATTCCTTGTTGGGTCATGTGTGCAGGAGGCAACCTGTCAATGTTTCTCATATTGCTGTTTTTCTCCCTCTTCCTCCCTCCTTTCCTCTCTCTCTAAAAATAAGTAAAATCTTTTAAAAAATTATTTAAAAGTAAATGTGGAAAGCTTCAGTGATTAAGCATGTACTTAAATCTGATCAGGTCATCTCTTTCTGTGAACTATCTTTTTCTGTGTACTTTAGATTAAAAACTACTTTTTCTTGTAATAATCATGATTTCATGTCCTTTTAGACAATTTATTTCAAATTTAAAAATTGTTGTTGAATGGTCCTGTTGTCTCTTCATTCCCAGTTTATTAATTAAAAATATCATACATTTGAACCTCCTCTCTTTTTTAAAGGATTCTAATATAGTTTGCTCATCCTGGGAACCTCCCTATCCTATAAAGCCTGTTCAATAATACGTTTTCCAATAAGGCATCTCCTCTCTCCTATCTGGAATAGAAATTTCTCCTCTAACTCTTTTGATGCCATTTAATTCTTTTCTTTTTTTTTTAAGATTTTATTTACTTACTTTTAGAGAGGGGGGAAGGGAGAAAGGAAGAGAGGGAGGAAGAGAGGGGGAGAAACATCAGCCAGTTGTCTCCCCCATGCCCCCAGCCTGGGACTGGGCCTGCAGCCCAGGCATGTGCCCCGGCCTATGCCTGTCAGGGCAGACACCATTCAGTTCTTTATTATGGCACTTGATTGCATTCTGCATTAGGTTATAATTGTTATAAGTTTTCCTTCTTTGTTAAATTATAAGATCCTTGAAGGCAGGGACCATGTCTTGTTCTCGCTGTTCCCCAGAGTGCCTGGAACAGTTAATTACACCTGGCAGGCAGACAACAAATATCTCTGGAAACAAATTGCACATACATGGTGTCCTCCCTTTAGGCCCAGACCCTTCCAGGTCTTCCCCAAATTTCTGAGCATTACATGTTCTTGAACTCAAGGCTGGTATCCAGTTGGTAGACACTGGTTTGGCTGGTATTAAATACTGAAAACCCTCCATCCTGGTTTGTAAGTAGCTGCTGCCCTGAGCCCCTCCTCCCCCTGTTTTCTGGGACCCCCTGGATCTTCCCATGATCCTGCAACCGAAAGGACAGTGGATGGCACAGTGCAAGTCTGTGGGATCTTGCTCCTGTGTACTAGTAGCATCCGTTTGGGTGCAGGGGTACCTGTGTTTAATAGTTATTAGTTTATTTGCTTATATTTATTCTCTCTTCCTATATAATTCCTATGGAGAGGGTAAATTTTTTCCTTGAAAATCATGTCTAGGATAGTTTTCTAAGATAACTAAATAGTAATGTATTCCTAAATTTAAAAAAAAAATTATCTTGGTATATGTGGTAACATAAGCTTTGGAATCAGAAGACATGAATTTTAATTTGGGGACCAGTCATTACCTATCATTTTGGACATACCAGCTAAACTTAATTGTAAAATTAAGATAATTAATAATTGTATCTGGTTTGCAGGGTTGTTTTAAGCATTAGAAACAGTGGATATAAATTTCTCATCTATTACCTTATGTATAATACATGATTATTTTCAGTGGTGGCTGTTATTTTAATTCCTGTGTTCTTTGGTGTTTTACCAATATGCCTTTTCAGTTATAGTAGCTGCATTTAGAGTTCTTTGAAGTTCATAATCAATTTTTAAATTTATTTCCTAATTTCTATTTTACATATAATATCACTTCTTGCATTCCTTTTCCTTTTAAAAAATGTTAATATGACCCACGATGGTACCAGATGGGAAAGGTAAAGCCCAAAATGTTTTTTTAACTATTGTTCAAACTAGTGTTTTGATAAACAGAGCTTTATAGTATGTGTTGAAATCTGGTAGGTGGAAATCTCTGTTTATTATTCTTTTTTCCCCCCAAAATTATCTTCGCTCTTAGCCTTTATCAGTCCAGATGAATGTTGGGATTCTTACAGGAATTTTATTCAGTTTATAGATTAATTTGGAGAAGATTGATGTTTTTGCAAATTGAGTTGCCCATAAAGCAACAGAGTATATTTCTCTGCTTACTGAAGTCTTTTTATGTCTCCTACATGAGTCGTGCTAACTTCCTGTTAGATTGATTCCTAGAGTTTTTGTTATGAGCACTGTGCTAGGTACTCGTTCTTGTCCCCAGAGAGCTTATAGTCTAACAATTAGTACAAATAATTAATTAGTCGCAATTGTGATAAGACTTACAAAGGAAAGGTACAGGGCACTATGGTTACATGTAACTGGGAGGCCTGGCATCAGACTGTTAAGGAAGTGACATCTAAACTACTCAATTCTAGTTCCAGGTTATTACGAGTTTTGTTTATAAAATCAGAATTACTTTTTCAGTTTCTTTTGAAATGATCCTATAGTTTTTTCTTATTTAATCTAGCAATGTAATATAATTAATATTGATCAATCATTACACTTTTTAAATAAACTCCACTTGGTAGTCATGTATTGTTCTTTTTCTGTATTATTAAATTTTACTCATTATTTTTACATCTTTATTAACATTGTAACCTTCTTTCTGTCCTTTGGTCAGTCCAAGTATGATCCCATCTCATGGCTTTGTCTTTGCTGTTCCCTGTGTCTGAGATGTCCTTCCTTCAGGTATCTGCATGCTCGTTTCCTTAATTCCTTTAGGTGTCTGATCAAATGCCACCTCACCAATAAGGTCTTCTCTGAGTACTTTGTATAAAATGGAAACTTTCCCCAATTTCCCCCAGAATTTCCTATCCGCCTTGCTATGCTGAATAGTCAAATCTGACATTTCATCCCTGTGGGTTTGTGTGTTTGTTTGTTTATCCTAGAAGAGCCGTGCCGGTTCATAGTGGGCGCTCACAAATGTTTGGAATGAACAATGGAACTCTATTGTATAGAATAGCTCTTTCTCTCTTTCAAAGCTTTTTTAGATCTTCAGCATCAGAATTTTTCTCTCATGAAATGGATTGGGAAGTTCCTCATCTTTTTATATCTCCAGAATAGATCAAATAACATGGAAATTAACTTTCTTGAATGTTAGAAATGATTTATCCATAAAACTACTTGGGTTGTTGCTTTTTGGGGAGAAGAGGTTAAATATTTGACCAGCCTTTTAAATTTATTTGATTACTATTTGTTTAGGCTTTCTACTTCTGCTTCTGCTTGAGCAATTTTTGGCAATTTACATTTCCTTATAAAACAAGCCTTTTAACGTGAAAATTTCAAACTTATTGAGTAAATTAAATTTGTAGAATTTTTAAGAGATATTCTGCACTGGGACTTGTGGTCTTCTTTCTCATTCTACCCTGTTTGTTTTGTTATTTTTAAGGAAATACTTGCTAGAGATTTGTCTTTTAATTGTCTTTTTAAAAAAATCAGTTTCTTCCATCTGTGTTTTGGGCATGTATTCTTAATTTAATTTTGAATACTTGGTTAATAATTTTCCTCTAATAAAAGCATCTAAGGCTGAGTACAGCCTTAGTTGAATCCTGTAGGTTTTATCCCCCCCGCCCATAGTTTATAATATGCATTATTCTTGCCATTTATTTGTAAATGTAGTCTTTCTTTGTTTTGAACTAGATGTCATGCTTATGGGTGATAAGTAGTTTAAATTGGGGCAGAATTTCTGTAAGAGGCGGTTTGGGACTCAGGTATCATTCATGTGTTAACCATCAGATGTAAGAGGGCATGTGTCTGCCACAGGATCCAAAAAGGGCTATTGAATGTGCACTGAAAGCTTTTCCCTCTGGCTTTTTTTGGCACACAGCACCTCTTAAGCAAACAGGTATTTGGCAGTTAATGAAGTATCTTTTCTTTAGTGGAGTAGCCAGGCCAAATTTTATAGTTGTCGCTGGCAACTCAACAGCCATAAATTTTGAACCCAGTCCTGTGGCCGCCTGTGTGGGAAGTGCTTGGAGAGCCCCCAGCTGGATGCTCGCGTTTGATCGCCTGCTCCGCTCCTCTGCTGCGGGCCGTTGCTAGAGCTAGAGTTAGGACGAGGCGTCTAAGGCTTCATTTTATTTGTTTACTTTAAATTTTAATCTTTTGTATTAAAAAATGCTTTAAAATTACACATTACATTTAATATTATTTCATATTAGTTTCAGCTGTACAGCTTAATGGTTAGACAATCATTTACTTCACAAAGTGTTTCCCCTGGTATTTCCCGTACCCACCTGGCCCCACGCATCGTTATTACACTGTCGCTGACCCTGTTCCCTGTGCTCTACTTTACGTCCCCATGACTGTTTTGTAACTACCAATCTGTACTTCTCAATTCCTTCACCTTTTTCACCCAGTCCCCTAATACCCCTCCCCTCTGCCAATCATCAGTCTGTTTCTGTATCTATGAGTCTGTTTCTGTTTTGTTTGTTTGTTTATATTGTTCTTTAGGTTCCACAATATAAATGAAATCATATGGTATTTGTTTTTCTCTGACCTGCTTATTTCATTTAGTGTAATACCCTCTAGGTCCATCCATGCTGTTGCAAATAGTAAGATTTCAACCTTTTTTATGGATGTTTATTATTCATATTTTGTAGTTTTTTTTCTTTTGCGTAAAGAAGACTCTAACATTTCTTGTAATACTGGTTTGATGGCGATGAACTCTAGCTTTTTCTTGCCTGGGACGCTCTTTCTCTGTCCTTCGATTCTAAATGATAGCTTTGCTGGGTAGAGTAGTCTCGGTTGTCGGTCCTTGCTTTTCATCGCTGAATATTTCTTACCAGTCCCTTCTGACCTGCAAAGTTTCTGTTGAGAAATCACGTGACAGTCTTATGGGAGTTCCCTTGCAGGAAACTAACTGCAATGTGGGTACTGGAAAAGGTTCCGGATTAGAAGTCAGATATCCAGCTAACAGTCCTAGGTTTGTTTCTTGCTTATTGATTTTAGAGAGAGAGGAAGGGAGGGAGAGAGAGAGAGAGAGAGAGAGAGAGAGAGAGAGAGAGAGAGAGAGAGAAACATCCATTGGTTGCCTCTTTCACATGCCCCGAATGGGGGCCAAACCTGCAGCACAGGTATGTGCCCTGACCTGGAATTGAACCTGCAACCTTTCTCTTTACAGGACAATACTCCAACCGACTGAGCCACACTGGCCTGGTCTAACAGTACCAGTTTTAATGCTTAGAGGCTGTGTGACTATATATGGTATTTAACCTCTTTTTAAATTAGGAATTCTAATCTCAGCATTACAGAATTCTTTTAAGGCTCACATTAAAGCTTTGCTTGGAAAACAAGAGTCACTACAAGCAGTTATTACAGATATAATTACAGAGATTAGTATACCTGCTCATGGTTATTGAATAAATCATTAGAAGAATCAAGGAAATGAATCACTTCTACTTTTGATAGACAATCTAATAATAGCTAGACAACAGATAGCTGTTGCCTACTCTGATACCCTTTGGGAAGGTTTGCATTGGTTAAAATAAAGTAATTTATTCTGATGTACACTGATCTGATCCTAATATATGTCTCTGGGGCTCAAAAGCAAGAATAACTACTGATAGCTCAAATTGCAAGCTCTCACAGGGCAAACTTCCAATATTCCTTTCTTTCTATTTTTTGTATGACACTGATGTTTCACTTTAAACATCTACTAAATATATGGTCTAAGAGCTGACCTTGTAGGAAGTGAATGAGATATTAAGTATTTATCACACTAAGAAAGCCTATTCATGGAGGAAAAATTAGAGGTGGAGAAAAGTAGAGAAAAGCAAACAAAATTTTAAAAGATTATTTATTTATTTATCTTTAGAGAGAGGGAAAGCAGGGGAGGAAGAAAGGGAGAGAAACATCGACATGCGAGAGATACACTGATTGGTGGCCTCTCACACACCCCCAGCTGGGGACCCAGCCTGGAACCCAGGCATGTGCCCTGACTGAGAATCAAACCAGTAACCCTTTGGTTTGAAGGCTGGGACTCTGTCCACTAAGCCACATCAGCCAGGGCGCAAAAAATTTTTTTAAATCACTGGAAGATACGGATTTGAGTCAGAGTCTCTGGCAGTCAGTCCTTGTTTGGAGGACTGCTGAGATGTCAGAGAAACCCAGGTTCGTGTATCACGGCTTGTCTCTGTTTAAGCGTGCTTTGGAGGGCTCTGGGACCAAGTTTTCATTCATTTGACTGATATCTATGCAGTCTCTCCCACGTGCCAGAAGCTGTGCTACAGGCAGCGATTATAATGGTGTGTAAGTAGACCTGGTCCTAGTAGGATTTAGACAAGCAGTGGTGACACATCAGGATAAGTGCCCTGAGAGGAGCAAAGGGCATGATGATATCGGAGCATGTTGGGGGACTCCCATCAAGTCCTGGGGGATGAGGAAGGCTGAGGGAGACTTGGAGGATGAGGAGTAGCCAGGAGAAGGCTGGGGTTGGCGGGGCCTGGGGGAGAGCATGTCAAGTAGATCCATGTCTAGGCTTGGCAAGAAAATGAGAAAGCTGCAGCGTGGCTGGAGCTGGGGGCGGTGAGGGAGTGTGAAGGAATCTTGGAGAGGTCCTCGGGGGCTCTTCTGTCCTTGTGAAGGCCTCTTCTCTTTATTCCAGGAACAGTGGGGCTCCGCTGAAGGTCTTAAGTCAGGGAGAGACATGGTTAGAATCTCACTTAGAAAGATCTCCGGTTGCTGTGTGGAGAATGGGTGGGAGGGAGGGAGACCGAGGGCAGAGGGTTTGGTTAGGAAGCTTGTGGCGATCCAGGCTAGAGAGAGGGGAGGTGAGAGGGGGAATCCCTGCCGGTGACGGAGAAATAGCAGCCGGTGGAGAGAAGGTCCCTTGAAGGAGTCTCGGGATGTAGAAGTGTCAGGTCGTGGTGGTTGATTGGACATGGGGGACAAGGAAGAGGAGTCGGAAAGACCCCTGTGTTCCAGCTCTGGCAGCCAATTGGAAGGTCAGGCCAGTCACTGCGATATGAAAGGAGGAGAAGAAACAGGTTTGCCAGGGAAGATTCGCTTGTGGAAGCAACGTGTTTCCGGTGCCTGTGGCCTGAAGATAGGAAGTGTAGCCAGCAGGCTCAAAGGATGCGAATCGAGCAGAACAGCAGCTAGGATGTTGGGGCCCCGGGCCTGCAGGCTTGGGCCGGAAACCAGGAGTCTCCATGGAGGAGCAAGCCTCCACCCTCCGGGTTGGGAGGCCTGGCAGGGGAAAACTTCTCAGGAGTTTTTCTCTCCATGGTGTTTCCCTTGTGCCTGAAGGTCAGCCTTTGTCTGTGTGAACTCCATTTCTCAGGATTGTTTTGAGGAGATGGCTGTAGTCAGTCAAAGTGCACAGCTTGGAGGATTTGGGTTTTATGCTGTGTCAAGGTGCCATCACACTGTAGACTCTTGGCTCTGGGAAGGACCTTGGAAGCATCGAGCCCAGTCTCTCACCCACAGGAAGAACTCAGATTGTACTAGTCTGTTGGATGAGCCATGTTGGCAGATTTTTTTCGTTTTCTGTGGCTGCTGGGGACAGACAGCGTTGTGTTCATGTTCCGTGCCAGCATAGGCTCATGACGAGTATAAGCTACTAGGGGTGTTACAAGTGTGAGGGCGGAAAGGCTGCCTATACTTGACTTACATGTAACTCAGGACTTTCCTGTTGATCCTCAGGAACGTCCTCTAATGGCCGCAGGAACAAAGCTGCCTCTGTTTGGCAGTTGAGGAGGAAGAAGGAAGTATTTTTAGGCTTAGATGGTCTTTCCGAGCCCCCATGCTGGGAGCGGTAGGGTAAAGCAAGCCTGTTGATCTCCTCTCGTAGTCCTTTCACCCGTTTTCTTGAGCAGGTGCAACCAGGGGAGGGGGTAACGAGAGCCCCTTCCTGGTCTCTGGACACATTGATGTGGTTGATAGTAGTTGCAAGGGATTTGAGGAAATATAACATTGGATTTGAGCAAGAGGCTCCCTCCGCCTTGTGTTGATTTCACACTCTAGGCTTTCAACAATAGGGTTACTGTGAGGCAGGCCCCTTGAAAATTATTCGGTCTACAGACCTCATCTTGTTTTGGGTTAAAGCGCCTCTCTTGGATTTTAAGATGAGGCTATCATGTGGCCACTGAGAGTTTTCCAGTTTGCTTTCCTCAGAGAATCTGAGGTTGGGTTACCTTGAACTTGACTTTCGGTTGTATGGTGCAGTCAGTCTCTCTTTTCCTCCTCCCTCTTCCTCCCCCCGTCTTCCTCTTTCTCCTCTTCCTCCTCCTTTTCTTTCTCTCTCGAAACCCCTATTTATCCTTTAAGAAACTCTGAAATTCAAGTTAGTGTAATAAGATTTTTCAGGCTTTAACTGAGACTGAATGGGCGCTCAGCCTCTCATAGAATGGGTATAGACCCATTCTTTTCCTGCCTCCCAATGTAGTTTCCCAAGAAAAACTCCCAACATAGTGAAAAGCTGAAATAATAGTGTAATGATCACCCACCTACCTTATGCCTTAGATTTAACAGTTGTTGCCCTCTTATCATACTTGTTTTTATCTCTCTATGTAATTATCTTTTACTAAAAGCTTAGGGGCTAGATGTCGCCAAAGAAAAATTAGTGAATTTGAAGACATAGCAATAGAAACTATCCAGAGTGAAACACAGGAAAATGGCTGGGTGGGGGAAAGAAGAGAGAGCGAGCAGCAGTGAGCTTTGGGACAAATTCAAGATGCCTAGCATATATAATTAGAATCCCTAATAGGGAGGAGAGTGAAGGGCCCCAGAAACAGTTTTTAAGAAATATCGGCTCACCATTTTCCAAATTCAATGAAAACTATAAACTCAGATCTAAGAAATTCAATGAATCCCAAAACATAGGCAACATGGAGAAATCTACACAGAGGCATACCATAATCAAATTGATTAAAAGCAGTGATAAAAAAAAAGAAAAAATTAATGAGCCAGAGAGAAAAGACACATTATGTGCAGAAGTAAAGATGTCAGCAGATTTCTTGTTGGAAATACTGTAACGTAGGAGGCAGTAGACTAGTATCTGTAAAGGGCCAAGAGATACAAACTCTTAACTTAGAATTCTATATTCAGAGAATATATCCTGCACTAACAAAATAATAATAAGCACCGTCAGACATATTAAAAAAAACAAAAGCTAAAAGAATTCACCGCCAGCAGACCTACACTCAGAAATATCACAGGGGAACCTGGGCCCACACAACGGAGCAAGGAGCACCGGGCATGATGACCGCGTGACTGCGTGGGCAGATACCAGCATGCATTGCCGGCTGCCTCTGAGCGCGCCACCGTCACCCTGCTCTTCCACTCACCGTCCTCCGGGATTTGTTTTCACCTGTTGTTTTGAATCGTCCTGTCTGCTGTGTTTCCTGTCCTCTCCCTTTTTGATGGAGCACCTCTCCCAGGAGCTTCTGAGAAAAGGGAGGTCATTTTATTGAGGACTTACATGTCTGAAAGGAACCTCTGTAACCTCATACTTGCTTGGCAGTTTGGAGGGACATAGAATTCTATACTGGAAGGTATTTTCCTTCAGAATCTTGAAGACTTTGCTCCTTTGTCTTGTTTCCAGTGTTGCCTTTGGGAAGTTGGAAGACATTGGATTCCTGAGCCTTTGTATATGTCTCATACCTTCGCCTGTGAAACCTTCGGCCTGCCCCCAGTGCTCTGGACGTCCATTGCAGTTTACCTTGACATTTGTCAGCCCTGACCCGTTGTGCTAGAGCAGGATCAGGTTTTGTTCTTTTTCCTGCAATGGGCCGTGTAGTAAATACTTCAGTTTCCGTGGTCCATGTGTGATCTCTGCCACACATTCTTCTTAGCTTAAAGTGTACAAAAACAGGCTACAGGCTCAGACTGGCCCATGGGCCATCATTTTTTAGACGTGCAATGGCCCTCTGCTGTCTGGCACCTAACACCAGTGACTTCTTCAATAATTTCAGTCTTCTGAGTTTTCTCTCTCTTTTAAAAAAGATTTTATTTATTTATTTTTAGAGATAGGGGAAGGGAGGGATAAAGAGGGAGAGAAACATTGATGCGTGAGAGATACATGGTTGCCTCTCACACGTGCCCCAGCTGGGGACCAGCCCACAACCCAGGCGTGTGTGCCGCCTGGGAATCAAACCAACAGCCTTTTGCTTTTCGGGACAGCGCTCAACCAAGTGAGCCATGCCGGGCAGGGCTCTTCTGACTTTTCTCTTTATGGAGTTCCTGTTGTTCAGACGTTAAATCTCAGGGACAATTCCCCTAATTTTATTTTTTTGCCTTCAGTTATTTATTTCTGTGTCTCTTTGCTGTGTTTTCTGGGGGATTGCCTCAACCCTGCCTTCCCACCCTTCTATTTAATTTTAAATTTCTGCTGTCATGTTCTTTACACATTTTTAATAGCTCTCTTTAGTTTTCTTTATAGGCTCTAGTTCTTGTTTCATGGATGTGGTATCTTCTTTTATGTCTCTCTCTTTAAAATTAAAAAAAAAAAAATCTCTGCATAGCCTGTTTCCTCCAGGTTTTGCTGTCGCTCCATTTGCTTTGGCCTCTACTTTTCCTGCGGGAACTCGCCTCGGAGGTGAAGCACGCCCCGGCTGGCTGCTGGTGATTAGGCGTGAGAGACGGTGACGCTGATTGGGAGCACAGACGTCGTGGATGGCTCCGACCTGGGTGGCCTGCTTGTTGGGGAATCCCTGATGTCGGCAACTTTAGGCTTTTCTTCTTGGGCTCGATTCCCCGGAGAAGTCGCTTCCTATCTCCTGGCAGGGAGATAAAGGCCTGGCTGCCAGGGTGCTGGGAGCTCAGTGGATGAAGAGGGCACGATATGGGGGGCGGTTCTCAGCAGTCCCTACATAAGGCCATTCAGTCCCTGTAGTATTAGACTCCCGCACTCAGCTGTGCCATGGATCCCCCAGTCCAGGGACCCTCTGCTCTCTGTGAAGGGGAAATTTTCAGTGGTTTGCTGTGTTGGAAGCGGGACGACCACCCAGTGAAGGGCAGTGGTAGAATGGGCCTCAGATGTAACTGTCTCTCCAGTGCCCTTCTACCAGCATGCCTGTGCCCCATCCCATTAAGTTCCAGATGTACCTGGCGCTGCCAGTTCCCAAAACTGCTGAGGAACCTTCTGCGCCCACCTGGTTGGTTTTCAGTGTTCCCTGCCCCTGGCATAGGACTCCACTGGGGCTGGATTCCACTTTCCTGGGCCTGCTAAGGCCGTCACCACACATCTCTTACAGAGATTAAGACCACAGACTTGGACTTTTAAAATAAGGCTTTATCATTTATGAGAACTATGCTCCAGGAAGGAAGGAGGGGAGTGGCTGCCGACCACCACACCCTAGTTTCTTAACAGCAAAATAACTGGCTCTTTTGGCCACATTTCCCTTTCCCACTGAGAGGAGAGTGCAAACCTCCTGTTGGGCAGCAAACAAAAGTCTGATTAAACAGAAACAGGTTAAAAAATATGTGGGCCACCCCAAATCCCGGAATTTCATTCTGAGTGGGCTCATTAGCTCTCTGTGAAGCAGGAACTCAAGTGAAGCCTAAGGTCATTCCTTCTGATACTGGGTCCACCTCGTAGACCCCAACATACTTACATCAAAGAACAAAAGTTCTTTGGCATAGAACTTTTTACTAAATTATGTAATTTGAAGAGATGGACTTCACCAGCCAGCTCTCTACCACCCACCCATCCCCTAGCTGAGAGCAGAGCAAGAACCATTATCCCCACATGTATTCTGAGGCCAGTATTCAGACAATGCCCAAGTAAGTGGGGGAAGGGCAGAGAAGGCCCACATACACCCAGTGACCAGATACAAATAAGTGGCCAGAGAAAATTGCCTCTGCTCTAAGTGATTAAAGCTGGAAAAAAAAATCCACTTGGGCACTTTGGTATGGAAAATTGACAGAAACATGGCAGAAAAGCTCGGGTAGAGAATATATTTTCTAAGGCACTCTCAAACATAAAATAACAAACCAAGAGCTCAAACGTGTGATAACACGAAAAATCAGAATGAAGTGGAAGATGGGCTGGCCCGCCCACGGAGATGGAAAACAGAAGGTGGCGGCGCAGCAGACCGAGCCATTCCGCAGAGGCTCGAGGGCTGAGGAGGGGCTCACCCAACGCGCATATTCAGTGAAAGTCCGAATTCAGCAATTTCAGCTGTTTCCTTTGGATTTCCAGTGATCCTTCCCTTCTCAGAGCTCCACCTTCTTCCCATGCTTAATCCTCAGCCCAGACCCCAACAGGATGTTTTCTTTTCCTGGTACCTTTTTTAAAAAAAGATTTTATTTATTTATTTATTTTCAGCGAGGGGAAGAGGGGAAAAACATTGATCTGCCTCTTGCACACCCCGACCCGGGGACCTGGCCTGCAGTCCAGGCATGTGCTTTGACTGGGAATCGAACACGCTTGCAGGAAGCTGAGCCACACCAGTCAGGACTGTATCTGGTTTTCGCAGTAGCAGTGCTTTTGGTCCTGGAGTGTTAATTGCCATTTCAGCACTTTTTGGTCTTCAGCCTCTTTGTTTCAAAATATTGTATTAATATAACTAAATAGTATTTACTATTATAAGCTGTTGATTTTAAGAAGATATAAATTGTTTTGGCTTTCGTTTTTGATTGATGTTTCTGTTTGTGTACATTTGGTAACTTCACAGCTCCTTTTATCCAAAGAACATTATGTCGCGGGCAACCTTAGGAGAGGAAAACAGCTCCTTTGGAGCTGTTGCATCCGAAGTGAGACTGGGAGCTCCTATTTCTAATCTCCTCTTTGTCCCCAGTTTGAGATTTCTTTTCTAATCAAAGTCCCGAGGTCCATGATGCTTTGCTTTAGACCTTCTAGCTCTTTAATCTTTTGGCTCTAAACCTTATGAAGCAGGATGGGAAAAATAAGATAGAAAATGAGGATTTCCTGTGAAAGAGAAAGTAAATAGTCATCTCTGTAACTCTATCCGGCATCTATGGGTCTGAGGTTAGGATTTGGTTTCTCGGATATCAGGCATTTACCATCATGCATCCTTCTCCAATCCTGGCCGCAGCCCAAGGTCGGGTGTCATAGCACTGACATTTGAGTTTCTGCCGTCTCTGGGTGTGCTTAAAGGGCAATGGAATCAAGTCCCCTTCGTTCACCCATCTCTACATGGCCTGAAGCTGGTGCCCACTCCACACAATGGGCCTCCTCCCTTCTCTCCCACTCCCCACCACCCGAAGAGTAAATCTAAATAGGACCGTTCTCAGATTTACCAGTTGTCGTTCAACAGTGGTAGGGAGTGGTACCCTGTTCTTGCCCTGTGGCTAACAATTTGTGGTCTCTATTTTGGTCTCTCTCACTTCCACAAAGTACAATTTAGATACAAGTTTATAGGAAATTGCAGTTTTAAATAACTGATATTTTATAGGGGTAAGAGAGGGCTCCTGTCTTCAGATGAAGACACTATAGGACAGTTCCACATTAAGCAAAACTGTATTTGTTATTTTGAGTTTGAAGTTTTCTTCTAAAATTCTCTTATGACTTAAAAAAAACACCCAGCTTTCTTGAGATAAGAATCATGCACCATACCCTTCATGCATTTAAAGTATGCACTTCAGTGGCTTTTAGTACATTCACAGAATTGTGCATCCATTATCATAATTTTAGAATACTTTCATCGAAACCCCCGAAAGAAGCTCTGTAGTGTTTAGACATCACCCCCAACTCCTGCATCCCACCTACCCTAGGCAGCTACTAATCTATTTCTATGGAATTGCCTATTCTGGACTTTTCATACAAATGCAGTCACACAATATGTGGTCCTTTGTGATTGGCTTCTTCGGCTTAGCATGTTTTAAAGGTTCATTCATATTGTAGCATGTATGAGTACTTCATTTCTTTTCATGGCTGAATAATATTTCGTTATGTGGATATACTTCATTGTTTACCCTTTCGTCAGTCGGTGGCCATTTGGCGTTTCCGCTTTTTGGCTGTTACGAATGACGCTGCTGTGAACATTCGGACACACGGTGTTGTGCAGACCTGTGCTTCCAGTGCTCTCAGGTAGACGCCTGGGGGTGGAACGGCTGAGTCTTACGGTAACTCTGCCTTTAGCCATTTGAGGAGCCGCCAAATTGTACTCCAGCTGCACCTTTTACATTCCCACCAGCCGTGCACTCGGGTCTTAATGACTTTTGGCCGCAGGTGTAGTTTCTTGTTTCTTCAGCTGGACTACAAGTTCCTTGAGGTCAAGAAATCGCTTTATGCTTTTTTTTTTGTATTTTCCATATATTTCACATGTTTGCGTGCATTTTATTGTGCTATTGCTAGATACTTCACTTCTCGGGGCTTCGGTTTCCTTGTTTGTAAAAGGGGATGATTATAATCCTGAATCTCAGGAGGCTGCTGTGAGCTTCCAATGAGATGACACGTGTAAAATGTATATCACAATGTGTTCCGTGCAGTAAGTCTTCAACAAGTGTTAGATACTACTGCTATCGCTGGCATTTTTTTCTTATTTCAACTGGATTATTGACTATTGGTAACTTAATAATTTTCTTTTGTATGAACTTTTAAAAGAATTTTGGCTAAGGTGTGATATCTCAATCAGACACTGGTTAAAACGTTAATATATAGAAAAATGCTAGAATGGCAGAAGCTTTGGACCTGAGCATTTGTGTCTATGCATTCACACAACACCACACTTGTCCCTGAATTTGAGCGAGGAGAGTTAAGGAAGAAACATTTCTGGGTGCTTCAGGCTTGCAAACATGTACTGGCCAGAACAGTCGTCACTTCCCTGTCATGTTCCTCAAGAATAAAGAGATGTCTTTCCCCAGCAGTCCCTGTGAAAGAGTGTCTGCGAGTCTTTTCCAAGCAGTGGTCTTTGAACTGGGGGCTCTGAATCTGGGGGTGTCAGGGGAGTGGCAGCCAGAAGGGGTGTGGAGGTGGTTGCCGAGCGCCACTGGGCGGAATCACCTTACTCAGCCATGAGGTGCACGGTGAACAGAACTGCTTGTTTCACCCCCAGCGGGCACACTCAGGTACGCCACTCAGGGGTTCATTCATTCTGCAGGCTTTTGCAAAGTCATTATTTTCTGCCAGATGCCAGAGATGGGCGGGAGTGAGGGTGCAGGGAGGGGGCAGGAGCTGTCATGTCTGCAGGTGAATGAACGGAGCCTCCTGTACAAGGAGCAGAGCACAGCGAGTGACTTGTGCAGTCCTTCCTCGGTGAGTAGGTACCGCTTTAAAGACCAAGTGAGACTCTAGGCGAAGGCCCCGTTATTCCCTCCACTTCCTCCTCACTGAGCATCCTGAATTGTTCCCTCCCTCACTGAGCTTGCTAAGTGCCCCCATACTTGCTTTCTCTCCATCCTCGCCTGTCCCATTCTTGATCGCAACGTGGGGACCTTGCATCTGCTCTTCCTGTGCCTGGAAAACTTCCCTCAGATTTTCGTAGGGTTGTTGGCTCCTCGCCACCTCTTCAGACCACCTTCTCCCAAGCCCCTGCCACACTCTAGTTCATTCACCTTTAAAATTCCCTTTGAGCACTTACTCTCTAGAATGATCTTTATTCCCTTGTGTTTATTGGCTCGCTCCCTTCTACGTCAGGTATAAGCACCTGAGAGCAGGAGTCTTGTTTAGCTTGTTCATTATGGCCTTTCCAATACCTGGAAGGATGTCTGGCCCACAGCAACTATTCAATAAATCATCATCGTTGAAGGATTAAAGACTGTGTGTAGAGAAACAAAATGGAAAACAGGAGACATCTTGTAAAACTCCATGGAGGAGCAGTAAGAAACCAATTGTAAATCATTGGGTTCTTTCTTTTTAGGAAAGTCACATACCACGTAAAATCGATGATGGTGGTAGTGGTGGTGGTGGTGGTGGCGGTGGTAGCCAACAGTGCAGTAGGCCATTCTAGGCACGGAACTAAGCGCTCTGCACACCTTAACTCATTTAACCCTCATAGTAACTGCATGAGGCATGTGTAGTCATTCCCATTTTACAGATAGGGAAGCTGACACATACTTAATAACAGTCCCAAAGTCCCAGCTGGCAAATGGAGGAGCAGAAACCTGAACCTTAACCATCTGCCTCCAAAACCCACGCAAATCACTTTGCCTTAGCTGTGGCAAGGCGATCGTTGCGATAACAAAGAAATGGCATTGCGATGACAGAGAAAAGGACACCTGGGTTCAGTTTCAGAACTTAGTCCATGCTAGTGCCTGAGAGACAATGTGTAGCGGAAGAGCATTTGGACAGGGATCCAGAGACCCGTTTCTGCTCAATCTGGAGTGACCAGTTAGAGGCCTCGCCCACTCCTGATGGATGTGTTTTGCAGGGACATCTCAACCCCCAAGCGTGGGACTTAGACTCTGGCCTTGGGTGACCTCCAAGAGTCTTTCCAACATAAGAGCTCTTAAGCACCAGAGAAGTATAAAGTTGCATTGAAAGTTACTTTACCTCCCCAGGCCTTAACCAAGGAGCCACGAGTGCATGTGCACACATTCCTCACATGCTTGTCTGTGTGCAGGGAAGGACCTGGAAGGGTGTGCCTACACTGGCCGTGCTATTCCCTCGAGAGCGGACACTTCACTTTGTATATGTACATGTCTGTCTCTGTTGTTTCAACAAGGATGTGCTACTTCTATATTCAAAACAACCTAAAGGCCAAAGAATAAAAAGTAGTTAGGTTACCAATAGTTTAATGTACAAATGGGTATTTCTAGGGGAAGGATCTTGTGAGTACTTGGAAGGCCTCTTCCTGTCTAGTTTAGCATGGCCTTATTCCACCTGGAAAAATCCCTTTTTTTTTTTTTCCAAGGAGAACCTTTATCCCAGAGCAAGACATTCAGAGACTTGGTTGCTGTCTTCAGATGTCTGATGTGCTGTCAGAAAAAGAGGGACAGGCTTCTCGTGGCCTTGGAGCAGAATTGCCAGCAACCTGTAGGACGGACAGGGGCGGGGTCCTTGGGCCACACACTGGGGGACAGTGGAGTGATTACTGTTGCCCCGGCAAAGTTCTGTTGGTTTTTTTGTAGTTACTTTGTATCTGCCACCTCTCTAAATGCTTACTAATAGTTTTTGCATCGATTCCAATGATTTCCTGAGGCAGATATTCTGCGTCTTTCTTACCAGGATTATATACCTCATTTTGTTTTCCTTAGTGAATTTTCAGAATGATGTTAAATAATAGCAAATTAAAAATATAGTTCTATGGACCTGTGTTGTGACATTAAATGTTTTGCTTTCTATGGGCCCCTACTTGTAGTACAGCACATCTCTTCCGAAATAAAGAGGTCACTCTGTCCCCTCAGCAGGAGACAGGATTTTTTTTTAAAAAAAGATTTTTATTTATTTTTAGAGAGAGGAAGGGAGGGAGAAAGAGGGAGAGAGAAACACTGATGTGAGAGAGAAACATCAGTTGGTTGCCTCCCACACGCCCCCAACCAGGGACCTGGCCTGCAACCCAGGCATGCGCCCTGACCCGGAATCGAACAGGTGACTTTTCAGTTCTCAGGCTGGCACTCAAGCCACTGAGCAACACAAGCCAGGGAGGAGATAGGATTCCTATGTTCTTTTTTATATTTACATTTAAGTTTTATGTACATTGGTGCAGTGGTGCTATTGTTCCAAAAATGTATTCACGTGTGCATTGTGGGTCAGAGGATTTTTGGTGAAATACCCAGAGTTTGCTATCTAAATGTTTGTGTGATTATTTTAAAGTTGTATTTTCAGTATATATTTCCTTTTAATAGGGTTTTTACATTATGTGAAAAACTTTTTAAAGATTTTATTTGTTTATTTTAGAGAGAGGGGAAGGTAGGGAGAAGGAGAGAGAGACAGCAAAGTGAGAGAGAAACACCGATCGGCAGCTGTCTCTTGCATGTGCCCCAACCAGGGACCAGACCTGCAACCCAGGCATGTGCCCTGACCAGGAATCGAACTAGCAACCTTTTGCTTTGTGGGATGACATCCAACCAACTGAGCCACGCCGGCCAGGGGTATACGAAAATTTTTGATTGGTGAAAGTGATATATCATAATTTTCTTGTCTGTATGAACAACTTTTTTGTAGTGATATTACCATCAGTGCCTTTTGTTGAATGCCTCATACGTGCCAGGTACTATATATACTAGGCATTTTATCTCATTAATCTTCACAACAGGTCACTAGAGTATTATAATTTTAATTTTGCAGATGAGAACACAGAAGGTTAGAGCATTTCAGATTTGTCTAAGGTCACATAGCCAGCAAATGCCTGAACCTGGATTTTCCCTAGTCTAACTGCATCGCTTCCCCTTGGCATTTTTTCTTAATCTTGAGGGCTGGGGTGACCTTTGCCCGAGTAACTAGGTTTACCCTCACACCCCTGGAGTTTATTCAAGAGGGTGCGTTTTAGACAAACTGCCCTGTCGAGCTGCAGTCACTCTGGAAATTCTCTGTGCTTTGGATTGGTAAAAGAAGAGGGCGGTTGTGACCTCAGTTCAGTGGAAGGGAGGCCCTTCTTCTCCCAGCCTGGGGACACCAGACTCCTGCTGCATCTGTTCAGGGCAGTGGGGAGCTCTGGGGCTACAGAGCATAGAATATGTGAATCCCCTTGGTTTTGAGGACTTTGGTGATGCTCACATGTCTCCCAAACTTCCGGTTCACCGGATATTAGCCGTGCTCTTTCAGATGTTTGGCGTGTCCTGGGCCCTGATACATGTCACTGCGGAGGGTGGTCATGGGTGCCAAGGCTGTAAGGACAGGGCTTCACAAGGTGGGGGCTGAGGTTTGCAGCTGTCCCTAGCACCTGCACTTTCGGACTCCAGTTGGTATGTTGGGTGCACCTGAAGATGTCCCAGGTAATCTTAGATCACCTGCTGTTTTTCTCAGGACTTGGGAGGGCTTTGTTGAGTTTGGGAGTCACCTAGGGCCTGGAGGGTGTGGTTGAGAAGGAACCTACTTTCCTTTCCCTTTGGCCCCAAGGGAAGCAGAGCCCACCAGGGCCATGGCCCTCACAGTTATGGAGAAGTCGGAGCAAGGTCTTGGCTGTAGGTGCACATGATTTGGCACACAGAAATAAGACCAGCTGGCTGGACCAGCACCAGAGCCCTTATTCTTTTCACACAGAGAGGACTTACAAGAGAGATGGCAGTGACGGCCAGGGGATTATTTGAGGGGAAGTAGCCTAAGCGACTCGACTCTTAATGCTCAGATGGGCTCTAATCCTTGTTTCCTTTTTGGTATTGGATTAGAAAAATGTAGGGCAGGATTAGAATTGGCTGTTAGCAATACCCAGGACAAATGCATGCCCTGAGAAGTTCCGGACGGCCATAGCACGGTAGGAAGGGTGGACTTTGCATCCGTTATTCCTAGGCGTTCCTGCTTGTGATTCTTGCGATACCCCTGGCTTCTGCTATTGAAAGGTGACTTGAATTTAAAGTCAGTAAATTTAAAGTAATTTTGTGTCGTAGCAAAGGAAAAAAAAAGAAAATATTAATCTCCAGTAATAAAATAAATTTAAATAAAGATACTGAAATTTTCTGCTGACGCATTAGCCAAGATTAAAATAAGCACACCTCAGGGTGTCATCAGTCAGATGTTAATTCAGAGAGTCACGTAGGGTACTGGGGAGGCTGTAAACTGTGCTTTTGGAAAATAATTCAGTAGAATTTATCAAGAGCCCAGGACATTTAACTTTGCCTATTTATTTCATACCCAGAAAGCCCTCCTAACTGTAATTTGTGTGAAGAAAAGCTCTGGGCTCAGAGTTATTCACTGACACATTATTTTTAGACCATTTTCCTATTACAAAAAAAAATAATAGGTACTTAATGCAGAAAGCTGTAGGGAACATAGGAATCCAGATTTAGCAATTAAAGGTTAATCATAATTTTATTGCACAAAAATAACATTTTGGTATGTTTTTCTAATTTTTCCTATGTATATATACTTTTTAAAAAGTAGTTGGAGCATGCCTTTTCCCCCCCTTAGCCATGTATTTTGAGCATTCGCTCCCTCTGTTGTACTCACCTGGGGAGACTCCAACTTTAGTTGAAACCAATTCTTCTTTCCTTCCTGGCTTACGCCTGAACAACCAAACATTGTTTGAGGGGGAAAATCACACCATCGAAGCTGCCTGCTTTCACACGAAATTCCTGGTCATGAACCTCAATTAGCCTTTAATACTGTCCAGAAATTGAAAATATCTCCATGGTAAATTTGTTTTCCTAATCTTTGGGAAGCCGTCGACACCCTCTTTCTTCAAACCTTCCGTGTACAATGCCACTCTGCCTACTTTCAGCCCGTGGCCTCCTCTCCCACAAGAATACCCTTCACATCTCCAAGCCCACCAGTGCCTCCTCCCTCCTTCCCTCAGGTGCCATGTGGTGCCCTGCTGCTGTGGTCCATGCCTGGTGCGTAATGATTGGCAAACAGTGGTTACTCAACAAACATTACTGCATGAGGGAGCGAATGCATGAATATATAGTCGCCCGTGTCATTATTTCTAATGGGTGTATAGTATTCCATTGTACAGATGTAACCTAATGTACTTATCACTGCTCTGTCATTGGATATTTTGTTTCCAATTTTTCACCATACTGAAACATGGAGAATAATCTAAATGGCTGTTCGGAAAATTGTTGACCAAACTGTGGACTATTATGCTTGCATTTAAAATCCTAGGAAGCATTTTCATTAACCTGGGGAAATGTATTTATTAACTGGAAAAAAAAAAGCATAATCAGCATCACATATACAGCATGAAAAAGCTAGTAGGAAGTAACTAAAATGTTAATTAAACACTTCAAGTTGGCAGGATTACAGGTGATTTTTCGATTTTTTTAAAGTACACAAGTAATACATGGTATTTTCTTCTTTATACTTTTCTGTGTTTTCCAAGTTTACTGCAGTGAGTGTGTTTTTATAATCAGGAATACAGTTGGGTTTGTTTGTTTTTTTTAATTTTAAAGATTTTATTTATTTATTTTTAGAGAGAGGGGAAGGGAGAGAGAAAGAGAGGGAGGGAAACATCAATGTGTGGTTACCTCTTGAGGGCCCCCAACTGGGGACCTGGTTCACAACCCGGGCATGTGTCCTGACTGGGGAATCCAACCAGCGACCCTTTGGTTCACAGGCTGGCACCCAGTCCACTGAGCCACACCAGCCAGGGCAAGAATACAGTTCTTAAACATTGTAGGACACATCAGATTATTGAAGACAGTCAAAAGCAGAGTTAGGAATTGTTGTGCTCTAGAGAATGACCCACGTGTTTGAAACACACTTGTCCTTCCAGGCCTGTTTACTCCCTGGGTTCAGAAAGGGCGGTGAGAGGAGTGTTTCCCGGGGAACCCATGTGGCTGGGTTCACTAATGTGGGGGTATGATGGAGACTGGGGCTTACCAAAATGGTGGTTTAGGGGTGAGAACATCCCACAGATACGCTCAGGGTTGGAAAGGCTTCACAGCTGCTCTTCACATCTGTTTTTGGAGCTGAAGGGGGGCTCGTGTGGCCTGAGGTATTGTCACAGCCTTTCATTCACTTCATTGAAGGCAGTGGTTCGCAAACCCAAGATCCTTTCAGGAGTCCACGAGGTCAAAACTGTCTTCCTTTTTTTTTCTTTTTTCTTTTTTTAAGATTTTATTTATTTATTTTAGGGGGGGAGGGAGGGAAGAAGAGAGGGAGAGAAACATCAGTGTGCGGTTGCCTCTCGCACACCCCCTACTGGGGACCTGATCTGACCTGCAACCCAGGCATGTGCCCTGACTAGGGAATTGAACTGACGACCCTTCGATTTGCAGGCTGGCACTCAATCCACTGAGCCACACCACCAGGACAAAACTATCTTCTTAATAAGACCAATAAGGTGTTATTTGCCTTTTTCACTCTTTCTTTTACAAGTGTACAGTGCAGTTTTCCAGACGCTATCTGATTTACAACAGATTGTAGAAGCAAATAGGAGAATCCAGCTGTTTTCTATGAAGCCAGACACTGAAGAGGGTTGCAAAGGGGGCGGGGGGGAGAAAACCAGTATTCTCACTAAAACCTTTTTCTTGCAGAAAATGTAGTTACATTTATTAAAATGCTATTTATGTTAACATATAATGGGTTTATGTTTATTTTAATGAATTTTTAAAAATTTATCAGGTTTACTAGTTCTAATATGGTAAATATCAATAGATATTTACCCACATAAGCAAACATTCTTTGGGAACCTCAGTTTTTGAAAGTATAAAGTAGTCCTGAGACCAAAAACTTTGAGAACCACCCAACTGAGGAAGCAAAAAGACAGCTCTCTTCATGATGGATTGATTATGGCTCAGTGAACAGATTGGTTGAACAAAGTACAAAGCCTGTGGGGAGAAAAATGACCTTCTCTAACAGGCAGGTGTTGGAAGCCCGTGAAATTACGTTAACTTTTCCTTTTTCTCTCCTTTTCTTCCTCCCTTCCGCCATCCTCCTTTAGAGATCATGCACGACGTGATAAAGAAGGTGAAGAAGAAGGGGGAGTGGAAGGTAAGTCGAACAAGACGGTTAATGGCCTTCAGGGTGAGTTCGTGTGGGGGTAGAGCTGGGGGGAAGGTGCAGAAGCAGGGAGTAGAGACCGTTGTTGTATCCAGAGAATAAAAAAAGAAAGTAATCTGCTTATGCCTCTCATTTTATATGATCCTGGTTATGCAATCTCTTGGTCATAAAGCTTATCTGAAAGATCACCTGGTGGGGCAGTGTAGCAGTCGAACCCTTTTCTTCAAACAAAACCTTACCTGGAACCCGTATATATAAATAGAAGAAAGGGAATTCTGTCTATGATGGGGGAGCAAGAGGAGGCCCTTCTGGCCCCTCTGGCAGCCCTAGAGCATCTCCATGGAACCCACACAGCAGTGGGCCAAGCCCTCTTCTGGTCTGTCCCCATGTCAGCAACTACGTGTTTGTTTATATCACTTTGAGAGCAGTGTTCGGCGTTTCACATATAATGTACGTGAAACGCGTACAGCTTATGTATTGATTATGGCCTCAGTTTCTGGAGGGGGTGACTCGGAGTGGGACAACACTCTGTCCTTCATTCAGGTAGTCGGTGTTTTTAAGAATCACTTGGTTGTCTGGGGCTGGGCCTTACCCTGGCCAGGAGAGCATGCAGTTTCACTTGAACTTCCCCATGTGTTATTGAAGAATTTATTCCAACCATTCTTGCCCCCAAGCTTTCCTGCAGTCAAGAGCCCACACTTGGTCAAGTCCACTGGGCCGGGAACAGCAGAGGTGATGGGCCCAGGAGGAGGCTGAAGTCTCACGCCGGCCTGTTTTAACCAGCACATCCTCCTCACCCAGGGCCAGAGGCCATCTGGTGGGAGCTCTTTATGCCTGTCTTTGTGGACATAAGACCTTTAAAAGGATCTTGAGGAAGCTGCCTCAAGATGAAACCTGGCCCTTACACTGCAGCAGAACACTTGCTGGGCCACACCGTGTCTAGCTTCTGTTACCTTGGTTCATATCATTAAAGAGGGAAAAAGAACTAGCCTTGTTTTAACTGCATGCCTCTCTCCACTGTGGGCTGAAGGGAACTAGGAAAGGTTAGCTCAAGAATTGCAGACCTGAAGCTTTTCAACGCAGCGGCATGTTCTTGTTCCTCCCGTCTGGACTGAAGCACAGTTTGCCCCCAGACGGTGCGTGTGCTGGTGAAGGTGTGTCCTGACGACACTGGAACAGTCCTTACCCCCGAGCCATATGTGTGGCGTGAGTGCTCAGCTTCCCTTTAAGAAAAAGTTATGCCCTGAAAAATACTCTCCAATACAGTTTTCTCTGAGTGAGGGTGCTGTAGATTATTGTGTGTGTGTCTTCTCTCTCTCTTTTTTGCATTTTTATGAGTAATTATTCTCTTTATCATGAAAAATTAAAAGTTTAATTTTTTTCAGCTTACAAAATTCAGTCAAGTCAGTGACAGCAGACTCTAAACTCCCAAGTTAGGTGTGCGTGTGGGAGAAAAAAGCTAGCATGCATTTCAGCAAACTTCTGGCCCATAGGAACTATCAAACTCAACATTCTGCACTCCTGGGCTCTCGTTGACCCCTGACATGGTCAGCTGATGAGAGGACGGGGAAGATGCCATTCAGGCCGTAAGCTGGTCTCTTTGCTTCCAGGTGCTGGTGGTCGATCAGCTGAGCATGAGGATGCTCTCCTCCTGCTGTAAGATGACGGACATCATGACCGAGGGCATAACAAGTGAGCGCACTGTTCTCTGTCCTTCCGTGCTGCCCCTCCGTTCCACACAGACCTCCCTTCTGGGCCCGCCTTCCCTCCTCCCCATTCAGTATTATCCCACTTGACTTTAGATTCTTCCAACATCCTGGTTGGTAAGACTGTAAGTTCCTGAGAGGGACCCAGAGCTTCTCGTCCATCACTGAATCCCTAATCCACTGCTAGGTGTTCATTAAATATCTGTGAAAGGATGCCAAAAGGAAGGTTAAATCAAGAAAAAAGGCAGACAATCCAATAGGGAAAAAATGGGCAAAAGACCTGAACAGGCACTTAACAAAACAAGAAATCCAGAATGACCAATAAATACAAGAAAAATTGCTCACCCAGGGAAATACAATTAAAATCAGAGTGAGGCGGGAATATTTAAACTCTGATAACGCCCGGTGACAGAGTGGATGTAGAAACATGGGAGCTCCTATTCGACGGAGTGTCAGTTGGCACAGCTTCTTCGAGAAGCACGTGGCAGCCTCTAGTAGACCGGAAGGCGTGTGCGGCCCTGTGAGCTTGCAGGTCTGTGGTTAGATGCGTGTCCTAGGCAGCCTCAGGCAAGGGCACCCGGGGTGCACGCGCAGGAGTGCTCACAGAGCATCGTTTATGGCAGCCCCAACCTGGACACCATAACAAACCCATCAGGGGCAGGATGCCAGCTCCACTGTGGGGGAGTCATAGAGCGGTGACATACTATATGTCAGTGAAAACGGATGACCTCTGACTGCTCACACCGACACGAATCTGATAAACATACTGGTGAGCGAAAGAAGCAAGAAAAAAAGTGCTTGCAGTATGCTCTAGGTTACATAAAATTCACATCCAGGCAAAGCAGCCATACTGTCTTGAAATGCAGATGTAGTGGTAAAACCATAAAGAGAAGCGACCACCGTTCATCAGGACAGTGGTCCTCTTTGGAGGGTAGGGAGGAAACTGATGAGGGAGGGGCCTGGGGCACTTCTGCAGTCCGGTGGGTTCTGCTTCCTAACCTGGGTGGTGCTTATGTAGACATTTGCTTTATAATTATGTGTCTGTTTATATTTTATGCATTCCTTACGATGCATGTTATAATTTCACAATAAGTAGATTTTTAAAAATCACCTGCTTGAGTTCCCTCGCCAGTGCCACGCCTCAGATTAGGACTCGGACCTGGCTCTTGTCCCAGAGCTCTTACTCAGTTCGTGTGCAGCTCTTATCTGACTCAGGGCTGCTTTTAAGAGGGACCGTGCATTTCAACCTTTGAAACAGCATTGATTAAAAACCTTTCTCTTTTGAGGTATTATTTCAAATACAGAAGTTAACCTTTGTTTTCCCTCTGAAAAAATGTTGGGTGGGTTGTGGCCCCCAACCAGCTCCCCTTGAGACAACTTCATACAATGCGTGGCCCACAGACTGTGACTGACCTTTCTCAAAATCACCACCGTAGCAGTTACAGGAGGAAGACACAGAGGGTGGAGGTTTTCATTAAGCTGAATAAGTTTAATTTAGAGGTTTGTCCTTTATTCCAAGGTTATGTCGTTCTCATTATTTGAGATAAAAAAATGTTTTTAAATTGTGAAATTATGCTAATAATATATTGTGGATGTGCTGTTGATTAAATTCTAGGTGAAATATATATGCTTATATAATTTCGAGGGTATAATCACAGCTTCATTCCCTAATTTTTGAAACAACATTTCCAAATCCAATTTATCTATTATCAGAAATATAGTCTTGTAAATAGGATTACCTAATTTTTGATGCGACTTTTTGTTATTCAGCTATTCAAAGCCAGGCTTACCCATTTTGAGCTTATAAAGGTATTTTCTTCATCAATTTTTAAAAACAATATTTTTCTCTATCAAAGCAAAAAATGTACAAAGTCAGGTGGCAGAGGGGAGCCAAATGGAGCTGACAAGCTTCTAACAAAGGAGCACCAGCGCCCTATCCTGCTCCCTTCTCCCCCAGGCCAGTCACCCCCAAAACAGCCACCTGGCTCTTTCTTCTGGTTATCTTCTTGAATTTTCTAAATACTTGTAATATTATCTCTTGATTCATCAGTGCTAGACATTGCTGACTTCCTATGATAGGTTCGGGTTCAGCTCTCCCCTGCTGCACACAAATGCTTCCCTAACCCAGAGGTGACTTTTTTAAAAAAGATTTTATTTATTATTTTTAGAGAGGGGAAGAGAGGGAGAAAGAGAGGGAGAGAAACATCAATGTGTGGTTGGTTGCCTCTCAAGGACCCCCTACTAGGGACCTGGCCATCAACCCAGGCATGTGTCCTGACTGGGAATCAATCCAGCAACCCTTTGGTTTGCAGACTGGCGCTCAATCGACTGAGCCACACCAGCTGGGGCCCAGAGGTGACTTTTTAAAAAGGTCCTTATCTGGCAGTGTTTAAAAGTTAGCAGCCTCTGTTGAATCCTAAAACATTCTGGGGAGAAGCGTTATTCGCTTATGAAATTCAGAAATGTACAACCAGCGGTGAAGAAGGTGGTTGAGGGATTTGGATATTAATTTGAACATTATTTGAGGTGAGAAGTCTTTATAAATATTGCAAGGGATACTTCAGAGTGATGCTTTTATTTCCCTCAGTCACCTGCATAGGAAGAATGGTGCCATAGTATGTACTGCCCCCCCCATACCAGAGGACGGTACAGTGCAGGTGACTCCTCAACTCTGTCAGGTGACTAGTAAGGCGAGGACTATCCCAAAGCTCTTCTTTCCAGGTGATGTAGTTGACATAACCAAAAAAGAACAGGTAAATCAAAAGCCCCTGATTTGCTTTAACAAACTATAATGTTTAATCTTGAACTATTGAGAGGAACATATTCTATAGAGGGTATGTTTGGAATGCCTTTGTTTGATATATGGAAGAAAATGATAAAACTATCCAATGGCTGATAAATAAACCCAACCTGGAAATTGTAAAGGAATTGGGATTATTTGGGACAGATGAGAAAAAAACTGAAGGAAGAGGCAAAAGACTTCTTGACAGAATGAGGCAACATATTCCATTTTTAATTAGAGCCGATCAAGGGATTTACTTAAACTGAAATGGGAAGTAGGGAATATCTAGTGTGATAGGTTTCAGGTTTTCTAAAATCTTGAGCATGTGGGAACTTTATGGAAGGGGCAGTACCGGTCTGAAGGTGGCCTGTATCTGCTGCTTCCAGTTGTGTGATGACAAGTTGTGTTGTCTTATTCACGGTGGGCTGCTGTCTTGTTGTCTAGTTGTGGAAGACATCAACAAGTGCAGGGAGCCACTGCCCAGCCTGGAGGCTGTGTATCTCATCACTCCATCTGAGAAGGTAAATCCGTCCCCCAGGAGAGCACGGCCAGGGGCACATGTGCTGGCTTGGTGTCTGCATGGCACAGAGCGTCCACAGTTTCTAGGTTAAGCACACATTTAACGCACTGCTCTGTTCAAGCATGCAGTCCACAGACAGGGAAGGAGGGGGTGGTGAGCAGGGAGGGAGCATGAAGCTTTCTGAAATAGAACCACTGCCCAGAAAGCCAGCGCCGGGCCTTCCACGCCCCATTCCCCCTCGCGTTCCCTGTCTGGGTAGGAAACCCACTTCATTCTGGTTAGGGGTCTTCCTTCCAAACTCAGGTATTTGATGCTTCAGGTTGATTTCATCAATATCCCATTAGTGCTCAGATCTACCTGTCTCATCAGTTTGGAGGTTTGGTTCAAATCAGCATCTGTACAAGGTCCACCTCCTTGCTTTTGGTCGATAGCTGTCTTAGGTCTACCCCTCAGTCCATATGAATTCCCTCCAGTTTTCATGCTTGCTTTTCACTTTTAAAGATTGGCTTACATATGAGCTTCTGAAGATGCAATCGAATTGCCAGAACTTCATCAATATGAACCTTTCGGAAGGTTTCTGACTAATTTCCTCTTATGTGGATCTCTTCTTAGGAACCCATGTTATGGTGGCTCCAAAGAACTGCCACTGTCATTCTGGAATGATCTAGGAAGGAAGGCTTGTGTTCGTCTGTACTTTCAATCTAATTTCAAGTCCCCAGAACTCAGTTATCACCAAACATGAATTAGAATTATACATTAAAAATCCCTTGGTATTTTGTGCAAGCAGTTCAAAAGCCCTCTTAAATTTAATTTAGTCCAGATAAGGTTCCGTTTGCTTCTAGAATTGGATTCAACTCCCCCTTTTTTCCCCTCTCCACAGTCTGTCCGCTCTCTTATCAATGACTTTAAGGACCCACCGACCGCTAAGTACCGGGCTGCCCATGTCTTCTTCACTGACTGTAAGTACAGCTGTCAGCTGCTGCCCAGTCCTCCAGGTTAGCCATCCTGCACGGCAGGATGGAACCAAAACCAAGCCAGGACAATAGAGAAGAAATGGGTTGTTGCCATGATTGACCTGATATATTTCTTTTCAGAAGAAAAATTGCATAAGAGACAAAAGTCAGCACACACAAATACAAACCTACTAGGTCGTACTGTCCTTCCTGATGAAAAATAGCTCCTCTCCTTAGGATTAGGGGGTTCAGTGATGAGCATAATTTCCCAAGGCCAGCCTCAGTGTTTCACCATGTGGACGTGCAGCCATCACAGTGACCCTTCGCCCCTAGTGTACTTCCCTCCGCCCCTGCGTCAGCCAGAACTGCGTCACTGCCCTGGCCTCCATTGTGTTACTTTGTGGAGGCTGTATGCACGGAGCCCAGGGCACCAACCTTTTGGTCAGTCTTTGTCAGTAGCAGAGAGGGATGAGTAGGGCGGGATGGCTACAGAGCGTGCAGAAATAGCAGTTTCCCCAGCGGCCTTCTCTCCAGGAGAAACCCTCAGAACTCACCACTGAGGAAGTGAGGAACGGTTCAGGCAGAGAATCATTTTGTATTATTTGAATGTGGGTGATGATGGGAGCAGGCAGACAATGTTAGTAATGATAATGGAACAGTAACACATTTCTGGGCCCCTGCACCCATGTTTGGCCCAGGAGAGTCATGTGAAATCATGGTTCCCCACCAAGGGGACCTCCTGAGCAGCTGAGTTCCTTAGCAGAAATGCCTGCCTTACACGGCCCAGTGATTTGATTTTTCTGTCTTTATGTTTCATAAGCATGTCAGATGTAGGTATAGTGTTTGTAGATATTACAGATTTTTTCCTTGTCCCTTCTCAATCTCTTCTGGGTTATTTCCTCTCCTTGACATAAGAAAAGCTTGTATTAGCTCTCAGTATCTCAATCCTTATTGCCGGTTGTTTTTCTGTTCTATGTTGAGGGTCTTGTAGATTTTTTAAATTTTTATTTATTTTTTCTTTTTAGACAGAGGGGAAGGGAGGGAGAAAGAGAGGGAGCGAAACATCAATGTGTGGGTTGCCTCTTGAGTCCCCCCTGTTGGGGACCCAGGGATGTGCCCTGACTGGGGAATCAAACCAGTGACCCTTTGGTTCTCAGGACGATGCTCAATCCACTGAGCTACACCAGCCGGGGGTAGATGTTTTTATATTCCTTTTTTAGCCTAGGTGTAATGGATATTTTAGGATGGAATGAGCTTTTTATTTGCCTTTTTAAAACCTGAATAACTAAAGAATCCACCAGACACCTGTGACTATTGAAATGAGCCAGCAGAGGCACATGAAAACCTAGTATCTTTTGTCCTTCTCGCAGCTTGTCCAGATGCCCTGTTTAACGAGCTGGTAAAATCTCGAGCAGCCAAAGTCATCAAAACTCTGACGGAAATCAACATTGCCTTTCTCCCCTACGAATCCCAGGTGAGGCTGAGGCGGGAGTGCCTGGAAACGCTGCCGCATCCTCACTGTTCTGTCAGGGGCTCTTGCGGGGGTGGAGGGGTGCGATAAAGAGCAGGGGAGGGAAGAGGCCACGCTCCGATTGCTACAGGAGGCGTTCTAAGTGGACGCGTGGGTAAGGGAAGGGGGCGGTGTTCCTTAGGGGGTCTCACTCCCCAGGTCTTTCTGACTTTTAAGTCATAGTGCCTTTCTTTGTGTGCCGTGCTCCTTGCTCACAGTGTTCACTCCACCTGGCTCACTCCTGAGTACTCACTCCAAAAAGAGCATGGAGGGAGAGATGGGAAGGGATCAGGCAGCACCCATCTGCTGTGAAGGAGGCTGTTCTTCTGTAGAGAACCTCAGCCTGCCACGTGCTGAGGGAACAGATGGCAGCCTTCGTCATTAGCTGTTAACACTTCCAGTGCCAAGCGCTGTGGCAGCAGACGGCCCCTCCTGGAAAAACCCAAAGTCGTTGAACCAGTAAGGGCCAGGCATTGGGAGGGAGTACACAAGATGTGTATCTTCATATCATAAGATTTGTTCAAATGTTTTCTCCTGGCAAACAAAGAAATAAAATAGCAGGGGTTGTAGGTACTTTGTGGAGATAATAAATGATTGTGGCACATGGAATCTTTATAGATCAGCTTCTAGACACCAAAGAGAGACCTATTCTTAGCGAAGGAGGGATGGAAAAAACACAGTGTGAACGTCTAAAGGCCGCCTCTGCCCCAGCTCCCTTGGCCCAGAGCTGGCTCCCCGCCTGTGCTCAGGAAGTATTTTTTCTCTGTGTGAAGCCTGTCCCCACCTGGAGCGAACAAAATCCAAATTTATCATGTCCAAACATCAGATTTTATAGATTTTTGAAAAGTAATACTTTTTAGAAAAACAACCCCCAGGTTTTCTAGATGATCAGGGTGGTTTACATAAATGAGCTTCTAAGAGAGTACAGATAGCTGGTAGGTAGGCTAGGTAGTTTAAGAGAAAATTTTAAACTTCGGAACTCTCCAAAGAGAAAGAAAAAAGAAAACTAGAACATACTGCTGAGGATGTGAAATTGTTAAATCAAAAAGCTCCATTATTTGCACACAGTCAGAACCCAATTTCTAGCTTATCCCCTATCTAGTTAAACCTACAATGACCTATAAAGTCTGACACTAGACTCCTCTCCTCTGCTCCTGGCCTTGCCCTTGACTGTCAGACATGCCTGCCTCAGGGCCTTTGCACCAGCCACGCCCTCCATGTGGAAACCCCCCTGCTAGTGAGAAACTCCTCACCTCCCTCAAGCCCGTGTTCAAACGTCACCTTCTCAAGGAGGCCTTGTCCACCCTGTCCCGCCCTTCTGGGCATTCTTTCCCCGCTTTATTATTTTCTCATACATTTACCAATTTCTCACATACCATGAAACTTACTTTACATTATGCCCATTGTTTCTTTATCATCTGCTTTCCCTTCATACACCCCATGAGGACGGTCATGTTTCGGTCACTGGTAGTTTCCAGTGTTTAGCACAGTGCCCAGCAGAGCACATGGTCCACACGTATCTGAAGAATAAATGAAAACACGCTCCGTAGACTCACTACCAGGGTTGGAGAAAATTCTGAGAGCTCGCCGTTCTGGATGCAAACACTGCATGCGTGGATACTTTCCCTCCCCTCAGGTATATTCCCTGGACTCTGCCGACTCTTTCCAGAGCTTCTACAGTCCCCACAAGGCTCAGATGAAGAACCCTATCCTGGAGCGCCTGGCAGAGCAGATCGCGACTCTGTGTGCCACGCTGAAGGAGTACCCCGCCGTGCGGTACCGGGGGTAAGGCACGTGCCGCCGGGGGCGCTGTCCCGACACCTCCTCTCACCTTAAGATTCTTTTGGCAATTGTCTCAAGAGGGTCAAGGTTTGAATGTCAAGCATTTATAATCCTTCCATGATGCACGCAGAAAAGAGCATAAAAAACATGTATGTTCAGTTATGAGTAACTACACCATGAACCCCTATGTAATGGCAACCCAGGTCTTCCATGGCTTTTCATCTCTTTCTGACCCTTAAAAACGAACACCATCTTTGCAGAAGATGTTTCAGAGTCAGGTAAAGTAAAAAGAGAATGTTTCTCTAAAGGACACATTCCTCAGATTTTATAAAGTCATTCACTTACCACTTACCTGCTGCGCGCTAAGTGCTGGGGAGACTTAGCCTGAGGACACAGCCCCTGATCAGCGCAGGCAGGTAAGGCACCAGCATGCATGTCATGAGCCGGGCAGGCCTGCAGTGCTGCAGGCCCCTGAGAGGAGGCCTCAGGACCGACAGGCTAAGGGCCTGGGCGCTCACAGTAGGGAGAGGGCCCTTCAAGCTGAAAGCATCAAGAGCAGCATCAGACTAGAGGTGACATGTGAACTAGGTCTTGAAGGACAGGTTTGGATGAAGAGGAGAGAGGAGAGGCCTTTTCCATGGACAGTTGGCTGTTGCCATTGGTAGAACCAAAGCGTGGAGCTGGGAAAGCCAAGGGCAGGTTTGAGGAGGATGGGAGTCTAACACAGGGCATGTGTAGGGCAGCTGGGCGAGACGGGGCCATTTCTGGAGGCCTCAAGTGCCAGCTGTGGGATTATGGCCGTTAGAGGCTGTCACTGGCAAACCGGGGTGGGGTAGGGGCGAAGGGGCAGTGAATGGAGTGCTGTGGGAGCGTGAAGATGGGAGGGTGAGTGGGAGTCGGGCGAGGAGGAAGTGGTAGAGGGGCACCCTGAGAGTAGCCGAGAACCCGAACTTGGAGCGCGAGGATCAGCGTGCCACCCGTCCTGTTGCCTTATTGTCTGCTGGGCGCATAGCCATAGAGAAACGCCTTTCTGGGCCTGCCCCGGCATCCGGCCTCCCTCTGTTAGCCATGTTCACTGACAGAAGCCTGGAGGAGGTTAAGAAATGGGGCCGAGGCCGTATCTCCTGACAGGGCAGTGGGAGATTAGAGTCTTTGGAGGGAGGGAGGGAGGGGCTGGGCACAGAGCACTTTAGCCCGGAGCCTGGCCAGGTGGCAGGCAGCAGCCATGCACTGTGTGCAGCTGGGTGGGGCCCGGGAAGTGCTGTCAGGCTTAGCCACGGGGTAAGGTTCAGAGGTTCTCACGCCTTTCTGGCTCTGCCTGCAGAAAATGTCACTTGGTGTCAAAACGAGACCCAAGGGAATTCGAATTGAGGGAAGTGAGAGCCAGGTAGGTCAGGCTCACACGGCCTGATCGTGGGAAAAGGATGGACGGTCAGGACCCTCTGCTGACATGTGGTGGCTTATCTGAAGCTGCTTGAGAAGACTACCTCAGTTTTCACTTCGATAGTTAAAAAGGAACTAGGAAATCACTTGTTTATGTTCCAGGCACTGAGCTGAGTATTGTATTTTGTGTGTCCTTTTTAATTACACATGTAATATATGACTGTATTCTCGTTGCAAAAGAACAGTGTAGGTGAAGCTCACGTCTCCCTCAACCTTGCCACACTGTCCTGCCTTTCTTCCCGAGGGCCATTCACCCTGTGTCGCTCCTCCTTTGTCAGGGAATACAAGGACAACGCTTTGCTGGCTCAGTTAATCCAGGACAAACTTGATGCCTACAAAGCTGATGACCCTACCATGGGGGAGGTAAGTCTGGACATGGACCATGAGATTCTTCCACCAGGCGACCCCTGTGTGGGTGGCAGTCCTGGGGACGGCTCTGTTGCTCACAAAGCGGACGTGAGTGCCACCGTTCCTGCTCGTGAGCCTCTGGTGAAATGCCCAAGCCCTTGGGCAGGCTGGTTGAGGCTCTGTTCAGCGTTGCCAGGGTGACCAGTTTATTTCTGTTCTCGAGGACCTCCCCGGACTTAGCCCTGAAAGGCCTGCATCCTGGGAGCCCCTCAGTAGTACAGTATCAGCCCCAGAAATGGACCTTGGTACGATCTCCAGACCTTGGTCACTAGTTTGTACACATACTTGTGTGTGTGTGTGAGTCAGTTCTGTTTAGTTGTATCACAAGTATAGACTCCTGTAGCCCCCTCTGTAGTCCCAACACAGAGTTTCCCATCACCTTGGTTTTAAAGCCAAAGTGCCACATCCTGGGAAGCTGCTTGGTCCCAGGCGGACTGGATGGGGGGGCACCCATTTGCCGCTGAGCGCAGGTGGTTGTTCTTCATGAGCTCACTTTGGACCCCAGCCACAGTTTTAGGTCTGCCTCCAAGGACCCTCATGATGAAACAGACACATTGGATTCTCTCTCACGTGTTTACTGGTTTTCTTGTCAAGTGGTAAATAGACTATATTCAGTGCTGTTTTCCCGGGCTTTACCCCCGAGTCACTTCCCACTGCCCCCTTTCACAGGAGGGGCTACGCTAGTTGCAGAAGGCAGCACTGGATAGAGTGGCTGGTGAAAGTTCCCTGTGTCCTTCCTTCTAGGGCCCAGACAAGGCTCGCTCCCAGCTCCTGATCCTGGACCGCGGGTTCGACCCCAGTTCCCCCGTACTTCATGAATTGACTTTCCAGGCTATGAGCTACGACCTGCTGCCTATTGAGAATGATGTGTACAAGTAAGTACACGCACCCTGGAGGGGCTGCAGCTTTGCAGACAAACCAGAAACACCTCTGGTTTGTCATTTAGGGGGTCACTAATCCTGGGAAAAGCGGGTACGCTGATACTCTTGCCAATTAGCCTGCAAGCTCTTCTGTAAATTCCCAAAATCCACATAGCAATTCTATCCAGGAACTCAGGCCCCTTCTGGGGGAGAACAAGAACTTCAGTTTGCAGCTCACTTCACCTCAGTCCATAGCCTTCTTGGCTGTGTCAGTATGTCAGTGTGGGCACGTGTGCGTGTCTTACTCAGAAGCGAACCTTCTTATTTGCAGATCACCAAATGTGATGGCAAAATATATCAATAGGAGTTTCTCACTGAAGTTTATTTGCAGAGAAGCTGTTTTCTTTATTATAAACATTTTTCTGCCCTGGCTGGGGTGACTCAGTGGATTGAGTACCAGCCTACAAACCAAAGGATCACCAGTTCAATTCCCAGTCAGGGTTGTAGGCTAGTCCCCAATATGGGGCACATGAGAGGCAACCACACATTGATGTTTCTCTCCCTCTCTTTCTCCCTCCCTTCTCCTTTCTCTAAAAATAAAATAAAATCTTTTAAAAACATTTTTCTTGGTAGCAATCATTAGAAACTCAGTTTCTAAAAGCATTTTTTATTTTTATGGAAACAGACTGCATTGCTTTCATGCCATTTGTTTTACATCGATCATAAAGCTAGTGGCTGCAAAATGAAGGTTCTAAAAATATGAGTGAATCTCCGCTCTTCTACCTTTGGCGCCTGTAATTCTCGCCTTCCTGTGATGTTCACGATGTCCCAGGCAGTCATAGGCTGAGGGCTTGCCGTGGGTAGCTGCTGAAAGGTTGTTAGGCACCGCACACTGGAGGTTAGTACCCAGTCCTATCTGAGAGAGGGACAAAACATGACCTTTGTCCCTTATAAGTAACTCTAAACCCACACCCTGAATCGTGGCTTAGGTGGTGCTCACATTGGCTGACGCTGAGGAATCCGAAACAGAACTTCAAGACACTTGACCTTGATTAGAGCTTTGGGCCTCCTTGCCCAAAGAATTCAGCCATTAGTGCCTGTACCGCAGACATCAGACGTCATGGGGCTCTTGAACTCAGTCATGTGGACATCCATCTGCTGAGGGCTGTGAGCTCTTGTTTGTTATAAAGCAGAGGGGACTAGGATGAATTCTGTGGGGACCTCCCTCTCTAGATATGAGACAAGTGGCATCGGAGAGGCGCGGGTGAAGGAAGTTCTTCTGGACGAGGACGACGACCTCTGGATAGCGCTGCGCCACAAGCACATCGCGGAAGTGTCCCAGTAAGAGCCCCACCCCTCCGCCCTCCTCAGGATGAAATGTTTGTCCCCAAGTGCAGTTTCCAGTGCCCGCACTCTGGGCAGCTGGGGTGGAGCTCGCTCCTCAATGCATGGAGTCACTGCCTTGGCAAGTCGCCAGCATGCTAACCTGTACCGATAAATCCCTTTTTATCTGTGAACTAGGGCGCCACCAACGTCAGGAAGTTAGAAAACCCATTCTGTGTGAGGGGGACCTTAAGATTTTTGGAAAGCATTTGTAACTCTCTCAACAAAATGCTTTGTGAACACTAAACATGCGAAGTGAGTTCATTCTGTTGAAAGACCCAGACACCACCACGTGCAGTTCTCTTTTTATGTAGCTGGGGTGTGATCTTTCCTGTTGTCATACCTAAGATTCCTGAGCAAGAACTGATGTCACTATACACTGAACCTGCCTTGCTTTGAAAATGTATCAATAATGTTTCCAATATCTAAACCTTGTTATGGCCTTTAAACAATTCTGTTTTTACAAAAAGACACACTCTGCTGCATTGAGTTGGCATATCAGGAAATTTACAAGGAAGAGTGAGAAAAATAGCCTTGGATAGCTCTGCTGTTCAGAAGTGGTCTCCACACTTTTGGGATCCCTCAACTTTAGGAAAACATTGATTCACTAGTATTTAAATTTACCTGTGAAGTAAATATATGCTTTGTTGTACTAATGTGTATATTTTGTAATATATACAAAAACATAAATTTGAAAAGGATGAAGTAAAATAAACATAAAATAGATGTCCTAATGTTTTCTTCTTTCTTCTTGAATCATCTCATACACCCCACCCCGGAGAACCCTGGTTCAGAATATTAGTTAGAAAAACACTTTAAAAAATCACTTTAAATGCCTACCTCCCTGGCAGGAAAAGTCACCGCATTTTCCTAAAGAAAGAATCTTGCATTATTCCTATGGCATCCATACAGACGTGCGTAGTGTGGCTTTGAATCTTAGCTGCCTCCTTCTGTCTTCCAGGGAAGTCACCCGTTCTCTGAAAGACTTTTCTTCCAGCAAGAGAATGAACACGGGAGAGAAGGTAAACCCACACTAGTGCTGCAGTGCCCTTCACCTTGGTCCCTGCGGTCTCTCTAGGAGCAGGGAGGACGCCTCCTCAGCATCAGACCAGTGAGCTGGGGAGGTCATAGTCCTCCCTTTATCCACGGCCATTTTGTCTTATTTTTGCATTCAAGATTGAGATCCAGAGCCTGTCTTGTGATATTTATAGAGAGCTGCTTTTTGTTACTCTTAGGATTCGTGTTTGCTGTTTTGGATCATGATTCATTTTAAGCTGGAAGAACTGCAAAACCTTTTTTAGCTTGTGGAGGAGTTAGAATTCATGACCTGACTTTTCTGGGCCTCTCCTTATCCTGACCATTCATCAGAGGCGGCTTACCCATCTCTGTCAAGGAAGATGCAGTCCTGATTGTGCCACTCCCTTACTTAAAGCCATTCAGTGACTTCCTGTTCCCCATAGAAGCAAGCCCCTCCTGCCCATACGTCTTACAGCACCTGCATCATCAGGCTCCAGAGACTCTCTCTGGTCTCATCCCTGCCCCCCTCCTTCACATCCTGGCTGCCTTGCTCCAGCCACACCTGAGTTCCTTACCTGAGCCCTGCCTTGTGAAGTCCCGGTCCTTTGTTCAGGTGTCTTTTTTGGAGGGGAGACTTCCCTCCTCCTCCCTAGACTAGTGGAAGTGCCTCAGCTCTGGACATGCCCCCTCTGCCACCCTCTGGGGAGCACCAGTCCACTCAGTAGGATGGTGGTTCCTCTGCTCCTTCAAGGCAGAAATTCTTGAAAAAAACTTTTTTATCCTTGTATCTCCAGCACCTGAAAGTGTCTGGCATGTAGTAGTAATTCAGTAAACTTTTGTTGGAGAAATGAGTGGGATTAGGCAGGTCCCACAGTTAGGAAGTCAACAGACCCCTTTCACCTGTCAGGACGCAGATTCCAGCCCGTTTTCACCTTCTCCCTACGGTCCATCTGTCTAACAGCTGCAGCCTTTCTGCTGGGATGAAATGGGAACTTGACTCCAAGAGTCCTTGAGCTGAGGATGCAGAAAAGCAGTGAAAACTCATTCTTTCCTGGCAAGAACTATGCTCTCAGTAACTTTCCAGTCCAATAAGTTAAAACATAATTGCTGGACTTCAGAGTTCAGTTCTCCGCCTGTGAGACAGTCATAGTATTTGGGTCAGTAATTATTTTTTGAGCCACGGGCCTGGCAACCTGCACACACATGACCTGGCGTTTTAACAATTCATTTTGAGAGTCCGGAGCACACTTGGGGACCCCGGTGCTCGCTGCTGGCCCATCCTGCACCCACCAGGCTTGCACGGCCTCTGAGGTCAGAGCCATGGGCATGAGCTCGTATGCTTTCCTTTCCCTTACAGACCACCATGCGGGACCTGTCCCAGATGCTGAAGAAAATGCCCCAGTACCAGAAAGAGCTCAGCAAGGTATGGCAGTCCAACACAGTCGATTGGAATCCTGCATGTAAAGAGCTTCAGACAGACGCCGCAGAGTCCCACTGCACTGACTCATTGACATCCATGGATTTTCAGTCATCTTCAATTTTTATCAGGCAAAAATGGAAAGCTAGGATAGACAGCCCATTTTATATGACTTTCTTTTCTCCTCTTCATCTTTTTTTCTTTATCCTTCCTGTTCTTCTTCTCATGGACCTCACCACAGGGCTTCTTGAGTGTCATCATGACATGGCAGCTGGCTTCCCCAGACTGAGCGATGAGAGAGAGAGATTAAAATCAAAGGAAGTCACAGTGTGCTTTATGTCCTGACCTGGGGTGTCTCCTGTCACTTTCTCCCTATTTGTTAGAGTCAAGTCCCGCCCTGGCTGGTGGAGCTCAGTGGATTGAGCGTGGGCCTGCGAACCAAAGAGTCACTGGTTCAATTCCCCAGTCAGGGCACATGCCTGGGTTGCAGGCCAGATCCCCAGTAGGGAGCATTCAAGAGGCAACCACACATTGATGTTTCTCTCCCTCTCTTTCTCCTTCCATTCCCCTCTCTCTAAAAATAAATAAATAAAATCTTTTTTTATAAAAAGGAAGCAGCAGCAAGTCCCTAAATCCCGCTCACACTGAAGGGCAGAGGAACAAAGGCCCTCTTCCTGGAGGGAAGAGTACCAAAGAATTTGTGGACACATTGTGAAGCCATCATTCGCCCTGATGAAGGATTCCTCCTTCCTCGGGCCACTTTGAGAATGTGGCCTCCCTCGCTCCAGACACAGAACTCCAGTCCCTGTGGTGGCCGTGTGCCAGCCTGCACACGTTTCCTTCATGCAGCTGGAGACACCCCGGTGCCTAGCCCAGTGTTTGTGCGCCATAGGTGCTTGGTAGATGTTGCGTGGACCCATCAGTAATTCCTTGATCATAAACTCTGCTTTTCCCTAGTATTCGACCCACCTGCACCTTGCCGAGGACTGCATGAAGCATTACCAAGGCACCGTGGATAAGCTCTGCCGCGTGGAACAGGTAGGACTGTTTCCTTCTCTCTGCCATGCCCGTTCACCCAGCCGAATTTTAATCTCTGGCCTTAGACATCCTGCAGAATCATAGAAACGGGAATAGAGATGGGAAGGCCTACTAGACCGTGTGGTGCCTCCCGCAATGGGAGGGACGACCCGTCTGGACTGCTGTGCCGTTTGGATGCGCATGCCTGACTTTCCAAGGGGCCCGAGCTCTGCATGGACAGGGCTGGCTGAATCTTACACTCTGACCATATTTCCTCCTGCCGGGGCCGCACCAGCTTTGGAGGCCTAGGGACTCAAAGAGAACAGTGCAGTAGCAGGTCAGAAATTTGCCCACAATTTGATCACAATTAGGACTGCAGGTTGAGGGTTTGGAATCGAGTTCCACCTGTCGCAGATGTGTTTGATGTGCCCATCTTTCTCTGTACTCCTCATCTGCAGAGGGAAACGAGGCTGCCACAGTTTCTAGGCGTGCTGTGTGGGGTCACTCCGTTCTTCAAGTGCGATAGCATTACTCAGCTGGGGCCAGCTTCTAGGGGAGGGAGGGCACTAAAGGATCCTTTTTCACAGGAGAAAACAGCTCAGTAGTTCTCAATGTGAAGCCGAGGTTTAAATCTTCTGGTTCGATATGTGATAGGCCCAGCTTAGGTTTGTAAGACCCATTTCAATTCATTGCCTCTCTCCTGATGGAAGCAGCCCTGCTAAAGCCCATCAGTTTCCCAGGTGACCTTGGAAAACAAGGTGTCCTCTCCAAAACAAGGTCGCCATCCAGAGCAAGGTTATTTCTAGATCAGTAAAAATGCAGTCGGGTTTAATCCTTGGGAGTTAAATTGTTTCAGAAGTACTCCATAGTATTTGTTGAACCCCTTACATTTAATTTGACTTTAGACAGTTATCAGGATCAAGTTCTGCTGAGCAAACATCAGTGAGGCCTGGGTGGACTGAGAGGTGAAAGGGCCTGGGGGAGGGGCCCTGTCTTCTGCCCGCGGGGACTGGGAAGAGGCTACACACTCACACGCGAGACCCTAATTGTTGTGAGCTCCTGGGATCTCCAGAGAAAGAGAGCCTTCAGGCAACCTCTGCAAGAACCACAGAGAAAGTTGCAGCTGCCGGTCTCTGCGACTAACACCAAGTGGTTCTTGATGGGCCAAGACTGCCGTGCCACTTTCCCTGGCCTGGTGGGAGCAGGCCGCCCAACTCACCTGAGCCGTAAAGTGGGGTCGGCAGAATGCGCTTACTTCACTCCCTCGCCTGCATTCCCTTTGTCAGCCTCCTCTCCTCCTTCCTCTTCCCGGGTTGCATTCGCAGGTTTGGGAGCCAGTTCATTTTTCCTCCTCACCCTAGAAATGTTTGGAAGGTTAAAAACAGACCCTAAAAACCTGAGTCGTTAGAACTCAAAAAGCATGTCCTCAGTGCTCGGGAAAGCAGGTGGGAAGAGTCAAGCCAGGTAGAGGCCCCTCCCAGTGCCAAAGCCTCTCTTGAGGAAGTGCATCTCTCGAAGCCCCGGCCCCCAGCAGGACTCTGTGTCTCTCTCCAGAGGGCTGACGGGCATTGACGCTTTCCCTGGGGAGCCAGCACCAGCACACGGGCCCTCAAGGGAACAGCTTACCTCCGAACATGATGGCAAACCATTGTGGTTTCTAGACTGTTTGGAAAGTGAAACCTGGAGCTTTTTTCTCCCTGATGCTCTAGGAAACTGTGCTGGTTACCCCGGTGTTAGTGACCCACAGTTGTGAGAGTAGAATTACCTGGTTAGACCTTCCCCAACCCAGCCACAAATCCCAGGCGTTTTCGGACCAGCAGTTTTCTAATAGCTGCCACCTGTCTAGACTGTCACCAGAAACAGGGCCAACGTAGTGTGTTTTCTGCAGGACCTGGCCATGGGCACAGATGCGGAAGGCGAGAAGATCAAGGACCCCATGAGAGCCATTGTCCCCATTCTTCTGGACGCAAATGTCAGCACTTATGACAAAATCCGCATCATCCTTCTCTACATCTTTCTAAAGAATGGTAAGGATGGTGGGACGTAGAAGAGGGGCAACTGGGAGACACAAAACAAGGTGGAAAAGTAGTTTGAAAGGCATGAAAGGGTATTTAAAATGTAAGGTACGCAGATTTGCTTCCACTGGAGGCTGTGTCCCCTGTAGCTCTGGGGTTGACAGTGCTGTGAACATGTGACCAAGGACAGGGCGGGGGCAGCCTCTTGGTGGCCCTTTTGTTAGAGCATATCTACCAGATACTTTCAGCTCATGTCGCACTTGTAATCCATGCCTTTACATGCTGAGTTTTACCCCCATCATAGCTACCCATGAGTGTCCACGGCAAAAAGATGGGCACAGAGACCCTCTTGTCCACGCTAACACGGGCGTGGGTCCAGGGTGGCAGGGATGGCTGAGAAGCAGGAGACAGAGAGAAGCAGAGACTGGGAGGGGTAGTTGCCGACGGTTGCAGTCCAGAGGGAGTGGTTGGAGTGGAGCAGGGGTCCTGGTCTTGTCCTCGTCATACGGTGAAGTTGACGCAGTGAACAGGTTCATTTCCACTAACCCCGAGTAGGAGGGGGCGCTCGCCCCGCCCCGCCCCGCCCCTGAGTGTGGGAGACGCAGTGGTGCGTGTGGTGACCGGGGCTTTGTCCTCTCAGGCATCACTGAGGAAAACCTGAACAAACTGATCCAGCATGCGCAGATCCCCCCGGAGGACAGTGAGATCATCACCAACATGGCGCACCTGGGCGTGCCCATCGTCACGGACGTAAGGAGCCAGCCTTGCGAGTGGGGAGCGGGGCAGAAGGGAAGCTGGTGGGCAGCTTATGATTCACACAGTTGACATCGAGAAAGGGAAGCCAGGTAGAATCAGAGGACTAAAGATACAGAGACGTCAGTGAAGCCAGGGCCTAGCAGCGGGAGCCCAGGCACGCACATCCAGGGGTCGAGCACAGCCAGCAAAGCCGAACTGTGTCTGGGAACCAGCCCACGGAAGGGGTCACACCAGCTTCTTCCGGTTAGTCTGGCTCTGCCTTTGGACACCCAGACGCAGCTGCTTCTGTGAGAATCAACACTGAGCACCGAGCGGCTTTGCCACTTTGAATCTTCTGCACTGGCGATCATTCAGGATCAGGTTGGGACAGGTTGTCTGGGGGGCCTGACCGCACAGCGGGCTCCAGAAGCGGCTGGACAGGGCGTGAGGACTCCAGGGTGAGGAAGAGGCCTTAGCACCTGTGAGACCACTTGGCTGGGAGCCTCCCTGGTAGGGGTCCCCAGGGCGTGTCCCCCCTGCAGGCAGTCAGCTTGGCCCCTGTGCCAGCCAACCTCGAGTCACAGGTGCCCTCCTTTGGGAATCTTAGAGCCAAAATCTTTGTCCTGGCGCCAACCAAGCAGAGACCTATAACTGGCATTTTTAGACCATTGTTCACAGGAGGGACCAAAGTGAGAATGGAGAGGACTTTTCAGTACATCCTGTGCTGTTGAAACAAAGTAAAAGAATAAGCCATATCCAAAGTAGTAGTTTCTCCTGTAATTAATCGACAACAAAATATTTTTTAACTACCTGGATTTTTTTTAATGGCACTCTTATGTTTGACCCACATTTGCCATTTTTCATGGCTTTAAAGAACCAACTTTGCCCCAGGTTCCTAAAAGAGGTATAAGTTTGACTTTTCCCAGGAAGTCGTTCCCCACTCAGCGGTCTTTGTCTGTGCTGCCTCTCTGAAGGGAGTCCTTAGGACAGAATTTCCAGGGGCCGGCAAGGCCACCCGCGTGGCCCCTGACCCAGTCTAATCTTGTGTGCGTTTGCCTCAGTCCACGTTGCGTCGCAGAAGCAAGCCAGAACGGAAGGAACGCATCAGTGAGCAGACCTACCAGCTCTCACGATGGACTCCGATCATCAAAGACATCATGGAGGTCAGTGATGGTGGGGTGGGGGAGGGGAGAGGGACAGCTGGGCCCAGGGCTCTTCACTTGGAGGCCCTGGTGCTTCCAGCTTCACCAGCTAGCAGGTGGCAGTGACACGCAAAGGACTTGGGTCCAAGCCTCCGGAACTCCTTCAGGCATCATAGCATGTCTCGTCCTGAGAGCTTATGGAAAGCAGTCCCGAGAGACTCCCAGGCGTATATGCTCTAGCAGCCCAGGGGCGTCCGACCTTTTGGTGTCTCTGGGCCACACTCGAAAAAGAGCTGCCTTGGGCCACACATTAAATACATTGCAACATGTAAGCACAGGAAAGTCCCATAATGTTTTAAGTAAGTTTACGATTTTCTCTTGGGCTGCATTCATAGCCATCCTCGGATGCATGTGGCCCACGGGCCACGGGTTGGACACCCCCGAGCCCCTGTCCGAGACCCCTCGATGGTACCATACCTACTGGAACCATTCATACCACAGCACCCAAAGGTCCGATGAGTAATGAATTTCACGCTGAGGTGTGGTTGTGCCATGCGGACACCTGCAGGTGCAAAAGGGCCTCCAGGATGCGACCCCCCCCCCACCGCCCCCTCGCCCACCCACCCTCAGCCCTCCGTGCCCACCAGAGGCCCTGCCAAACTTATTTCTGCCTCTGTTCTTCTGTTCAGAAGGCTGGGACGTTTCACGTGCCTTTCCACTTTCTGAGCCTCGCATGCCTTCGACATCCCCTTGGGTCTCACTGTTCCATACACCACCCCGCCCCGTCCGACACCCGGCCCCACCGCGGCCTCCCGGGACTCCTATAGCATATTTTGGAGGCTCTTTATGTGTATGTATGCCGCTTGGTGTTTTGGGTAGTATTTTTATACTTTGGTCCTGTGCCCTCAACTGCCATGTCCTCGGGGCCATGCTTTGTGCGTAGTAGTTGTTTCATGTTTGCCCAGTAGTCCGTTCCTCCCCTCTCTCTCGCAGATCAAGGAAACCCTGCGTAGAGTCCTACCCTGCTAGGCCTTCGGGGTGGGACCGGAGATAATCTGTCCAACTCCTACGCTTGACAGGTGGACGGGACTGGGCCCAAGAATGAAGGGACTTGCCCAGGATCCCATTGTTACCTCATAGCAGACCAGGTGTCAGCACTGAGTACGTTAAAGTAAATACATTGCAAATGTATATAGTGAGTCAGCTTCCTATTTTTAAAACTCTCAAACCAAAAGGATGAGTGAACATGAGACCGAGAAACCAATTACATTCCTTTGCTTGGCGCAATAGATAAAGCCAGCCCCTGTCTCACTCCCTCCTTTGTTCTCTACTCCCTTTTCCTGCCCATCCTTCCCAGTCCCCCAAAAAGACCTGTGTAGGCTTCGCATGGTAGCCATTAGGAGTGTCGGTTTCTAGGCAGCAGGAGGTGGGTAGCTGGAATCCACCCACCTAATAATTAGCCCATCGGAAAACTGAGGGTGGAAGGCTTTCTCTTGCGTGAAAAACTGCCCATGCCTACGTTCTACAAGACTGATGCTAAGTGTCAGGAATTTTTGTTTTTTTGAGATTTTATTTATTTATTTTTAGAGAGAGGGGAAGGGAGAGAGAAGGAGGTATCAGTGTGTGGTTGCCTCTCACACGCCCTCTACTGGGGACCTGGCCTGCAACCCAGGCGTGTGCCCTGACTGGGAAATTGAACCAGCGACCTTTTCATTCATAGGCTGGCGCTCAGTACCAGCCAGGGCAAGTGTCAGGAATTTATTGACAGAATATAGCACAATCTCACATAGAATGTAAAGTGGGAGAAAAAAGAATCAACTGGAAGGGAAGCAAGAACAATCAATGCAGATTTTTTGTAAACTACCCTTAAAGAGCAAAAAGAGCAAGCCTGCAGACGTATGGTGCACCCTTCCTCACCAGGCACTGCCCTGGGCACCAACACGGGCACCAGCAGCAGGGCGGGGAGCTCTGGCTGTTGCAAACCTGGCCATGGTTTTTCCTCAGTGCCTCCTTCAAATCGTCTTACCTGGGTTCCCACCATCCCTTTTCCGACAGGTGGCAAACCTAACACCGGTCTCTTTTCTTTTCAGGACACTATTGAGGACAAACTCGACACCAAGCACTACCCGTATATCTCTACCCGCTCCTCTGCCTCATTCAGCACCACTGCTGTCAGGTAGGTGAGAGTCCCCGAGCAGCGGCGGGGTAGGGAGAGGGACCAGCTCTGGCTGGATGTCAGCTACTTAGTAGTCCTGCTGTGATGCAGGTGACCCGTGAGAGCCCTCTCAATGTGCTCGTCACAGCCTGGGTGCAGGCCACATCCTTACCATGCCCGCGGGGCTCCTCCCCTCTGGCTTCTCTTCCTCTGTGACTCGTTCCTCACTCCTCCTCTCTGTCGCTCCACTGGAGCCACGGCGGCCTCCTTGATCTTCCATGGACATGCCAGGCTTACTTCTGCCTCAGGACCTTTGCACTTGCTCTCACTTCTGCCTGAAATGATCTGTCCCCGACACAGTGGCATGGCTTGCCTCTTACCTCCTTTAGGTCTTTAATCAAGTATTACCCCTTATGATCTTCCCCAACCACCCTGTTTAAACTTATAGTACATCAGTGTGCCCGACGGCATCATTCATAAATAGCTCAAAAGTAGAAATGACCCAAACATCCATCACCTGATGGACAATAAATAAAATGTGGTAGAGTCATACAATGGAAGAGTATTTACCCAGAAAAAGGAATGAAGTACAACAATCCATGCTACAACATGGATGAAGCTTGAAACACTCTGCTGAGAGTAAGAAGAAATCACAAAGACCACATATTTTATGATTCCATTTATGTGACATGTCCAGAATGGGCAAATCTGTAAAGACAAAGGAGATTAGTGTTGCCAGGAATTGGGGATGGGAGCAGGGGTAGGGGAATGGAGAGCGACTGCTGATGGGGATGGGGCTTCTTTTTCATTTTATTTTTTAAAAATATTTATTTATTTTTAGGGAGAGGGGAAATGGGGGAGAAGGAGAGAAACATTGATGTGTGACAAATAAATTAATTGGTTGCCTCTTGCACACCCCCAACTGGGGACCTGGCCGGTAACCCAGGCCTGTGCCCTGACTAGGAATCAAACCAGTGACCTTTTGATTCACAGGCTGGCACTCAATCCACTGAGCCACACCAGCCAGGGCCCTTTTGGAGGTGATTAAAATGGTCCAAACCCTGGCTGTGTAGCTCAGTTGGTTAGAGCATCATCCCCATATTCCGAAGTTGAGGGTTTGATCCCCAGTCAGGGCACATGCAAGGCTCAGTCAATGAATGCATAAATAAGTGGAACAACAAAATCCCTCGCTCTGTGTGTGTATATATAAAAGAAAAAAAAAGGAAAGATAAAAGAAAACAGTCTAACATTGACTGCGGAGATCATTCACGGTTCTGTGACTGCTAAAAAACTACCGTATGATATGGGAACTGTCACTCAATAAGGGTGTTACAGAAAATAAAGGAAAAAATTACAACCTCCCCGCAACACTTTCATCTCTCTCCCTGCTTATTTTTCTCCACGGGTGCCACTGCCACTTAGTGTACTATTTGTATCTGCCTTGTTTGTGGCCGGCTGCCCCCGACTAGAATGTCAGCCTCTGTGGGCAGGTATTTGTATCTGTTTACCCTCAGTGTCTAGGACAGAGCCTGCACTAACAGGCGCGTGGTACATTCCATCTTCACTTTTGACTAATGAACGATTTTAGTTATTACTCAAGAAGGGGCCTACTACACCGTCCGCACAGAGCCGCATTTCCCAGATCCATTCTCGACGGCATTCGGGGTGCCTGGGGTTTACCAGGCTTCCGCCGTGGGCTGGCGATTCTCAGACGCTGCTCAGCTGCAGGATGAGAGTGGCCGGCAGCCTTTCCCCACACTCTCCACTCTGTTCTTGGTCGCCCATGGCGCCTGCAAGGCCTGTTTTTCAAAGCTCTTCCTCTCGTTCTCCCCCTTCCTGGGATCATCGAGAAACTTTCCCGGCTGTGCTCTCAGATGACATCGCCCTATGCCGGTCCCTGGGACTCTGCAACACCTGTAGGCTCATTGCATCTGCTGACTCTCTCCTTGCCTCCCTGGTCCGTGTGCTCCAGGTTCCTCCCTGACCCACGGGTAGTCTGGCACTTCCCTGAGATGGCAGGGCACTCAGAGCCACCATGCTCCTCTGCTTTTCTGACTGCAAGAGCTTTGCTCGGCTCCTGAGGACAGCCAGGCCTGGACATGTGAGCTTGGAACCAGAGAGTCACCAGCGCCAGGAGGGCGCCCGTCACACTGCTGTAATGTGCAGCTCCCAGGATTCGCTTAGGACCTGCGCCCTCACCTCTTTGTCAGCGCGCTCCCTCTTGCCCCTCCTCCTCCGTCTTCACTTTCAGGCCTTCTCCTGGGGGGCGGAGGCCTGCGTGGCATGTATGACGTCGTGGACCACCCCTCCCCGTGGCAGTGCAGGCCCAATGTGTATTGCAACGTTGTAGTAAAATACAAAATCCCAAGCAGTGCCACAGGCAGGCCGGCCAGCAATGGCGGAAGATCAGTTTGCTCAGGCAGAGAGAGTGACTGAAATTCTCTGTCGGCCCACAGAGGTCCTCACTGCCTTCGAGATATGGAAAGCGACTTTAATGCTGTCGTAAGCCAGGAAGAAGGGCAAAGATTTCACTGCCAGAAGAGACTTTCTCTCCTCATTTTGTTTTTTGTTTTGTTTTCTCCATTTTCTTAACCTGGACAAGGTGAAGATCTATTGAGGAAGCCCAGTGACAGAGGGGTTACCTCTGGGGAAATGTCCACTACTGAAATGCCTCTCTTTCAGGAGGCAGCTCAGTGTCACCTCTTCTGGGGAGCCTTCCCCAGTGGCTCCCGGACGGTGCTAGACAGCCCTGCCCTGTGTCTGTCACTGAGCACAGTCAGGACCTGCCGCCTTCTCCCCACCCTCTGCCCCACTCACTCCAGCTAAGCCATGAGCCCTCGTGAGCACAGGCTGTGTCTGCCTCGGGCTGGCTTGCCGGTGCTGGGACACCTGGCCCAGCGGGCACTCGGTGCACACCGGTGCACACCGGTGCACTGCAACCAGGCCTTAGACTCTGTCACCACTCACCGCCAGCAGAGTCTCTCCCAGACAAGCCTAGAAACACGTACAACGAGGGCTAGACCCCTGGACGAACATCATGCCGAGTGGAGCCGTGGAACCTAACACGTCAAGCTGTAAAGCCGAACTGTACCTGTCTGCTGCCTGCATGTTTCTAGGAGAGTAACTAGGGCAGGCCCAGGCGCACAGCGATTCTTCTCCAGGCAGCCAGGGCACTGGTATTTTGCGCTGCAGCTCATTCGCACTTAACTGCGCACCTACTCTGTGGTCACTGTGTACGGAAGGAATGTGTGAACGAGTCATGGAGATATGAAGTGGCAAGTACGTAAGTGCAGACAGACATTCTTAATCTCTCGCTCTCTCTCCCCCTCCAGCGCCCGCTACGGGCACTGGCATAAGAACAAGGCCCCAGGGGAGTACCGCAGCGGCCCCCGCCTCATCATTTTCATCCTTGGAGGCGTGAGTCTGAGTGAGATGCGCTGTGCATACGAGGTGACCCAGGCCAATGGCAAGTGGGAAGTACTGATAGGTGAGTGGCCTGTTCTCTAGAGGGAAGGGGCTGCTTCATCGCACTGTGACTCCATTCCATGCTTTGGTGTTTCACTCTGTCTTTGCTCTCCGTTACCCCTGCCAAACTTGGCCCCTAGACCCATTTGTGGATGGCAAAAGCTAAAGGGGCAAAGGGTTCCTTCCTCATGTCTGCACCGTCTCTTGACCAGAGGCAACCGCGTGCAGTGGGAAGTGCCCGATCGCAGACTCCAACAGCCCCAGGCTCACTGTCCCCGCTGCCGCTGCCCTGCGGGCCCTCTGGAGCACATGCCCCACCTCCGGGTTGCCACCTCCTTATCCAACCAGATGGGGTTAGGAACACCCACTTCCAGCCTCAGACTAGGCCTGAGGTGGGACTTGTCAGCGTCCTGGCATTGGGCCTCACGTGCAGAGGGGCCCAGTGAAGGGAAGGGAAACTCGGACCCCGACCTTTACCTCTCGGTTGGAGGTGGGCAGACACGGCGTGTGAGCAGATGCTGCCCGAAACACGTCAGCCTAACAGCTGGACTCTGCCAAGCGTCTCCCCCCAGTTCTTCCACTTTCTGGGTCCACCACACCCTTTCTGGTGTTCCTTGATGGTTTTCCAGGGGACACTAAGCAACTATAAGAGCCGACTTACTACAGCAGGCGACTTTTCTCCTTTTTTCATGCCTGTAGGACCTTCCGCGATTTCTAGGGTTGGAAGAGAGAGTAAGCTGGGGGAAATCTTGCTTTCTGCAGATGTTCTCCCCCTTACCCCACCTTTTCCTTAACAAAATGGAGTAGCATCTCCATTGCCTGGGCACCTCGTGACCGTAATTGTCAAGAGGCTCTCAGCACATACTACCCTGGCTGGGTCCTGCCCTTTGCCCTTATCTCAGTAAGACGTGTTGGTTTTGTACCTCTATTTCAGAGTGACCAAGTGTCAGTGCCCCCCAAGGCTCTGAGAGGGAACAGGTTCTACAGACCAGTCCATGTGTCCTTTGCTGGGTATCTCCAAGATGAACCTGGCACTGTCCACCACCTTCTAGATGCCACCATTCAGTGGGGCAATGGGACATCCTTCCTCCCTTCCCCTCTCCCTGAAGCTTCCCTGTCTGGTGACCCTTTCTCCCTGTACTGTTTCTCCCTTCGTGTTACAGAGGCCCCGTGATGAAGCTCTCTGTGCTCCCTGCTTGCATATGTGTTGCATGTGTGTGTTGCACAATTCTCAGCTCAGACAACAGCTTTGCTGGGCAGAAGCTGTCAGAGCCGGGCTTGGGGGTAAACCTCCTTCCTTGGCTTTGGCCCTGACCTGAGGTTCCCCACTGGGAGGTGGGGACCTGGAGAGAGAAGGGGGCCAACAGGTTCATGGAGAGGCCTCGCTCCGATAGCCGACGTCCGCGGTGGGTGGCCTTGCCTGCTTCGTGCACGCCAGCCGTCCTCGCCGTGTGTGTGCCCGTGCGTGTGTGTGTGTGCGTGTGCGTGTGGGCATCTTGCTTTCTCATACCTCACTGGCTGCGCCAAATGTAGGCCTAAGTTGGCATGTTCCTATAACGCACCTTTGTTCAAGCAGTCAGCTGGCCTCTGTTCTCCCGCAGGTTCTACTCATATTCTTACTCCCACCAAATTTCTCATGGACCTGAGACACCCCGACTTCAGGGAGTCCTCTAGGGTATCTTTTGAGGATCAGGCTCCAACAATGGAGTGAGAGCCAAAGAAACAAAGTAAAAGCAGCTTATTACAGAAAAGAAACTCTTCCACTCTGAAGGGTTTTCTTTGATTATTCTGTCACTCTTTTTTATTTTTTTCCTTTTTAGTTTATTATTTATTTGATTTTTCTTTAACAAGACAATGCTTGCAGTTCTCAACACCGATTGAAAATGTGTCCGATGCCGCCCTCACACACCCTGCCGTGGGAGCCCCCGGGCCCCGGCGTGCCGGCTCGCCCGCGCCCCAGGGTCCCTACTGCTCAGTCCGGCAGCTGCCGCCGCTGGGTCTCACACTAAAAACGGGAGTCACTGCTGTGGACTGTCCTCCCGAGGGGGCTGGGGGTTGAGGGATGCCAGAGGTACGGCGCCCAGGCCTGTTGGCTTGGGCGAATCTGTGGGCACTAGGAAGAGGACACATTTGTTTCCTGGTTGGGACATGGTGTGGGAACTCTGAGAAGGAGGCCAGTAGGCATTCAGGGGTCATGTCCAAGAAGGCACAGCTCGTGGAGACGCCCGTGGGCCCTGACCACAGGGAAGGCTCAAAGGAGGGCGTCAGAATAGACTCTGAGTCAGCGGCGGTTCGACATGCCAGTGCCTCTTTCCAGAGACAGGCGCTTATCCCAAGGAGCAATTTCTCAGGGGTCTGGAGTCACAAGCCACCAAGGAACTTGGTGGGCTCCAGCCGTCCATGGAAAGAACCCGTGTCTCGTGCTCCTCTGGGTCAAGGGGCACTTACTAGTCATTCACTTTTTCAGTAATTGCTTTTGTTTTGATTCTCCTGTGATCCTTTCAAGAGTTGAGGAATCCCACCCTCCTCTCCCTCTGAAGCCTCCTGGTAAGATCCAAGAGCCTTCCGGGAGGAAGCTGTGCTCTTTCAAAAAGCACCTTCTCTCTCCCACCACAGCTCCTCTTCTCAGTTACCCAGGAACCCCCTGTCCGTGTGGTAGGTTATCCAGATTTTATTCCTGTCCTCGCTCCCTCCTCTCTCCTTCCATCCTTCATGGGTGCTGGGGACCTCCTCCGATGAGTTTAAATGGCAGGCCAATATGGAACTCCACTGTGACATCAGTCAGGCCTTAGCTTCATTACCCATTCTGCGAGGAGGCCACTTTGAGTGTGCCTGACCTCACACTCCATCGACAATGGACTCCGAAAACACGCCCTCCCCTCGGGCTGAGATGTGGCCTGGTGGGTCTCAGAATGTGAGTCACCTGGGAAGAGTGGGGAACACAAGGAGGCTGGATTGTAGGGTCCCAAGGCTTCCCCAAGCCCTGACCATCTGTAATTCAATAATTCAGGTTGGTGACCCAGACCGTGCAGTGCTGCCCCCTCTCTTGTACTCCCTGGGGACCTCAGAGGAAGGGTCCGTAGGAACCTTGCCTGGGAGGCTCAGCGGTGCTTATATACAGGAAGGGAGCGTGTTCATCCCCAAAGGACTCGCTCTAGAGGTCAGACCGTTGATCACCTTCTCCTTCCTTCCCTGGGCAGACGGCTCCCCAGAGAGGTGAGGAATAGCAAGGGGCTGTGAGTGCAGACACCGGGCTGGCTGTGGCCCCGCGTGCCTCCCTTCCGGCCCGGGCTGCCTTCCCAAAGCAAGCCAAGCCAGTGCACAGCGAGTAGAAACAGCCGTTGCTTGGAAGCAACTTGGTAGGCTGGTGGTCGGAGCTGTCTAGTTCTGTGTGCAGGTGGCAGGTGGGTGGGTGGCAAGATGCACGTTAAGACTCAGAGAAGGACAGATGTTGAGTGGAGGCGGCTACTTGCAGAGTCTGAAAGAATCACAAACCCAGACCCCAAGGGCTTCCGATAGGCCTCACCCTGGGCGCGCTCCGCCTGCTTCAGGAAAAGCCCCTCCTTTGCAGACTGGTTTCCTTTGTTTTGGTCTCAGCAGAGAGGGGCTCAGCTGCCATCAGAGCAAAGGGAGCACAAAGAGACTCTGGCTGTCATTTGTGACTTCTGAAAAGCTTTGTGGGGTTTTAGAGAGTTCAGTTAAGAAAACATGAAGCTCAGAGCCCCAGTACCAGGGCAATCAGACAGCAGAGTTAAACTGCCTGGCCCTCCTGTTGTGATTGTCTCGGTGACTGTGCAGAACACTGGAGAGCCTGGGCGGTCTCCTCCCAAACGCGGGTATTTGCAGTACTGTAGCTTTCAAGGGAGGAGTCTTCATGCTCAGCAGTGAACAGGTGTCCCCAGCGGGCCCTGTGCACGGGTGCCGGTGCATGACTGTTTCTCCTGGAGCTGAGGCCGGCTCCCCAGGTCTGGGTTAAAGGGAGCGGGTCTGCGTCGCTGTAGGGCAGATACCACCAAGCCTCACCTTAATCCCTGATAACCACTCACCTCTTCAGATTATCTGAAGAATGAAATCTGTTCATTAGATCCTCACCTCTGCACTCTGAGTGGTGTTTAAAAGCACTGTTCATCAGGGACCTCCAGAGGTGTCAGAGGCTAATGAAAGAGGGCTGACGGCCGGGTGAGAGCCGTTAGGCATACGACACTTACACTGCGGGGGAAGTTTTCTGGTTTTATATCGAATATTTTGCCTTATTCCAGATTGGGGTCAGACAAGCTTCATTTTTCAGTGGGCCTGAGATTTGAATCTGAATTTAGCCTACCCAGTGCCCATCCCCTCCAAGGACAGTAGGTCATGGGGCGCCCAGAATTGAGACCGGTGGTGAGGCGTCTGGGCCTGGCAGTGCCACCAGACCACTGCAGGCAAGTGCCCCATCTTCATTCTCCTGTCTGCAAGTGCAGGGTGGGCCGCAGCGCTGTTTTCTAAACCTGTCATTGAAGAAAGGAGGATTTTTGTCCCAGTGGACCTCGCTGTGCCTGGCCCACAGCGTTGAGTCTTTTGGGTGACTTTGTTTTTGGAGATCGCCCTTCACGTTTCTTAATCTTCCAGTTACGTAGCGTAAGGGGCCCTCAGAGCAGTGGAACCCGCTGGCTGTTCCAGAGAGCCTGCGTGGTCAGCCATTCAGCCCCTTGTGGGTTCAAAATGAGAACGTTTACAAAATGCGGTTTAAACTCACTCCGCCCAATCAGCAGTATTTATGGTGGTTAACAGCCTGACCAAGATAGTAAAACAGTACAGATGGTTGGGTGTTAAGAACTGGCTCTCAGATGACCCGGATTAACACCAGCTGCTCTGGGCCCATTCAAGAGACCAGGAACAGGCCTGGGGCCTCGCCAGTCGCCTAGTGCTCTCGGTCCTAGAAGTTTTCTTCGTTCCATCAATGGCTGGGAACACCAGATGGTCAGTGATCAGATAATGTCGGAGAATTCTAGAGCATGGATTTGTTAACCTCTTTGTGTCGTCCTCCAAATCCTGAATTTGCAAGTGAGCAAGGGTAGGGAGCATTTTGGGATGAGCCATCTGATCAGCGGCCCCCATTTGATGTTTCCTCCAAGTCAAGTCTGCCGTCTTATTTCCTGGAACCCAGTGAGTGTGTGGCCATGGAAGATGGCGTTAGGGACGGTTTTCTCTGGCACATGGCTGCTCTTGTCTTAATCTGGGAAGCCCCTGAGCTAACCCCTGCACCCAGAACCCAGGGCTGTCTTTCAGAGGGTAGACACACAGACTGTCTACTGATTGGAAGGCCCTCATTCTCACAATGGTTCGCTGTTAAGAATTTGGTAACATTTATGCCCTGCTTCCCCATCTGTAGGCAACCTTTGACTCTCTTTAGGACAAGTAGGAAGATTGGTAAGGTCACAGAAATGGGTGTACATCAGGGGAAGGGAGCATCATTCTAACACCCAGGGACATAGCGCTGACCTCTGTGTCACCTTTGCAGAAGGAACCGCAGGTGTGCAGAATAATGAATCAGTTTTAGAGCTCGGGGACTGGGGCCTGCTGCGTGGGTGTCACACTCGGCAGATGGGAAGTAGCCACCCAGCAGTGACAGGTGGCTGGGGCTTGAACTGCAGAGGACAGAATGTTGGAAGAAACTCCTCACACTAGGGAAGGCTTTACAAGTTTTCTCCTGGTTTGGACTGACTAGGAAGGCCCAAGGCCTGTGACCCCAACAGCCACGGGCTAGCTGAGCAAGTAGTGGTCAAAGGCATAGGGACTCTGGTATGTGGAATTAACACCCACAAGCCAGCCAGAGCCTTCTTTGCCTGCCCACAGGGTGGAAATCTGGCATCCCGAGGTTTCTGTACCCCTCGTCCCATGAAGGCCATTCCCTTGCCCGCATCTCCAGGGAGGCACATTTTCAAGTACGGGTCTCTTTTGTTCAGTTCTCCCACCGGGATCTTTCTTTGAAGCCACTGCTGCATGTTGCAGGCCTCATGCCTACATACACACGGGCCGCTTCTGTTCTGCTTGAGTAAGTCCATGTCCAAGCCACACGATCCATGCATCTTTTTTTACTGCACTTAGTAGATCTCTATCTCCTTATGAAAAAGGACTTCATTTATTTTTATTTTTTTATTTTTGCAGTAGAAGTATATCTAACTCCATTAGCTTAAAATTTTGCAAGCATTTCTAATCTCTTACAATGCACGGTCTCTGCAAGGTAAGGCCTCAGGTACCCCGGCCCTTCCCCTTTCACACCTGAGGTCCCACCCACCTCGGCAGTGCCAGCCAGCTGGCTCCAGAGGTCAGTGACTTCCCCCAGGGTGTTCTGTCCATCGACTTCCTCCCTACCAAGCACCATTCTTTCCACACACAGGCCCCTCATAACCCTGCCCCGTTCCCTACCTTTCCCCTGCCGTATGGTGTGGAAATCCTCTCCCTGCTTCACCTCAAGTTCAAAATGCAGCTGCCCTGTCCCCTGGCAGATGGCGCTGAGCCCTGCGCAAGGGGCATGCTCCTCCCTTGGTGCAGCCTGGGACCCTGCCTGAGCCAGAGGATGTGTTTTGTTTATCTGCAGCCCCCAAATGTCTCCCAGGCCTATGGTGACTTGGCCCCAAACCCCAATCCCCAGCCCTCTCCCTGCTTCCACTGACCAAGGCCAGGGTGGGGGTGGGGTGTGGGTGCACATCTGGGAACCCAGAGGAGCAGGGAAGAAGGAAAAGTGTTCAAAACCAGAGCCGGTAAGCTCACTGTCTTTTTCTACCTCCCCCAGGATCCACGCACATTCTCACCCCACAGAAACTGCTGGACACGCTGAAGAAACTGAATAAAACAGATGAAGAAATAAGCAGTTAAAAAAATAAGCCGCCCTTCCTCCCCCAGCGCTCTGCAGCCCCTGCTGCTGTCCACCTCCGTTACTTTGCTGACCCTCTGCCTCCCTCCCTCCCTCCCAGCTCTGCACGCCCTGGCTGGCGCTGTTGCCGCTGAGCTCTTGTGTTTAATGATGCCCTCTTCTCATTTGAAACAAAAGAAAATAATGCATTGTGTTTTTTAAAAGACTCTCTTCTCTATGCACCCTAAAAAGAGAAGCCCGTGTGTGAGGGGCACACTGCTGGAGAAGTTTTGGAACTGTTGAGAATGAATGGACGCCTTTTCCCCATTAGTTACGATTCCGTGACCTTGTATATAACCCAGTGCGACATGTGCAAATTGCTTGAGTATGGGAAGGTATAGATGCTTGGGTGTTTTTAAAAACCTGTCTTGGGTTGTTTTTCTTCCTTTTGGGACTCGGATGTCTGTTCTAGGAGTATTGCAAACTGAGGATAGATCTGTTCTCTCGCTCTAGTTCGTACCCCTCAGTGCCGGCTCTCATCCATATAAGCTGGGCAGTGAAAATCAGGTGTCATCTCGGGAGGTTGGAGCTGGAACCGACCTCTTTGCTTCCCCCAGTGGCTCATACCCTGGGGCTGGGGCTGTGGGTGGGGGGCCAGATGGCCGCTTGAAGTCAGGCTGCATGCCGGCTGGCGTTCTGCTTGTCACAGCACCCTTCCTGGCCCGTGTCTGCCGTCCTGGGGTCCTGAGGGAAGTCATTCGGCAGTCTAAGTCACTGTGCCCAGACAAGTGAAGCGCCAGCTCCCACTGGGGACCTTCGTCTCTTGGAGAAGCGGTTAAGCCTGATCTTTTGACCCAAGATCCCCTTTCTTAGTGGGGTCAGCCTGGGTAGAGCTCAAGGGCCAGGAATGGACTGGAACAGCGTGGGTTCTGCAGGCTGCTGGTCAGAGGGCCCCTTCCTGTAGAGACAGTCCGTCCCCTAAGACATCAAACAGCCAGAAGAAAACCCATTGGATTTTTACAGACTTTTTCCCACTCAGATTATCCTCAGTTTAAGATACTTCCTAATATCTTATTTTTTGTAATGCGGGGTCATGTGTCATTGTGCTTGTAAGAGAAAATGATCATTTTATTCTCTGTATAAAAACTTAGCTGTATGAAACTTAGCTCTAATGCAAAAATTAAAGAAGCAAATGCAGGCAGGATGTCTCATCATCCTCAAGACTCAGCAGCTCGTTCTCCACGAGTGAGCGCACCGTTTGTTCTGCTGCTGTTGTCATGAAATATAATGACAGTGGAAGTCACAAAAATGTCCCCTGTCCAGCCCCCTGCCACCCTTTAACTCCTGCAGACCGTGTGTATATTACTGTCTCGTGATGTCGTTGCAAACGTGGTGTGTGCTAGTCCAACGCGGCCCCCGCTCTCCCTTCAGAACATGTCCCTCACCTGCCCGCCAGGGGCATCGCGTATTCTCTCCCCACGGCTCTGAAATCTCTCGCCCCTCCGCACTCGGACCAGTTTCCCGGTCTGTCTCCCCCTCCGCCCTCAGATGTCTCTCCCTGCAGGCAGAGCCGGTAGGTACTCGCATTGGTGGTTTTCTCACCGTCACTGCTCGTTTTGTCCCCTCCCCTTGGCCAGCAGTGCTCATGCTTCAGGACCTTGTTTGTCAGACATGTTGGTTTTCCTTTCCTTGTTATTTATATAAAAATAATTTATCAAAAGGATATTTTAAAAAAAGCTAGTCTGTCTTGAAACTTGTTTACCTTGAAATTATCAGAATCTCAGTGTTTGAAAGTGTTGAAGCACAAATGTGTATCATCTCTGTACTGTTCTGTACTAACGCGCTCAAGTCTAATAAATAAACACGTCAGCGCCCACTCAGTGTCCACGGCGACTGGACTGGTTTTACTGCGGGAGTGGAAGGAGAAAGGTTTTCGCAATGGTCCACGGTGGAGGGGTCCAGCCACCCCGCGCCCTGCCTTGGACTCTTCTGGGTCCGGGTGACCATTACTTGCCTTAAGATCTATTGCTGTCTCACATTTGGGGACAGCCCATGAAGCTTGTCTTGGCCACTGGCAGCAACAGGGCATGGCCTGTGTGGGTGAGGTGGCTCCTCCGTCGCCCTGTGCAGAACGTCTCCATCTCAGAGGCCGCAGGGCGCTGCCTTTGCAGACGCTCGGCGCGAACATGCGGTGGCAGTCTGCTTAGGGCACATGATGAGTCTCTTCATCAGTGTTACTGCTTCCCTCTGTTCCCGATGCCACGCCACTTAGCCTTCTGGTGAACTTCTTTCCAGATCAGAAGCCGGTGCATGTCCTGCTGGTCTCGAAGCCTGTTTGTGACATGGGGAGACTGCGATGAGTTTGGCCAAGCTCGGGCAGTAGACTGTTAAGTTAGGGCTGGGTCACACTGGAAACCCGCGAGAATACTGGGCACAGGGAAGTGGGGTGCTTTGTAGGAACTCTTTTTTTTTTCTCTTGCCACCCTTGCACTCAAGTCCTTATCTCCTTCATAGCATTATGAAATCTAACATGTCAGGGCCAGTCGGTGGAAGTTGTTATGTCCACAACTCAGCTATTGTCTTGTAAAACTTGCCTTCAGGGAGGTAATGATGACAGTGACCGTTTATGGAGTTGCTGCTTCATGTCGGGCCCCTCCTGTACCTTGTCTGTCGGGCAGGCCCCTTCGCTGTCACAGAGGAGGAAGCTGGGGCTCAGAGAGACACACGGACTCTCGGAGCCCGCTCCGGCTGGGGCGCACCAGACACTCATCATCTTACATCACTGGTTGCTTCACTGGTCACCAGAACACCTTGGAATGAGATCCGAGATCAGAATTTTTAAATTCTAACTCGTCATACATTGCGCTCACGATAAAGCCAAGTGAATACTGTTTGTTCCCTCATCCCAGGGCCATCTGTACCCTCCAGGCCCACAGTAGCGCTTTGCTCCCCTTGACTGCCTCACATCCTTTGACCCAGGGGCCCTGGCACCTCTCCATTCCAGCCCCCTCTCCTCCACCCAGTGGCAAACAAGACTGGCCCTTGTCATGCTCCTGCCAGGAGTCCTCGTTCTCCAGTTACACAGCTCAGGCGGAGCCTGCAAGTCATTCCTCCCCAAAGTCTCCAGCGGCGTTCAATATTCTTTGACGGGGAGGGGGTTCTGAAACAAACCAAAGCAGACCGCGCGGAATCCATAACTGGGCAACACTAAACCAAGGCAGGTCTGCGAGCTGCAGCCAGCCACTCTGCCTCTCTAGGAGCTCAGGTCCAAGCTGGGGGCCTCAGCCAGAGCCTGCTGAGGGGCCTGTACACCCGCCTCGGTGTGACACCACACGCTCATTCCTGGGAGGCAGAAGGGCGGGGTGACTAGGAGCACGGAGCTTGAGAGCAGGCACGCTGGGCCTGAACCCACATGGCCTTGGGGAGCTTCGCCCCCTCCCGTGAGCGGTGCCTGTGGAGGAGTGACGCCGAGCTGAAGGGTAGTTTTGCTGGCTATAGAATTCTTGGCTGACGGCCTCTCAGCATTTTCTCATTCCACTGTCCCTGGTCTCCGTGGTTGCTCACGAGAGGTCAGCTGTTCATTTGACTGAGGAGCCGCTGCATGTGATGAGTAGCTTATTGCTTTCAAGATTCTTTTGTCTTTGTCTTTGTCCAGGTTGACTATGATATTAGGTGTGAATCTCCTGGAGTTTATTCAACTTGGAGTTCACTGAGCTTCCTGGATGTGCTCCATGTTCAGCAGCCTGGAAGCTCCCCAAACCCCATGTTTAGGAGTTGTCATGGAGGTTTCACTAGGTAGGCATGGTTGATTAAGCCGCTGGTGGCTGATCATTGAAATCAGCCTCCACCTCTTCTCTCCCCAGAGGTCCAGGGTGGGAGTGGGCTCTGCTGAAAGCTCTGGCCCTCTAATTATGTATTTGGTCTTTCTGGTGAGCAGTCCCCATCCTGAAGCTGGCCCCAACCCAGGAATTGCCTCATAAGCGTAAATTCAAGTATGGTCCAAAGGGGGTTTGTTTTACGAGTAACCAAAGACACTTGGGAAATTTTTAAAGAGCTCTGTGCCAGAAACCTGGGGGCAAACACACACACACACACACACACACACACACACACACACAAATACCACAGCAGATAAGAGTGGGTCATTGCTCAAACACCACGCTCATTATGGAGATTTAGATTTTCTTGAATGAATGTTTTTCCGTTTCCTGTATGCCCTCAGAACAATTTCCAGACACTTTAAATCATTGTTTCTTAAAAAAAGAAAAAAATCTTCACCACTTAAATTGTTGCTTTGCTGAAGGGAGGGAGGACTGAGCTCCTCACCCTGCTCCTCGGGATGCCCTCCCTGTGTGGTCTTAGTAAGCAGGGGTTTACTGAGGGCCCGCCATGTGCCCACATTCGTCCTAGGCTCTGGGGATGCAGCCACGAGCGAAACAGACTGGGTCCTCAATGGCTCACACTAGTGGGAGGTAGTGTTTTCTCTCTCTCACACACGCACATGCACACGCACACGTGCGCTGGATGAATGAATCTGTCATCCTGTGTGCTCCATAGAGGTAAACAAGGTGCCAGGCATGTTGAACGATGCCTGGCCTCCCCGTCTCCTTGGGCCTGGGTTCCCTTCCCTCCGGGGCCTTCTGGAGGTGGCAGCGCCCCGTCCTACCAGCTACTGCGCACATTTCACTGGCTCCTCTCAGGAGACACAGACCACAAAGCCTGGCGGCTTCAGCAGCTCTGGGCCCACCTCCACCAGTCCCCAGCGTGGGACCCAGGAGGCACTTCGAGAAGCAGCAATGAGATGGTGTCACTGTGGAAGGTAATGACCTGTGGCCCCAGAATAGGGAGCTTTGGGGAGACTCTCCAAACACACTTCAACAGGGATCGCCTTCAACCTGCAGCACCCCTTCCCCGCCCCTACCACGTGGAAGGCTGGCCGGGAAGTCCGGGTGGTCACTCTTGCCGTGTGACTGCAGCCACAGCTCTAAACCTCGACCTGACTCCCAGGACCCACCCTGGTGCTAACACAGGAGGGAGTACGGGTCCCAGAGCTGACACCCTCTGTGGGCTCCAGGCAGCCAGAGAGGCTGCCGACCATGCTGCCTGTCCGGCTGGGGATTCAAGCTACCCCCTCGCTGAGATGGGCCTCAGATAAAAGGGTAGAAACCCAGGAGGCGTGAGGCGGGAGAGGACAGCCGGTAGGGGGCAGACCCCGTGGGGGTCCTTCGCCAGGGCTAAGCTTCTGTGGGGGAGCCGCCCAGGTCAGGGGAGAGGCAATGTCCAGCTGGAAGGTGGGGCGGGGGGACATTGCTTTGGGCTGGAAAGGCCGGCCCCAAGTCTTGGGCACTGGTTCAGGCCTCTCTCCCCTGGGACCTGTGTCACCCTGTCTGTAGTCCAGGGCAGACGAACTGGACCCCACTTTTAACTGACCACTGCTCCAATCTGCCTCATAGCCGAAATGAAATACCCACCTCCCTGCCTCTGGCCCCTTCCCTGTCCCCGGGCCCCCACTGCAAGGATCCCACTGTTCATAAGATCTAGCTGCTCAGACCCACCCCAAATGCTGAAGGTGCACTGCGCTTCCCCTTGTCCAGACTTCCGGGGTGGACCACGTCATCTCTTGCTACGTGCCGGGCCCTAGGACAAGGAGGAAGAGAACCTGCCACTGACTGCCCCAGGAAGTGCCCGGCCATAGCACTAGGTGAAGAGCAGCCCCTCTACTGCTGCCACCCCAGGCCGAAGCTACAGAGCAGACCTTGTTTGCCAGGGTCAGCATGGAGCACGTGGAGCTCTGTCACAGAGCCTTGCGGAAGACGGAGCCAGCCTCTGGACGGAGCCACCTGGGACCCCAGTGTGGGAGCCTCCCATATGAAATGTCTATTTTGACCTTTTGAGATGTTGCTCCCTAGCACGTCATCGGCTGGGCTCAGATAAACTCGTAAAAACATAAAAAATAAATACCTATTTCTTACCACACTGCCTCCCCACCCTGCTTTGGGTAAACCAAGAGAATGACTCCGTGTGGCTACGTCACCGAAGAATTAAGCTGGTCTGAGGGGCTCTTTGACCTGGGGGCCAGGTGACCAGCTTCTTCTCATCCTGGGGAGCCCTTGGCACAAAAGGGCACAGTGGTGATTTCTAGGGCTTGGACCCACATAACTGATTACCACTTGGGAGGAAAAGGGGGCTCCCCAGAGCCCAAAAGAGTGCCCTGAGAGCCCATGTCCTGGTCTCTGAGACACCCCAGCCTAGGGCCTCTATGGAGTTGCTGTCAGCCTTGGAGATGGAAGCCACTTGCCATGACAGCCCTGACAGGAAGAGGGCAGGGCCCCTTTAAGGCTTGCCTCACTCCCTCCGTTTGTTGCTATGTATGAGACCAACTTCCTTAGCAACCACCTGGCCTTTTAAAGGAGCCCTGGAGTAGCAGTGGCCACCAGCCATGGCTCCGAAAAAGAAGGCAAACAAGGGGACCAAGGAGCTTGAGGTCAAGAAGAAAGGTGGCAAGAAGGAACCCAGCGAGGCCATGGACATGAGTTTAGTCGAGGGACTCCGGGAGTTCTACCACACCCAGATCCGAGACCTGGAAGACAGGCTGGCTCGGTGGGTGGGCTGGGGGTGGGGCGGGGGCTGGCCTTGCTGTGTCAGAGGCTCTGCCCAGAGCTGGCCACTGTGCAGGCTGGCCCAGGGATGGGGGAGGTTCTCAACTCTTCCAAGACACGTTCACTTGCCCGTTTCTCTTATTTTCAGACTAAGTTTCCTCCCAGTTATGATGCACTAGCTAAGTCTCATGGTGAAACTTGAAAGACAAGCCCCTTTGGCAATGAGTAGGCAGTGGTTCTCACATGTTGCACATACAGCTAATGTCAAGTCCTTCATGTGCACCAGGGGGTCCTGTGCGGCTGGTCAGTGTCCCTGAAACAGAGCCACGAGAGATCTTGTCATCATCCCCATGGCTCAGGCGGAGGAGCCAGGCTGCTTCCTCGTCCGCAAAGCAGGCCATTCTGCTTTGTGCCCTGCACAGCCTTGCCTGTGGTAGCCATTCAAAAGATGTCGGCTGGGTAAACGGGGAAGTCGAACATCTTTCCAAATAACTTCTACCAATGATTCCACTGGAAACCAATAAATCTATTATGTGATACTCTTAATTCAAGAGCTCCCTTCAAGCTGAGACCCCAGATGGAATGTATTCAGGGAAAGTGCATTTGCGAAAGTTATTGGGCACTTACTATCTGCCGAGCCCCTCTGCCAGGCCCCGAGAACACGGTGGTGAAGGTCGGGGGTCTGCTAAGCAGAGCAGACACATCAGTTCTCGACTGCCTTAAGGGCACCAAAGAGAGGGTCACAAATATGGCTCAGGGCCAAGAGGGCTCCGCTGAGGAGGTTACACTCAGTGGATGAGGGTAAGGACGAGAGCAGGTGCGCAGGCCTGGGACCGCCGGGTGCAGGAGTGTCAGGGAGAGCTCAGAGCTGGTCGATGCGGCAGTAACCACTGGGGTTGAGCCTCGACTTCGGGGTCAGATTGACTTCAGTTCGAGTTCTGGTTTTGCTACTTACTAACTAGGAATTTCTTCATCCCTCTAAGCCTCTGTTTCCTCATCTGCAAAGTGGGTATAATCACCATAGTACCTACTTCCTTACGATTGTTTTGAGAATGTAACCAGTACTTACACTGTACCAGGCACTGTCCTAGATGCAGGGGCACAGCTGTGAACACCAGAGACAAAGGCTCCGCCCTCACAATCTTACATTCTAATGATGCAACGAACGTAAAGCCCGGGGCAGACCCTGGTCGTGGTCACGAGCGCAGAGCAGGGGGAGACAAGGCTGGGTTCTGCCTGGGGAGAGCCTCAAATGCCTCTCTGTGTGAGGGTCCTGAGGAGCGTGGCCCCGCTGCAGAGGCCTGGCTTGCCCAGCCCCTGGAGCTCTGCTCCGCCCTCGACTCAGGTACCAGCGGAAGTGGGATGAGCTGGCTGTGCAGGAGAAGCTGTTCCGCCAGGAGTTCGAGCAGCTGGCCAACAACAAAAAGGAGATCGTGGCCTTCCTCAAGCACACGCTCAACCAGCGGGTGGACGAGATCGCCGACCTCAACGAGCAGCTCCAGAGACTGCAGCTGGCCAAGGAGATGAAGAAGGACGCCTTCGAGGCGCAGCTGGCCCAGGTGCGCCACGAGTTCCAGGAGACCAAGGACCAGCTCACCATGGAGAACATCGCCATTGGTGAGGGGGACCCTGGGGGCACACGCCATAGAGGCAGGGAACCCGAGACTCTGGCTCTCTGGGCCCGAGTCCTAGCTCTACCACAATCTCTGTGGCCTCGGGCAAGCACCTCTCTCTGACCCTGTTTTCCCACGTGGGAAACAGGCATGCTACTTCTACCTTGAATGACAACGGCTATGTGCCTCTGTCAACACATTATCTTCATAACCGTCCCAGCAATCCCACGAGACAGGAAATACTATCTCCCCCATTTTGTAGGTAAGGGAGCACCTTAAGGTGAAGTCTCTTGGCCAAGGTCACCCGGATAGCAAGGGTTGTTTGAGGCTTAACAACGGCATGAATGCCTGGCCCGGAGAAGGTGTTCGAATGGAGTATCTGTTGTCACCATCAGTTTCATGAGAGGAGAGTGGAGGAGAATGTCCAGGAAGTGGAGCCTGATCAAGTCTTACTAAGATTAGTGGAGGGGAACAAAGCGCTTTCCAGGCTAAGGCAACAAAAGTGGCAGGACTGGGTGTAGGGGAAGGGGTCCAGCCCCACCGGATCAGAAACCACGGGGCTGGCAAGAGGAGGTGGGGACGGAGGAGCACGGCTCCAGGTCCGCGCGGCCCTGGGGACCTGCCCTCCCAGGCAGCCGCTCACCAGGCCTGTGCCCTGCGGTGGGGCAGCGGGAAAGCTGGCAGCCCTGGAGGAGTTCCGGCTGCAGAAAGAGGAGCTCACGGAGAAGTTCATGTCGCTGGAAGACCAGCTGCAGAAGCAGGAGAAAGAACACAAGGATTACGTGTACAACCTGGAGAAGAAGTCGGTGCTGGACAAGGACAGGTGGGCAGGCTGGGTGCTGGAAGCCTTCATCGGTGGGACCAGGCACAGCCCCGTCCTGACCTCTGTCTGCCTCGGCTTCCAACTGGGGGGCTGCACTAGCTCATTGACTCCCCACCCTGTGCCCCTGGCTGGTTTACGGAGGGTGGGAGAGAATAACCAAGCTCCCCAGCCCCGGTCCCCATGGTGGCGTTAGAGAACCCCTGAACGTCCTTTTGCCACATTTCATGACTTAAGTCCTGTTTATTTCATAGGCGATACACTGATTTGGGTCACAATTCCAAAGGCACACAGGGCCTACAATGAGAAGCCTCCTGCCCACTGCCCGCCCCTCTTTGGGGGGAAGGGCAGAGGCAGCCCTAAGCATTCTGGAAACCCCCACACAGGAAGGGGGCACCTGAGGTCTGTGCCCACTCTGCCCAACCCCCTTCACTCCCACCCACCTTGACCAGAGTGAAAAAGGAAATCATCCAGCGTTTGAACCTGGTGGCCACTGAGTTCCGCAAGGTGGCCACTAACCAGATGTGGGACACGACGAAGCGGGCCATCCTGGAGAACAACACCGTGACCCTGCAGTTGTCCAAGGTCTCCGAGCATGGCATGCGGCTGCTGGAGGAGAACGGCCAGCTCAAGGGCACCCAGGACAAGCTGTACAAGCAGCTGGAGCTGCTGGGGAGCACCATGAAGGTCATGGCTAAGAACAGCAGAAACCACCAGAAGGTGGGCCTGCCAGGCCCTCATCACTGGGCGTTTGGCACCTAAAGCAGGAGGGACCCTAGGGGCCCTGCCCTGGGGCCAAGTCATGAGGGAGGCAGCTGTGAGGGGACGGGCCCTCCTTGTGGGGGCTCTGGGGTGCTGGCCCCAGCTCCCGTTTTTCTTTACCTGGTTTGAAGCCCCATAACGTGTTGAAGTGGAACCCACTCCCGGAGAGCTGGTGGCTCTGCCCAGCTGCTGTCCAGCGATACGGCCTCTCTGTACAATGGGCTGAGCCCTGGCTGAGTCTGGAGCTGGAGGTGCGGGGCTAGCTGGGGGCCCGCAGTGGGCCCAGGGCACGGCCGCCTGTGCGCACCCGCAGGTCATCCTCACGCTGACCAAGAAGTGCCGCGAGCAGCAGCAGTGCAGAGAGGAGGCTGAGCAGCTGCGCCTCCAGCTGAGCCAAATGGAGCAGAACCTCCTGCGGCTACAGAAGGACCAGGAGGCACTGAGGTGTGGCCCGCAGAGCGGGGAGCGGTGGGAGCAGGCAGGTGCCCTCTCTTCACAGCCCCGTGACATAGGCCAGTGACTTCCCTTCTCTAGAGAGGCCTTGAGGCTTCCCCTGTCAAACAGGCTGACTGGGTGAGGGTCCCTATGGGCTAAAGAGCAAAGGCAGGGCCCACCGCCCTAGCATCGGGAGGTGACTGACTCAGCTGGTCCGGGACCAGGAGCCAGGGGGACCAGCTGACCCTGCAGCTGGAACGGCAGGAGGCCGAGGCGCAGCGGCTACAGCAGGAGTTGACCAAAGAGCGGAAGGTTCGGGACCGCCTGGAGATGGCCCTGGGCCAGGCCACCACCTTCCTACAGGACATTCTGCAGGTGAACACGAAGTGGGTGCAAGGTGGGGGTGGGGGGTGGGGCTAGTGAGGCAACGATAGGAGCTGCTTGGAGATAACGAGAGGCCCTGGCCAGGGCCAGGGCCCCAACTTTCCCCTGAGACACTCCTGGCAAGTCTGTCCTTTTCTGATTCTGCAATTCAGAGATCCCTTCGAGGTCTTAAAGGAAGTGGATGGGGTCCTCCCTGGAGGCCCTGGAAGGCCGCGAGCCTCAGTCTTCCCACTTGGAGAATGGGTATCCCACCACCAGGGAACACTGCGAAAACAGGCACTGGGGTTAGAGTTACCAGAGGTGGGTGTTGGCGCCACTACAGGTCTGATGCCCCCGGCCCCATCCCCTCACCCCACGGCCCTGACCCCTTCCGGCAGATGCGACCAGAGGAAGAGGACTGCGACTCTGATGTTGTGTTCCACCTGCAGTGCAGGGAGATGCTACAGCAGCTGCTGGCCATGCTCAGCTCAGCCACTGCCCTAAGGCCCCAGGTGGAAAGCCAGTCCTGTGGCCCCAAGGAGAGGTGAGTGACCTTGTGACCTCAGAAGCAGGTATGGGACTTGTCCAACGGCTGTCCTCAGCAACCCTGGGCTAGAATTCAGGCTCCCCGAAGCCTTTCTGAACCTTGGTTTCCTCATCTGTGAAATGGAGATGATGACACGGGCCCCCTCCCCGCAGCCAGTCCAACACCCAGCCACCCAAGACTGGGTCTCTGAAGCAGCAGCTGTCCGGCATCACACCCTACCAGCTGGGAGACCTGGGCCTGGTACCTCGACGGGCCCACATCCCACCCAACCCTGAGGACCTCAGGCTGCTCTCACATACCACCCGCCTGAGAACATTCCACTCACACAGCAGCTCTGTGGTGAGCGTGCCTGGGGCCCCAGTGACAGCAAGATGGCAGCCAGCCCTGGGTGCAGATCACAGCTCAGCCACCCTGCAGCTGTGTGGCCTTCGGGATGTGGCTAGACCTCTCTAAGCCTCCATTTCCCCATCTGTGAAATGGGCCAAAGAAAAGTGTGGCAAGGCCTCAGTGGGCTAAGGCATGCCCACGCAGCCCCTGCGGGCCCCTTGGGCTCCTCCCTTCTCCACAGGCAGGGGAACGGCGGTATGAACCCCCTGAGGAGCTTCCAAGCAGGTGTCTTTAATCTTACAGATCCACATCTCTGGTTCTCCAAAAACGTTAAAAAAGTTTAGTCTTCCTGGAGTTTCCCTACTTTCCAAGTAAGACACAGAAAGAAGACCAACTCCCTATCCCCGAAAAGGACCCATCCGACTACAGTCCCCCTTTAATCCCTAAAAGGCCTGCAACGGCCCAGAGAATGAGTTATATAAAAAGTGGACACCACAGGTTGGCGTGGCACCTCTGTGGACGTGGCTGGGTGTGTGGGCATGGCAGTCGGGCGGGCAGCCGTGTGCACCAGTGTCAGGTGCCTGGGAAAGGCCCCTGGCTTCGCTGGCGGATGTGGTCCAGGAGCAGGTCTGTGGCACGCTCCAGCAACGGGGGCAGCAGCTCCCGCTCCGAGGGGGAAAAGCAGCCCAACACGTGCGCCTGCACGGCGTTAGGGTGCGTCGGGCGTCCAATGCCCACCTGCAGCCGTGGCATTGCCTGTGGAGGAGCAGAGATGCTCAGGAAGCTTTGGTGAGGAGGGTTGGGGCCCCAGGCTAAGCCACCCGACCCAGAGCAGGATGGAGGGGCGGACTCACATTGGAGTTGAGGCAGCTAATGCAGGAACGAACTCCATTGTGGCCCCTTCAAGGATATGGGAGGGGCAGTCAGTGCTTCCCTGGGTCAGCACCCTGTACCCTCCCCAGACCAGGCTGGGGTCAGAGCACCGCATCCCCTGCCTAGGCTGGGGTCAGCACCCCTACCCCACTCCATCTGGGAGGTCAACTTCCCCATCCCAGCCAGGCTGGCTCAGGGTCTCACCTGGCGCTTCCCCCCAGCTTCAGAGCCAGCTTTCCCAGGGGCTTGTCCAGCTCATCGTGAACCAAGTAGATGTCCTCAGCAGTCAGCCCAAACAGCTCCGCTTGGCACGGGGAAACGGTGGCCCTGTTACTGCTGATCTGTCCAGAGCGGGCTTTCCCAACTCACAGTTCTCATAAGGAGGGCCCGCAATTAACCCCACTTCACACTTAAAGAAACTGACGCTCCCGTAATATCCAAGGCCATGCAGCAGATGGAACTCAACAAGCACCTGGAAGTAAACCCGTCGACCGCACCCCAGAATCCCCGCTGGTCCCTATCCCCTCCCGACCGGCCCTCCCCTGGTGCCCTCAACTCACCGGCCTGGGCCACGCTGCGCCCGTTGGCATTCATGAGACGTCGCGGCCGAAGCAGGACCAGCTGGGCATCCCCAAGTAAGGCCAGGGCGAGGTCGGCGGCGCAGCGACGGTCGTGGGCCCAGCTCTCAGCCACCCCCAGCCGCCGCGCCACTTGCCCCAACACCGCCATACCCACGCTGTGTCGCGTGCCGGGCAGTCCGGCGTTCCCCAGACCAGCCACCTGCGGGTGGCACCGGGGAAACTGAGGCCCGACAATTCTCGCCACCCTCTATCTAACAATGCCCCCTGGGACCCAAAGCAGAGGAAGAGTAATGGAAAGCAGGAATGGAGTGGGGAAGGGTCGCGAAGAGGAGGCCCGGAAACCCTGGAGACCCCAGAAGGCTGGGTGGAAACTGGTGCCCCGCGGGCTGCGCAGGCAGAGCGCCACCTTGCAGGAACGGAGTTCTGCAAGTTTGGAGGCCTGCGGGGTATCGGACCCCTTTCTAGATAAGAAAACTGAGACAAGGAATTGGGAGGTTTTGCCCGGGAAACAGTGGCAAAACTGGAGTTGGGCCCCGGGAGCCCCTACGTCACCACCCCTCCACTCACCAGCCACCGCTTCCCCCGGGGTCGGGGTTCCAAAACGCACCGGCTCATGCCCCGACTCAGCCGCAGCACCCCGCGAGAGAGACCGAGAGGCGGCATGCTGCTCCCCTTCAGGGCCCCTCCCCTGAGACGTCAGCCACAGTTCGGCCAATCGCGGTCGCCACCTGCCGCCAGCGCCCAATCCGGAGCGGGCCACGGGGCCCTTGCCCCTCAGAGGCGGAAGTGGTGGGGCGGGGGCCGTGTCGGAACGCCCCCGCGCGTTCCGCGGCGCAGCGTCACGCGTCCAGATGGGGTTTGTTATGGAATTCGCAGAGCCCTCGCTTTACCTCCTGATTGGGAGGTGCGGGCCTTGTTCTGGCCCGCGCTGTGGTCCTGCCTCACTGCGGAAACCCGGCACGTCCTTCCCACGCTGTAGCCTCAGCCTCCCCAGCTAATAAAAGTTTGCCACGCTTTTTCTGGCTCCAACAGCCCTCGGACTCTGGGGGCGTGGCCAAGGGGCGGAGCCTGTGGGCGTCGTGGAAATGGTGCCTAGCAACGCCTGGGCTAGGGCCGAGGTAGCCCGCTCAGTCCCACTAGTCTTACTGGAAGGGGCCACATGACAGACTCCAGAAAGGTACGGGAGAAAACTAAAGCAAAGGCAGAGGGTCGGGACAGAAGAGACCTATACTGAGTTCACAGGAAAGGTTTTAAGTACAGGAGAGGCACGATCAGTTGTGCAATTCAGGGAAGTACCAGGCCGCTGTGCAGAGAACAGCACTTGGGACGTGTGGCCAGTGGGGAGGTTGGAGGGGTGACCAATGCTGGCGTCCTAGCAGAGATGGCATTAGCTCAGATGAGACGGTGAGAGAAGAGGCTGGATCTAAGAGGTCTTTAGGAAGTGGGACAGACCGGACTTGAGGACTGATGGGACATAGGTCTCTGGATGGCAGAGAAAGTGGAGTTAGCGAGATGGGACAACTAGAGCAGAAATCAGGTGAGGTACTCAGTTTGACCTGCTGGGCGTGGGGGTCACACAGAACATAGAAGCTGCAGTCCCCTGGAGCGTGCAGTTTGGGACAAGGCCTGAGCTGGAGACAGAGTTTTGGGTGTCAGTAGCTGGAGAAGAGTGCTGAGGGGAACCAGGAAGAGAGCAGAGGGCAGTGTGAGCCTGAGAATCTTGAGCTCTGACCTTGACCATAGGAGAGAGGTTGGAACATCCCTGAGGGGAATAAGGCTGGGAGTGCCACCAGACCCCTGATTGTGCCTCCTGCCATTCCTCCTCCATCCTGTAACACACGTGACCAGAGTGTGTAAGTGGCGGCAGGGGTCATCTCTGCGGCCTGCTGCATCTTGCTGTCCCTTGGTTCCAGGATCCTGTGGGACCTAAGCAGGCTCCCTCAGAGCACATCCCAAAGCCATGGGTGACCCCGTGCCCAAAGGAGATCATGGAGCATATCTTCGGAACCAGCCAGGTGTTCCGGGGCTTTGATGAGACAAGACCAATGGCTACTGGATTAACAGTGCCCTTAAAAGTCAGGGAATAGTGAGTGACTACCTTGTCCCAGGGTCCCTGGTTTTTATTCTACCCAGCCATTGACATGCTGTGTAGCTTTGGACCGGTCACTCTCCCTCCCTGGGCTTCAGTGAACTCACCTGTGTAATAGGGCTCTTCTGCCTCAGTGGACCAAAGGTTGCTGGCCTGGCTGAGCTCCAAGAATCTCTGTCTACCCCTCCTGTCTCTCCACCCAAGTGCATCTCACCCACTCGCACAGCCCCAGCTGTATGCCCTGGGCTGGCCAAGGTCAGGGCCAGCCCCTCTGCCTGTGCCCCTATCTCCACAGCTACCACCAAGGCTACCAGTGCTTGGAGCAAGACGACTGGGAGTTGGCTGTGCTGTTCTTCTCCCGTGCCCTCCACCTGGACTCCCAGCTGGTGAGGGGGAGGGTCTGGGTGGGCACAGGCAGTCTGTGGCACACACTTCCCCTCACTGCCTGTCTCACCTGCCAGGCCCCTCCTTTCAGGACCACCAAGTCCCTGCTGGTAACTGAGTGTCAGGCCTCCGGGTGGACTGCGGGGCGGGGAGAGCAGCCTGGGTTTCCTCTCCCTCAGGTAGACTTCTACGCCTTAAGAGCCGAAGCCTACATCCAGCTCTGTGACTTCTCCTCGGCCGCCCAGAACCTGCGAAGGGCCTACTCCTTCCAGCCGGAGAACACCAAGTTCCTGGAGCGCCTCACCTTGGTGCTTCACCTGCAGGTGCCACCTCACACCCAGGCCTGCTGGGCCTCCCTCCGGCTACGGGGCTTTCCTTGCTCCTGGGAACTTCTTTGTCCTTGTGTCTGTGTCCCCACGTGCTACCCCTCTCATGACCTCTCCCACCTCCTGAGTAGGCTAACCGCCGGGGCTGGGAAAAGTTTTGTAACTTTGTCCAACAGAACTTTCTGTAATACTGACCAGTGACCTACTCGGCACTATCCTATCTGGCAGCCATTAGCCACGTGCAACTGTTGAGCCCTTGATATGCGGCAAGTGTGACTGAGGAACTAATTTTTTATTGCGTTTCATTTTAATTAAATGTATATAGCCACGTGAAGCCGACGGCTATTGTCTTAGATAGTACAGACCTAGAATCTAGAGACTCTAAGCACTAAAAAGGTAATACTGGCCCCATTTGCAATTCAAAAAAAAACCCCAATATTAAACCATAAATACCAAAAAGTCCTGAGATTTTTCCATTTCGACAACTTTGATATCCAATATGGACACTTCCTGTGTGACCTTGGGGAAGTCACTTCACCTCTCTGAGCCTCGGTTCTTTCACCTAAAAGGAGGATGCTAGTTAATACCGGTGAGAGAGCAAGTTCAGGCCCTCGGCACAGGGCTCAGGCCCATCACTGTCGGCTCTGCTGCCCTTTTCTACCTCCCAGGCTTTGTCTGTTGCTTTTTGTTCCTGTGTCTCTGTATTGCTGTCCGTCTCTCGCCGAGTGCGTATTTCTCACTGTCCCGTGCTGTCTCTCCCTAGCTCTGTATCTCTCTCTCCATCTCTGCGTCTCTGACTCTTAAAGCCTCTCCAGATCTAAAGAGGTCTGTCCCTGTCTCTTGTCTTTCTCTCCACCCACCCCGATATTGCCCACGCCCTCTCAGGAGTGCTGCTGGGCCAGGGATGGAGGCAGAAGTGACTGCTCCCTGTGTCCCCAGGGCCAGTGCCTGTTTGAGCAAGGTGCCTTCCTGGATGCCCTGAACGTCTTCTCGCAAGCTTCCGAGCTGCAGCCCGAGAGATCCTGCTTCCGTTACCGGTGGTGAGTGTCCCATGTGTGTCCTTGCTGGCCCTGCTTCTCCGATAGCCCCTTCCTGTCCCTCTAGCATAGAGATTTTCAGCCCTTCTGGCACAAGAATTTTAAAAATATGCAATACCTGACTGTTTAGTTCGGGGCACTGACCTCTCTTCCCTTAGACTGTCAAATTTAAAAAATGACAACAGCCCTGGCCAGTGTGGCCCAATTGGTTGGCGCATCGTCCCGTACACCGAAAGGTCATGGGTCCAACTCTCCATCAGGGCACATGCCCGGGTTGCGGGTTCAGTTCCCTGGTCAGACTGATGGTAACTCTCACATAGATGTTTCTCTCTTTCTTTCTCTCCCTTTCTCTCTCTCTCTCGTCCTCTCTTTCTAGAATCAATGGATATATTCTTGGGCGAGGATTTTTAAAAAAACAATAACAGTAGCCAACACAATAGCCATCTGGTGTGGATGAATCAAAATTACACCTATATTTTTGGTCAGATCAGGAAAAAATATATATTTTTTGGTGTGCTGCGGAAGTTTAATAATTAGTTTATGTGGGCCATGAGATGAAAGAGGTTGACACTTGCTGCTTTAGCAGACAGAGAACCTCCACTCCTTGTCCTCAGCATGGCCTGTCTCCTGGCCCTCAAACAACATCATGACTGCCTCTCACTTGTCACTGAGGAGGTGAACCATGGCACAACCAATGCCGACATCTACATCCTCCGGGCCAGGCTCCATAACTTCTTCCAGAAGGTAGAATGGGGAGGGCGGGGCAGGCGGTGGCCCTTTCCCCAGCCCACGTGCCCCCCAGCACACCCCGAGATTATAGGAGGGTGCTAGGTCAGGAACCAGCCCTGAAGCCGCCTCCCCACAGTGCGATGGGGGCACTGTCCTCTGTGGACAGAGGTCCCGACTGGCACTGACTGCTCAGCTGCCCCGTCAGGTAATTGTTCCGTTGTCACTCAGCCCTGGTTCTGTGCCAGGCCTGCACTGGCCCCCAGAAACCACGAGGTAAGAGACCTATGCCAACTGCTGTCACAGAACTCACAGCCCAGGGGAGACGTCCCTAAGCAGATAATTGCATGAAGAATGATTTCAGGGGACTATGAAGCAGCGTCAGAGATCCAGTAGATAAGAGGACTCTCCATCCCTCCTCCCTTCCTTTCCTAATTGACCTCCGTGAACATTTACTAAGCCCCCCGAACTGGCACTCTCCCTGGTCTAGGCGTCGGGATAGGAAGTACCGAGTACAGCTTAGGGGCACGGAAACTTGGGGTCACGAAGGAGGAGGGGACTTCAGGAATGTGAGGGCATCAGGCAGGGCCTTGTGAAGGCCTTCTTCCTGGGCACAGTAGGAGCCTCAGAAGGGCATTCCCTGGGGCAGTGGGATTTTGAAAATCCTTCTGGCTGCCAGAGGAAGTGTGGGCTGGAGGGGGCAAGTCCAGAGGCCAGGGGCCTGGGGAGGAGGCTAGGTGCCGCCGTCCAGCAGAAGAGGAGGGAGTCGGGGGACGATGGGCAAGAGGGCAGTTCCACTGTCCTTGGAAGTCAGGACCAGAGACTGACTGGGAAGGTGCACGAGGGAAGGAAGGGTTCCAGAACAATGACTGGTATTCTGGCTTGGCCTGGCACCGGGAGCTGGGACACTCGGGAGGGGAAGGAACGGGGGCGGGTGAGATCGGGCAGGGGTTTACCTCAGCTCACCAGGTGCGGCATCCTGGGAGCGGTTGGAAGTGTGAGCCTCCCTGTGCTGGGGGCTGGGGTTCAGTGTCCCACAGTGAGTCAGTGGGGGAGTGTCCTTCAAAGGCAGGAGACTAGTAATTACTGATGATCGTTGTTGACTGTCGTGAGTTTAGCTGCTCCGCCCACTTCAGCCCTTGCGATGCACTTGCTAATCACTTTACTCATGTTTTTCAGAAAGACTCATAATAATCGTTTCAGTAGATACAACCCCTTGTCATCTTTTCACTGATGAGGATACAGGACTTGTTCAAGGTCACAGGGTCAGTTCTTAGTGGCACTGCCCTTGAACCAAGGTCTACTCCAAAGTGCTGCCCCTCGCCCCTGCCGTGTGTCCCCTCTCGACTTCCTGATGTCCACACTTTGCTTTGCTCACCCTTTAGTTACCCCGTAGGACACAGGGTGCTTGCTAGAACTGTTTGTCGACTGACTGACACAGACCTGCTCACCCAGTGGAAGGTATTTGCCTGGGGATGTTTTCTGCTCATGTCTAAGCCTGAACCTATTCTTGGTCAGAGCTCTTGTGGGCTTAAAGGTCAAGGCAGCGGGGGAGGAAAGGATAGGAAGGATGCAGCTGTCACAATCAGGATGCCACACACACCCCCACCCTGAGTGAGCTGCACAGAAGTCCTCCAGGGAGGTAGCCTTCCAAATCCCATTCCACCGTAGGAACCGGCAAGGCTGACCTGGCCACCCTGAGGTCACATCTGGAAAGGGGCCAACCGGGATGGAGCCTAGAATGGGATTTTCCCACAATGCTCCCCGCCTGCTTCAAGAGGCAGAAACGGTGGAATGGCAAAACAGGGCCACTGGGGATGGGCGGCATGGTGCCAGCCTGCCCAGAGAAAGGCCCCAAGCCTGGAGCTCTGCCTCCCCTACTGGACAGGGCAGGGCTCACCTTGGCCCATGCCCTGATGTCACCCCTGGCTCCTGCAGCCCAACCTCTGCTATCAAGACCTGCACAGCGCCTTGCGGTTGGATCCCAAGCACCCACAGGCCAAGGTGCTGCTCAAGATGATGGTGGACCAGGCCCAGAAGTCACACCAAGATGCCAGGACCCTAGCCGTGCAGGGCAAGCTGCAGCATGCACTGCAGTGTATCAACTGTGCCATTGAGAACAACCCTCTGGACCCCAGCCTCTTCCTCTTCAGGTACTGGCCGGGGAGGGGGCGGCGGTGCCAGTCTTCAATCCCGCCGGGTGCTCTCAGGGAGCTCTTGAATCTACGTGAGCCTCAGTTTCCCCATCTAACCTCTGCTAATCTTTCCCTAATCTTCACTGGGGTCAAGGCATCATGGCAGGTGGTCTCCACAGGCAGCAACCTCTGTTAACTGAGAAATCCAGGACCCTCAGGCCAGTGGCACCCAGCTCAGTGGACAGGGCTTGGGTGCGAATCGGACCCCGACAAGGGTCCACCACATGATTCAGGGCCATTTAACTCCCATTTGAACAGTGAGGGTGAAACACCTGTGCTGTGTACAGAAAGGTCTTCATGTCAAGGCTGGCATGCCCCTAGCTCCCAAAAAGAAAGAGGGAAGCTATTTTTCAGAAAAATGAAATTACTAGTGACTAGCAGGTTATCTGAGCAGCCATCCAGGCCCCACCAGCCAAACCCAGTGACAATCCGGGGAGCCCCCCCGCCCTACCACCTCCATGGGTCAGAACGCCCAGGGCAGGCAGCGGCTTGCCCAACCATCCCCAGTCAATGGCGGTGCTTTGGCCTTCATGTCCCTTCCCCATAGGGGCACCATGCACCGCCGGCTGCAGGAGTTTGATGCCGCCGTGGAGGACCTCCTGAAGGCGCTGGACATGATGACGGAGCACCAGGAGGACTTGGTGCGGCAGGCGCAGCGCCAGCTCCTGCTGGCCTACAACGACTTCGCCGTGCACTGCTACAGGCAGGGCGCCTACCAGGAGAGCGTGCTGCTGCTCAGCAAAGCCCTCAGGGACGAGCAGCAGGAGAAAGGCCTCTACATCAACCGCGGCGGTGAGTGCGGGCCGGCCCGGAGCCCCTCGCCTCTTCGAGGCCTGGGCTGGGCACTTGAAGCCCCCGCGGGAGGAGGGAAGGACAGAGGGAAAGAGGAAACATGTAAGAGTGTCGGGGACCCACGGACACACTTGGGGAAGCTTTGCCTTCGACAAACTGGCTACAGTCTAAGGGCTGCTCAGAAATCAGGCGCGGGAAGCCTCGCACGACCGCCCACTGGCGCTACCAGCCACCGCTTTCAGGCCCCGCCCTCCGGGGGGTGGAGCAGGCTGAGCTGGGCTCCGGGACACTGCGGATGGGGGTCCACTCAGCCCCCGCCACCGGGCCGGGCCCCAGACTGCTTCTTCCAGCTGGGCAACCTGACCTTTGCCGAGGCGGACTACCAGCAGGCGCTGGAGCTGAGCCCGCAGGACGAGGGCGCCAACCTGCGCATGGGCCTGCTGCAGGAGAAGATGGGTTTCTGCGAGCAGAGGAGCAGGTGCGTCTAGGCGGGGGGGCGGGGCCAGGGGCCGGGCCGGCAAGAAGCCGCCCGCTGGCATCCTTGGGTCAAGATGCTTCTGCTCACCCAGGTATGTCTCCTAAATATAGATTTTATTTTCCAAGTTTCTGCTCAAATCACTTTTTTCCTGAATATTATGGTAATTGTACTTTTTCTAAAAAACGTAAGTGTCCAGTAAGTTATAACTCAGAACATGAGAGTTCCTTCTGATATCCACCTCTGAACACCTCCTTGTCCCCATAACTTCGGTAAAGGTTCCTTCAGACTGTTTCATATGCACGTGTTAAAAATTATCGTTTACGAAAGTAAGATCATGTTAGGCTGTGTTTTGACGTGCTTCTTTACTTCCCGTAGCATTACACATGGGACTACCTCATTCTCTCTTTATTGCTTGCTTAGTATTCCACTCTATGGAGGAACCATAAAGGACTGTCTTTTATTTATTTATCCACTTTACTGCTGATGAACAGTAGGGCTGCTTTCAGTTTCTGAATATAAATAATGCAGTAATAAGCACTCAGGACGTATGTTGTCATGCACTCATACTGTAACACTATGGTCAGAGCGCCAAAACTTAACTTGTTGGGTTAAAGAGTGTGAAAATTTAACATTTTATATAATATTCAAATGTTCTCCAAAAGCAGTGAACCAATACAAATTTCTCCCAGGAAAAGAGCCTTGGTTTCCCCAAATCTAGTGGGGAGGATATTAAGACTATTTTTCTTTATTTTTATTTTTTCAATTGATTTTTACAGGAAAAAAGCAAAGAAGGGAGAGGGAAACATTGATTTGTTGTTCCATTTATTTATGCATTCATTGATTCTTTAAAAAATATTTATTTTCAGGTAGAGGGGAAGGGAAGGAGAGGGAAACATCAATGTGTGGCTGCCTCCTGGAGACCTGGCCCACAACCCAGGCAGGTGCCCTGACTGGGAATCAAACTGGCGACCCTTTGGCTTGCAGACCAGCACTCAGTCCACTGAGCCACACCAGCCAGGACTCATTGGTTGGTTCTTGTATGTGTCCTGACTGGGGATTGAACCTGCAACCTTGGTGTGTTGGGATGATGCTCTAACCAACTGAGCTACCAGGCCAGGGCCAAGACCATTTTTCAACTCTGCTAATCTAGTAGGAAAAAAAAAATGCTCTCTGGCCCTTGACTTTGTATGTTTAAATTGCTAGTGCAGCAAAGCATCTTTTATGTGTTTATTGACCACTATGCCCTGCCCAAATCTTGCCCCATTTTGCTATCAAATTGCTCATTGAAAAATTAGTTTTGGTTATAAGAGTTCTTTATAGGTTAGGAAAATTAGGTTATCATATGCCTTATGTAGTAAAATATATCTCTTCTATTTTTGCTTTCCTTTTGGTGTTTTTGCTACTCAATAGCTTAGGATTTAATCACAGTCAAGTTAGTTTTTTAAATTTTCAGCTGCTAGATGTATGACATTCTCAGAAAGTCCTTCCCTAATCCAAGATCATAAAAAATATCCACTTATATTGGGGTTTTATTTTTATTTTTTAAAGGTTTTAAAAAAGATTTTGTTTATTTTTAGAGAGGGGGAAGGGAGGGAGAAAGAGAAACATCAGTGTGTGGTTGCCTCTCGCACTGGGGACCCGGCCCACAACCCAGGCATCTGCCCTGACTGGGAATCAAACAGGCAACCCTTTGGCTCACAGGCCAGTGCTCAATCCACTGAGCCACACCAGCCAGGGCTAAAGATTTTATTATTTATTTTTTAGAGGGAAGCGGGAGGGAGAAAGAAAGGGAGGGAAACATCAATATGTGGTTGGCTCTCATGCGCCCCCTACTGGGGACTGGCCCACAGCCCATGCAAATGCCCTGACTGGGAACCCAATCAGCAACCCTTTGGTTCACCAGCTGGCACTCAGTCCACTGAGCCACACCAGCAAGGGCTGCGGGGGTTTTATATTAGCATTTGCATGTCGCATCCATCAAGGGCATAGCCCGTAGAAGGAGAGCAGAGGGACACGGTGGCAGGGAGCAGAGACCAGCCTGGTTTTCCCCAAACTCCCCAGTGGAGCCCAGAAGCCGCAATGTCCCCCCAGCTGGCCTAGCTCACTGCGGCCCACGGCCCGCTATCTCACAGGCAATTCCAGAAGGCAGAGAACCACTTCTCAATGGCCATCCGGCACAATCCGCAGAGGGCTCAGTACTATGTGCACCGCGCCAGGAACCGGCTGCTCATGCAGAATATTTTCGGGGCCCGCCAGGATGTTGCCACTGCCCTGCTCCTCGACCCTAAGCAGCCGAAGGTGGGTTCCTGCTGGGGGCCAGGAGGACGGACTCCAGAATCGACACCCCTGGCCACCTAAAGATACTCCCTGTCCCTAAAAGAAACTTGGTTTCTTAGCAACTAATAAAAGCTGCTAATGCCAGAGCATTCACTGCGTGCCAGCCACATAACCACTTCAACTCACATCACTCTGTCTAACCCATTTCAGCGCCCTACAAGGCAGGTAATATTATCACTTCCCAATTTACAGGTGAAGAGAAGCCAGTTTCTTTGCCCCAGGTCACCCAGCTTAGAGGTTAGACCCTGATCTGTCTGGCTCCAGAACCCTAGACTTACGCCATCAGTGTCTCCTCTCTGAATAGTTCCTTTCTCGCAGTCTCCTCATAGTTCCGGGGCAAAAGAGTCCAGCCCTTTGAAAACAATTTATAAACTCTTGCCCTCTTCAGCCCTGCACAGGGACTCTGCATGGGCCGGGCAGCCCCCTTTCCTGGTAGCACCCTGCCCTGGCCCACACTTGGCTCTGGTCTCCCCCTTTCCTGGCAGCTGCTCACGCTGATGACCAGCCTCTTCCCGGGCATGTCAGTGGAGGAGGTGCTTAGCAGCCAGGTGGCCCACCTGGCCAGGCTGCAGCTGAGTCGCATGGTGGAAAGCAGGCTGCAGGGCGGCGTCTCTCAAGGCATCGCGGGGTAAGTTCCTCGAGCAGGGGCTACAGACTGGGAGCGGAAATGATGGGGCTCCTCTGGCCCCAGCTGCCTCCTCAAGCCACTGTCCAGTCCTGGGGATGGTGGGGTGCGTCAGGGAGACTTACCTGGTGCCCTGGGGCCATGGCTGGGCAGGTATTTCAGGAAGTGGGAACTAGAGCGCCAGAAGGCCCGTGAACTGCAGCTCTCGTGGAAGAAGGAATGGCCTTTGTTGGAGACCTCTGAGAAGCTGGACTCCACTGACCAGACCCTGCAGGCAGAGCCAGAACACCCAGGGGGCGCCGAGGACCCCAAGGAGGAGGTGAGTAGGCCACACGCCAGAACCCTTGAGGTCCATCGGGGTGGAATGCACCCCGAGCCAGAGCTGAGGGATGCAGTCTGGCTAGAAACTGGTTTCCAGGCCTGGCTGTGCCCCCACTCAGCCGTGTGACCTGGGCTGGGGCCTCTGGCTGTGGGGTGGGGACGGTGCCCGTAAGGGCTGTGCCGAGGGACTGCACCTGAGCGCATGCGCCCTCCCAGAGAGGCCTTCTCAAACCTTGCCCACGCCCACCTTTATGAATGCTGCTGTGTGCACTGGCCGCTCGTGCCAGAGTCTTCTTAATTCTTAAATTCATTTCTAAAAACTTTATTGAGTGTAACATATAGAAAAGTCCAGAAATCCTAAATGAACTGTTTGACGAATTTTCACAAGCTGAATACACCCATGACGTCATGACCCACATGACTCTCAGGCCCCAGAAGCCCCCTAGCGCCCCCTGTGAGGCCCCTCCCTCAGCCCGGCCCATGCCATCGTACACCGACGATGAGTGTGTCTGTTGTCCAGGGGACAGGTCCGTGTGCCTTCTTGTCTCCGCTCGCTGCATTAGACAGCGTCTGTGACATGCGCCCAGGCCGACTGCTCGTTCCCACTGCTGTGAGCTTTCTCTCCTGTGACCTCCCACAGTCCACTCCCTGCTCTGCTGCTGTGGGACTGCATGTAAATCAGCGCACCAGGGGAGCTTTCCACGACTGAAGGAAACGGGCTCCCAGCATCCCTTGCCATAAACGGAAAAGGCTAGCTCGACCTTTTTCTAGCTCGCAATAGAATACAAAAATACAAAACTTCGGTCTGTGTGCCCCCTGAGGTCATCGTGAGCCCCCTCCCTCAGGGAGGCGTTGAGCTGGCACCTGTGCATCAGCGGTGTTAGCGCCCGCACCTCTGCCGCCTCCCCCTGGGGCCGCAGGTGTGGACCGGCCAGAGGAGACCGGCAGCCGAGGGCCTGGCTGTGGAGACCCGCAGACCCGGATTCAAGCCCGGCGTCTCCTTGGCTGAGTGCCCTGGGCAGGCTGCGCAGGCGCTCAGAGCCTTGGCTTCCTGGCCCGTGGGCCGGTAATAGCGGTAGTTCCCTCCCGGACTGTGGGGACGACGGAATGGCATGGGGAGCATGGAGAGCATGGAGAAGCTCCTCACTAGCCGCCCCTGCCCGAGCACGGCACTTCCGGGCCACAGAAGCCTGCTCCAGGCTCAAACAGATTTGCGTTCTGCAGGGTGGCGAGCTGAGGCCATGCAGCCCCTCGGACACTGCCTTGCTCCCAGCGGCGTGCCTGTCTAGGCTGGCCACTCCCCTTCCTGTCCAGCCTCAGCCTCTGCGCGTGCCCACCCAGCCCTAATCTGGGAACTCTGAGGACCTCTAAGCTCAAGGGAGCGGTCACTGAAGGTCCCAGTGTCTGCTGGCCTTCCAGAGCTACAGCCACTGGCCCCGGGCTCCCAGCAGCGTGACTGCCCAACCCCTCTGTTGCCCTAGGAGACGCCGGAGCCCGCTCCTAGCAAGGTGAAGTCCCTGTCCGACAGCTACCTCGACCAGACGTCTTCCGGCTCCATCTTTGGCTGTAAGTCCCCAGTGTCCCTGCCAGGCCCGAGTGAGCCAAAGCAGCAGAGTGGGCAAAGGTCAGGGGTCAGAGACTCCCTGGCCTGGGTGTGAATGTGGGCTCTGCCGCTTACAGCTGTGTGACTTAAAGCCCAAGTAAAATCCCACCTCTGCAGGAGGTGTGCTGAGCCCCCAGGAAGGTGATGCCCAGCCCAGGCCAGCTTTCATGACGGCCACTTCACTTCCCCCTCAGGCCCGTCTTCCCTCCAGCCCTTTCCCTCTCCCTGAAATAAGCCCATAAACCCTGTGCATGTCCAAGGGGCTTTTACCCCCAATTCAGCCAGGCACTAGCCTGGAAGGGACAAACGTCAAACACCCAGAATGCTACTCCCCGGAGAGTCCCAAGGGCAGGTGTGAGCAGTCCAGGGTAGGGCTAAAAGTAGCGGCGGCCAGCCCTGTCCTTCCATTCCACGCAGTTCAACCAGCCGTCGAGTCCCGGGCTGGGCCCTGCCACACACTGGTTATAAGCATGGGCGGCCCAGTCCCTGCCCCGGGGAGCTCATGGTTCTGAAGGGGAGAAGGCGCGCAGGCAGAGAGATAACCAGGACAGTAGAGATGGACACGGGAGGGCTGGGGGTGCATTTAGCCCCCTTCGGGGGGTCGTAGAGGGCTTCCGGGGCCTGAAAGAGGCGTGGGCATTAGTCGAGGGGGAGGGTGGAGCAGAGCGAAGTGCAGGCTGTCGGTTTTGCTGGGACTCAGAGGGCAAGGGGCAGCCGGCACCGTGGAGGCCAGGGCTAGGCAGGTGGGACCTTCAGTATCCCCCTTACCCCACAGCCCTTGCCCACCTACAGGGCTCAGGCTGCTGAGGGCAGGTGGGCTGTCGGGCTCTGGCGGGCCTTCCCCTGGGCCGCGCGAGGCCTCTGGGATATGGGCAGGGGTGAGGCCGAGAGCCTCCTTTTCCTGGAGCTGCCCGGGGAGAGTGGCCTGATGGGTGCTCTTGGCACACCCTTCGCAGTTAGGACCCTGTCGACCTCGGAGACGGAGGCGTCCACCACCCATCAGGGATACAGGAGCACCTCAGACTCCACTGTGACATCCTCTGATTCCTCCCTGCTGAAGACTCAGTCCTCAGACTCGAGAACCAACGGGGGAGACCTAAGCCTGAGCCACCAATCCAGAAACACTAAGGCTGCCCGGGGCCTGAGATCCAGCAAGACGGAGGCCGTGCAGGGCCAGAGCCAGAGCCAGAGCCAAAGGCCCAGCAAGACCGAGGCCACCCAGGGCCCAGGACAAAAGCCCAACAAGACCAAGGCGACCCGAGGCCCAAGGCGGAGGCTCAGAAAGACCAAGGTGGCTCATGGCCAGAACTGGGGACCCAGCAAGGCTGAGGCCACCCAGGGCCAGAGCGGGGGACTGACCCGAAGTTCCAGCAAGACCAAGAGTTTCTGTGACCCAAGCTGGAGCCCCGGGAATACTGAGGCCACCCAGGGCCAGTCCCAGAGTCCCAGCGAGACCAAGTTTCTCCAGAGCTGGAACCAGAGCACCAGCCTAGATTCCAGCAAGACTGGTGTCACTCAGGACCTGAGCCAGAAGCCCAGCAAAATCCAGGCTGGCCAGAGCCCCGACCCTAACAGTTACACTGTTCTCTGAAGGGGCCACCGAGCCCCTCACTTCTTGCTGGGGATGGGAACACTATTCTACCACTTTCGCACTCAGCAATCAGAAACCTCAGGCAACAGTACTCTGGTCCCATGGCAAAGTTTATTTGTTATCTTCTTTTACAAAATTAAACGTTAAAAACCAGGTGCAAGTGGCAGCTTGAGCTCCTCCATTCGGGGAGACCGAGAAGTCTCAGCCTGGCTTTACGATCCTGGGACATGGGGTATGGGGCACCGTGGAGGGGCAAGGGGACCAACCATAAAGACTGAGGAGGGAGGGAGCAGCCAAGAGCCATAGTCCCTGAGTTACAATTCACATTTTAAGGAGGCTCAGGCTGGAGGGTGAGATCAAGGCTTATGGAGGGTCTGAGGTGACCGGCACTTTGCCCTGGGTAAGGAAACAGAGGCCAAGATGCCCTCAGTCCAGTTAAGAGGCCAGGGCCCACCCTGGGCTCTGTCTCACGGCCTGGCCAACACCTTCCATCTTCCATTGGTGCTCTGGGCCCCACTTTCTGGGAGGCTCAGGACAAGGCGCCCTCTGGCAGAGGCCCCAGGGCTTCCCTGCATGGCTTGGCCAGGCAGAGGATGGCAAAGATGCCCCGTGGAGAGTCAGAGGAAGAAGGCAATTCGGGAAGCCACAGTCTTGCAGCCGTTGGAGGAAAAGAGCTGCTCGTCCTCAGGAAAGAAGGTGGTACCGTCCAGTACGGCCTGGACGACCTCATCCCTTGGCTCCAGGCCCAGCTGGGCCAGCTCGTTGAGCACACAGTGCCGCACGTGGTGCCGCTGGAGCGGCAGGAAGGGCACCAGGGCGTCCAGGAGATGCTCTTCCATGATGCCCGAGCGCCAGAAGCCATCTGCAGGGAGGGACGACGGGGAGAAGAAGCTATGCTTCACAGAAGCCAGGCTTCTGCCCCCAGAGGCCAGTGCAGGTGTGCGGCCCTCAGCCACCTTCTGGGCTCGGGGCTCAGGGAGGCTGTGTGACAGGCCGGCGCCACGGAGCCTGGGCTGGGAAGCACTGGGTCAGCGGGCAGAGCGTCAGTCCCGGCCCGGTGGATCTGGGTGTGAAGCCAGCCTGCCGAGGCCACCCCGGGGTGGGCTCCTGAGCCAAACTCACGGTGTGGGTTGTCCAGCACAGCCCGGGAGATTACTGGCTCCAGCTCCTGCAGGCGGATCTCCTCGCGGTCCCGGCGACTGCGCCATGCCTCCAGAACCACCTGGTTGATCTGCTCGCCGCCAGTGTTGCTAAAACCACGGGGACCCGGGCCGAGGCTCAGACAGCGGGGGGCGGGATTTGGCCCTGCTTCCCACGTGCCACCCAACACAACCTGAGCCTGGGGGTCCGGCTCAGTGCCGGCAAGAGCCAAACCCACTGAAAACACTCCAGAGGAACCACTTCCCCTCTCCAGAGCCTCTGTCCACCACCGTGACCCCTGGAAATTCACCTATAGGTGCCATGCTCTTTACAGTCTACAAAACACTTTGAAGTCCCTTCATTGACTTCCCCTCACCCCGCCTCTAGGAGGACAGCGGGGTATTCATTCAGCCCTGCTGTTCGGAGAGGCAGAGAGGAGATGGGAGCCCGGAGACGTGAAGTAATTTGCCTGAGGAAACACAGCGAGGACTCTTAGCAGTGGTACTAGAACCCTAGTTCTGTTTCTCCCAGGCCTGTGTCCTCCTCATAAAAGAGGGGAAGCTCTTGACTTTGTAGGGCATCCACAAAGAAATGGTGAGGAGTGAGCCCAGAATGGGCTTTGAGACTGTCAAAGGGGAAGTCGGCCACCTTGAGCAGCAGTGTCACTACTGAGAGGGCGAGGGGCTTTGGGAAAGCCTGACTGGGCCCAGGGAGGCGGCGTGCTGCTGTGGGACCCAGGCCAAGACTGGGTAGCAGAGACCTCTAAGTGTCCCCATCACTATGCCCCTGCCCAGCTGCACCCCACCTGATGAAGATGAAGATGGCTTTCCGATAGTTGGTCCCGTACACAACCCAGGAGGAGCCCAGGAAAGGTCGCAGGACCTCCATCAGGCCTGGGGACAGCTTGTCCATCTCATCAAAGAGGAAGAGGGAGCGGCCACAAACAGTGAGGTTCCCCTGGACCCAGCTCTTCAGATCCTTCTGCGGGGGAGAGGCAGGAGTTTGAGGGGGACTGCAGCTACTCTCCCAGCCCGACTGCTTCCGAAGGCAAGAAATAACCCCCTTCTCAGGAAGACAGGGTCTCACGGAGAGCACCAATCCCTTCATGGGACTGGTGGCAAAACTGTGGCCCTGAGAGGGGCAGAGACTAGTCCGAGCTCAAACAGTAAGTCAGAACAGGGACCCGAACTCAGGCCCAGCACCTGCCTCCAGGACCCCTTCCTGACACCCACTGCTTTCCATAAAAGGGGAGGGCTCCTTCCTGCCCCATGAACTTTCTCAGCGGTTTTGACAGTTGAAACAGATCAGCCTGGGAAGAGTACCTTGCAACCAGTAACTACGATATTAATAGGAGTAGTGGTGGTAAAAGCTAACATTTACTAAGCACTTTGAGCCTCAAATTGGGGCTAAGTGCTTCACAGAGAGAAGGCAACGCAGACTGTCTGGCAAAGGTAAGTGCTCAATAATTAATACCTGTAACTATATAATCTCATGTCCTTCACAACAACCCTGGCGGGTAGGTACCATTATGCTCTCCCACCACCCAGGAATTAAAGTGAGAACTCCCTGCCAGGTAGAATGGCAGCATCCCAAGCTCTGTTCAGGATGGATCCTGAGGGCTAGCCCCAACTGGCTGTGTGGCCTGGAGCAGGTGAATCCCCCTCTCTGGGCTTAGGACTCACTCCCTAGGGTACGGCCCCCCGTGATGCAGGAGAATGATCCAAGATGCAACCAGCCTACCTTGTAGCGCTCCAGGTGGCTGGGGTGGGGAAAGTGGAGGACAGGGGAGAAGTGGTGCACGTAGGGGCTGCGGAGGCCACCCCGGAAGAGGTAGTGTGCCAGCAGGGAGCTGACGTAGGACTTGCCAGTGCCTGTCCAGCCATGCAGGGAGAGGACCAGCGGCTTAGTGGGGGCCGGGTCCTGCACGAAGGCCTTCAGTGCCTTCACCACCAGCGCCCTGGCCAAGTGCTGGCCTGCCAGGTGCTGGGCCAGGTCACACTCCAGACCTAGGGCAGCAAGAAGAACTGTGTCAGAGCTGAGGACACGGCCCCTCCACGAGAGAGGTTCATGGGGAAGAGGTTCATGTCCTCCTAGAGGCTGGGTATGGGGAAGTGAAATATGGAACCTGGTCTAGGGATCCCTGGAGTCTGGGATGTTTTCACAAAATGTCTGCGGAAAGCAAGTGGGGCCCTTGGGGTCTCCGGCTGCAGGAGTCACCCTCAGGCCCCATTCAGCTCGGCAGCGCCCCCACCAGGCCTCCCTCTGAATTGCGCTCAGCTCTAACTGGGTGCGAGAGATGTCAACAGGGTCTGCCTCAGAGCCCTCTGCCCATCTGCAAGGTAGGCTTCTCTCTTGACGGCCCTTCCACTGCGGGGGCCTAAACCTACCCGCTGTCAAAGGCGAGAGTCCCCAGTGGGCATCCCCAAACCCTCGCCCCATGTCCCGTGCCCCGGCCTCTCAGATGTCTCCCAACGCCAGGCCCACTTCCGGCCCTGTCCGTCCAGAAGCCTGGGGATTCCGCCCTTCGGTTCTACCCTTCAGGTTCGGTCCCGGCGCAACGCCGGAGTCCGTAGGCTCTCCGGTCTCCCCGCCCCTTCGCTCCTCACCCTGGAAGTCGGGCTGGAAGTCACATTCACAGAAGGTGCCGAAGTTGCAGCGCAGCGAAGTCAGGTCCCAGGCGGCGGCCACAGCCGAGACCAGACCGAGCAGCCCGAGGAGGAGCGAGCCCCAGGGCCGACAGCCGCGCGTCTCAGCCGCCATCCAGGTGAGGAACGAGCTGGGTCTGGGGCGGACAACCGCCTCCTGAGAACTACAGCTCCCGGCGTGCATCGCTCTGCTGCAGCCGCCTCCCTTGGCCTACAACTCCCGGCTCCCCTCTCGTCCCTCTCAAAAGCCCGCCCAGTTGTCCCGCTGCAGATCTGGAAGGTGCCTCCAGGGGGAGCCCGCGAACTGTCTAATCCGGGACCGCGGGCCGCGTTTCCATGGCCACGGTAACTAGGCTACCATCATAGTAGCTCCAAAAGAATAATAAAAGAACTATGACCACAAGGGTGATGAAACGATTGTAGTGAAAACTTGTGCGGCACCTTACACCTTGCAAAACTTCTTTTTTATGTTTTTTTTTTTCTTTAAGAACTCTCGCTAATAGCTTTCGAACACCTACTGTGTGCCATTAGTGTTAGGTACCTTATATATCTTATAATACGGTAACAGTACCTGTCATAAAGAGACGTGGTGGTATTTCAATGAGGTACAGGTACATAAAGTGTTTTGGCTCGAAGTAGTCAATAAATGATTATTGACAACCCATCATGTATGAAACATACTGGTTCCTTATCCAGCAGCTACTATGTGGTAAATGCTTTGACAGCAACCCCAGGGGGCTGATTCTGTTATTGTCCCATTTTGTTGAGGTGGAAATGGGGACCCGAGGGATTAAGCCTCACTCATACCCAAGGTTACTCAGCTGGTAAACAGTAGAACTGAATGCACGTCTGACTGCCACCAGAGATCTGATGCACACTGTTACCCAGCCTCTCTGAGAGGGCTTAGACGGGAAGGAAACCCAGACGTTTCACATCCGGAGAATGGGCTCCCCGGACATCTAGCCTGGCTTGGAATTGTGTTGGTCCACATCGCCTACCTCCCCCACCGACGGAATCAAGACAACTGCGTTAATAACCCTTTTCGAAGATCTCCTGCTTCACTCACACACACACACACACACACACACACACACACACACACACACACAAACTTCTGAGGCCACGTTTCAAAGCCTGAAAAGAAATTAGTTCCCACTATCGAGGAGAGAGAAAAGCTCCAGGTCAGGACGCCTGGTTTCCAACCTTCTTCATTCTGCTGCTGACCCAGGTCACTGTTCTTGGTTTTTCAGAGGGGAGGTAGAATCCTAGATTTCAAAAAGCCCTTCCACCCCCAACATCTGGGATCCTTGGTTGTGCATTTGTGGGAACCTTTGCTGTGCCTTTCTGGGGACAGGGAATGGGGTAGGATGGGGGCAGGTCAGTATTTCTCCCACTGCTGGGAACTGGCTGTTTATCTCCCCCGCTGTCTGTAAGCTCCTCCATGACAGGGACCAGGTTTTAGTACCGGCAGTAACTTTAGCTCCTGGTACAATCCGGAATGTCCCAGGTGCTAAATAAATACCATATTTTGCCATGCATAATGCGCACTTTTTGGCCCAAATTTCTGAGGGAAAAATAAGGGCGTGCAATTTACATAGGTATAATCCCCTGTATAATATGAGCACATTATACATGCACAGAAATACGAGCGCATTATACATGGGAGCGCATTACACGTGGCAAAATACGGGTGTCTGTTGGATGGAGTCTTTCCCCTTTCACCTGAGATGAGATGCCTCCTTCCACCCCAGGGCCCCCTGAGAGAGAGAAGAAAGAGTCATAAAAGTTTATTATATGAAAGAAAGAGCATGGCTTCTGTACATCTATTTACAGAACAGAAAGTCTTATTTACAGGCAGATGGGGGCCTTGGCGTTGGTGGGGAGCAGATGCCTGAAGAGACTGAGGAGGCGCGAGGAGCCTCCCATGGCTCAAACGCAGGGCACCTGGGCACGAAGGAGAGAAGTGGAGGCTGGAGGGAGGAACGGGAGTCCGGTTCTTCCTGAAGGGAGACTTGGTGAGGATGTAGCCGGTGGGGCAGAGCCCAGAGTCCATGCAGAACCCTGGAGGTGCAAGGGAGATCCTGGCGTTGAGCCCAGAACATTCCTGGGCTGATCACAGTGTCCCTGGGGTGCTCTGGGGAAAGGTTTGTGCCCCTCTGTCCCCGATGCTGCCTGCAGCTGCAGAGGGGAAAGGTCCGCGGGGGTCACAGCTCGCTGGAGCGGATGGCAGGCTCCAGCTTGTGGGACAGGGCGGTGAGAACCTTGTCAAACTTCTCATAACGTCGGGCCTGGCTGCTGCTGACACCCTGGCTGCCCCAGAGAAGGCGCATCTGGAACTCAGTGCTGAACACCTCCAGGAGCTCCGGCTGGGCCTGGAACCCTGCAGGGCGGGGCACAGGGGTTAGGGGACCGCCATCCAGCTAGGGAGGCTGGGGCTCTCGCCAGAGCCACCGCATCCCTCTGGGCCCCACTCCAGGGACATCTCCCCCCAGCTCTGCCAGAGATTCAACAAAGTGTGTTGATAAACATGGCCACACAGTTTAGTACCTAGTCTTTGCCCTACCATGTGCAACATCTAACTTAAAAATGACTACAGGATAAAATATTAATGTTTTTAAATCTTTTTCTTTTTAAGATTTTATTTATTTTTAGAGAGGAGAAGGGAGGGAGAAAGAGCGGGAGAGAAACTTCAATGTGTGGTTGCTTCTCGAGCTCCCCCTACTGGTGACTTGATGTGCAACCCAGGCATGTGCCCTGAAGGGGAACCAAACCAGCCACCCTTTAGTTCACAGGCTGGCGCTCCTTCACTGAGCCACACCAGCCACGGCTAAAATATTAATGTTAACTGAAGAGGTGACTTGGGTAATTTTTCTTTTCAGTTTTGTATTTTTCTGTAAGTTCCAAAATTTTTCCTAAGAAATGTATACATTTTGTATGTCAATGCAAAAAAAAAAATTTTTTTTTTCTTTCTGAAGAAGAAAAAGTCAGGAAACACGTACACCAGAATGCTCACGGCATTTACCTCTTGGTAATTGTGGGTGATTTCTTTTTCACCTTGTTTTTACTCAGCTTTAATTTCCAATTTGTCTACAGAAACAATATATATTTTATTTACTGATTTTTAAAGAGAAAGGAAGAGAGGAAGAAAGAGGGAGAGAAACACTGATGTGCGAGAGGACCCCAACCGGTAACGTGGCCCACAACCCAGAAAGGTGCCCTGAGTGGGAATCGAACTAGCGACCTTTCAGTTTGTGGGATGACACTCAACCCCAAGCCACACCAGCCAGGGCAAACAGTGAACTTTCATTGACTTAAATAATGCCTAACGCAGTAAAAGGTGGATTGTCTGAAGCCACTTCCTCTCTGCTCCTTGCACAGGAAAGCTATACCTTTTGACTAGACTGAGAGCCCCTAGAGGACAGGGCAGGTCTGTCCCAGCCCCAGGACACCGGGCCGAGTGCTTCACAAACAACCTTGTGAAGTAGGCCTATTAGGATGCCCACTTCACAGATGAGAAAACTGAGGCTCAGAGGCGCTAAAACACCCAGCTGTGATGCTCTTTGAATCATGTGTATCCACCTGGTGCCTGCCACTAACAACTGCTTGTTGAACTGATGAGTGAGGAAGAAAAGGGATGAGAAAAATGAGTCAGGGAGACGGCAGGAAAGAGGGGTGGGGAAATGGGAATAGATGTTTGGAGGGAAGGGGGAGAGAGGTCCAGGCCTGAAGGACCAGTGACTCACCCTGCAGCTTGACCTCAGCGTTGGTGTGGTACAGGCCTCCATGGTGTGCCACGGTGCGGGCAGCCTCCAGGTGGGCCAGCACCACCTCCACCCCGTGCTCCGTGCTGCCCCAGGGCTCCGGGCCCTCTGCCGGGGCCGAGTCACACTCCAGCAGAGTGATGAGCGGCAGTACGTGAGGAAACGTGGTATTGCTCAGCGGTGGGCCTTCTGCAGAGAAGGAGAGAGCAGGCTCTTAGAGACCCTGGAGGGCTCCATTGTCCACTGTGCTCCCAGAAACTGAGATGCAGGAGGGGAAGGGTGCGGCCTGCCTGAGGCCCCAGAAAGTCCCCAGGGCTCCTAACTCCTGGACAGACTGTTCCTTTCAGGTTCCTTCAACTAAATCCACCTCCCTCTGGGTCTGGCCCGAACAGCTGAGCCTGGGCCCCTGCTTACACAGTTGCCGGGTGCAGAGGGAGTACAAGGACAGCTTGCACAGAGCTCAGCCAAGCTCTCATCATCACCGTCCATACTGGGAAAGTCTTTGCTGGCCCAGAGAGGGCTGAAAGCTGTACACAGTCACACAGTGACATGGGGGAGGTACCTTTGCCCTCATTGAGGCTCTTGAGAAATGGCTTGAGCTTCTTCTCATAGAGAATGGCACCCTCTGTGTGTCGCTGCCTCAGGGTCATCCACGTCTGCTCCAGCCGGGCGATCTGGGGAGACCAGGTGTGAGCGACCAGCCAGGGAAGGGGTCTGTGAGGGGCCACAGGCCACCCTGCTGAGTGGACACCCAGACGTGGGATAATAATTATTATGGTCACCACTCATGTGTGGGGGCGGCGCCGACCGACCTCTTTTCACACGTCCTCATGAAGCCCTTGCAACACCCATTTCACAGATGACTGAATGAAGGCTCAGAGAAGGGAATGACATGCCCAAGGTCATTCCAAAGACAAGTGGCAGAGCTCGGAGTTGAACCACTGCCTTTAGGACCCAGCGGTCACTCTTTACTAGGCACAGGAGAGGGAGTGTAGGGTGATGAGGTTCAGGCTCTGAAATTAGACAGACCTGGTTTGAATCCCAACTTTTTCAGCCCCTGACTGCGTGGCATTAGGCACTTACTGCTCTGCCTCAGTTTCTCCATAAGCAAAATGGGGACAATATAGAGACATTCGCCTCATGAGATTAAGGAATGGGTGCTTGTAAAGTACTTAGCGTAGCACCAGTACCCGGCACACAGTAGGTGCTCATTCAATGACAGCCATTTTCTATTTATTCTTTATACTCCTATGATTCACCTCATTCATTTTACAGGAGAGGAAACTGAGGCCCAAAGGAGGAAGAAAACTTGGTCTTGGAGCAGGTCAGGCCTTAGAGAAAGCTCTTCCACGTCCCACTCTTCCACGTCCCAGGGCTCTTTAAGACAGTCTACCTGAACCCACTCTGCGTGGGCCCCTCCGTACCTGGGCCATATCCAGGGCGCCCATGACCGCAGCGAAGCTGAACATGTTGCCCATGGTCCCCCGAAGCTCAGCCGCCAGCTGGATGGTCTTGTGCAGAAGCGCCGCCCGCTCCTCAGCAGAGCCGGTGCAGCCCAGGATGTCCACAGCCAGCATGATGGACATGGTGTGGAACCTGTCGGAGGCGCCAGGGGAAGTGCAGGCGATCAAGGACTCAGGGTGTCAGGGAGGGTTCCCGCCACTACCTGCTGTTGGGCACCGAGTGGGTGGAGAGCAGAGACCAAAGTGGGAGGCTCTAAAGGGTCAGTGAGATTAGTCGGCGCTACCGGAGTGAGAGCCGACGGGCGGGGCCAAGATTCATGGACTGTGATTGGTCAAGAGGATGCAAAGGTGAGTCCCTGAAGGATCCAGGCTTTGGGAAACCAGAATTGATCGGAGCTGATAACGACAAGTTGCAACTGGTCAAAGGGATAGGAGGAGAGGCCAGAACCCCTGGAAGCCGGGCCGAGGGCTTGATTGGCCAACTGGTCAAAGTAAAAGGACAGAGTGTTCCAGGTTGCCTTACCTTTCCAGCAGGTCTAGTCGTAGCTGCCGGCCATGGGGGAGGGTGAGCAGCTCCATGCCCCAGCGGACTCCCATTAGGGTCTGCATCTCCTTGGTAACGCCCAGTATCCTAGCAACCTGCAAGGACGCCCAGAGGGCTGATTAATTTCCTGTCTTGGCTGGCCCAAGCCATCTGGGAGTCAGGAAGCTTTATCTAGGAGGGCCGCCTGGCTGGGAGGCCAAATTTGAATTCTGGCTCTATTACTAACTGTCTGACATGGAGCAAATGAGCCTCATTTTCCTCATCTGTGAAATGGGGGATAAATGGAAAAAAGCCCAGAGGTGTCTGACCTGTTAAATATTCAGTTAAGGTTAAGGACCAGGACTGCCTTATTCCAGAAAGGAAACCTGAGTCCCGAGGAGTGACAGGGCTTGTGCGATGTCACACACTGGATCTGCAACCCAGGGCTGCTCCCTTCACACCTCAGTGCTCTTCACAGAGCAACATCTCTGTGCTCACTTTCCTTGCTTCCCGAGCCTGGAGACCAAGGCGATCCAGTAATCAGTGCCCTCCAAACTCCAGAGGGAGAAACTGAGGTGCAGAGAGGGTTGGGGTCCGCAGATGGGCAAAGATTGGTTCAAAGCAAGCGCCCTGGGCTTTGATAATTTATGAGCCCCAGTGATGAGCTTTGCTTATTTTGTCCACCAGAGGGTGTGGGGGCGGGGAGTTGGGTCTTAACACATTCCCTGGACCAGCCAGACTTTGACCAGACTCGAAAAGTGTCCCCAAAAGTCAGACACCATTGGGTTACAGGACTGCCCATTTCCAGTGCCAAACTGATATCTGGAGGAAGCGAGAATATCTTGTGGGTGGGAAGGGTGGGGGTTTGTTTATTTTTTTGCCTTTTTTAAAAGGTGAAAATGGAAGCCCAGAAAGACAAAGTGATCAGCCCAGAGTCACACAGCAAGTAAAGGACAGACAGGAAGCCAGGCCCCAGGCCCACTGACTATATTGGGGGAATTGAGGGGCTAGCTTCTCCCCACCCTGATGCCTGTCCTAAAGCCAGGGCACAGGCGTGCCGCCCCTGTCGCAGTGTGCACCCAGCACCTACCAGGCAGTCAACCTTGGTGACATGCTGAGCCAGCGTCCGGGCGTCCACCTCTGCCAGCAGCTCCTTGACTTTGCGCAGCAGGCCCACCTCCAGTGGCCGGTTATCCCTGGGGATCAGTAGTGACTGGAAGGTGGCTGGGTTGAAGGAAGAGGTGGCTTCTACAATGGGGACGATGAAGGCCCTGCCCCGGTCCCCGTCGGGAGCCCCGTTTTCTGACAGTTCCTTTAGCCTCTCCCCGTAGCTCCTGGCCTGCCGGTTGGAGGCCTCAGCCGCTGCCCACTCCCGGTTGCCACGAACGGGAGGCTGGAGCTGGCAGTAATGGCCAGAGTCCGGGTCGCTGTAGCTGCTGAGTGATGGAGACGGGGAGGCCTTGCCGAGGGTGTGGGAGGGGCTGGCGTAAGGGCCCTTGTCCATCTCCCCAGGTGGCTTTGGGGTACTTCCAGGACATAGCTGAGGTTCACTGGAGCGGCGGGTGACAGGGGAGGCAGGCAGCGCTGTGGTTGAGGTGGCTGCTGGGGTGGCATGAACACGGGTCACTGCAGGGAGATAGAGGGAGAGGACTAAATATCATGGCTCCCACCCAGGGAGGTTCTCCCACCCCCTTCCCAAAGGACAGGCTCCATCTACCGCAGAAGTGACATCCCTGCTTCCCCGTAGCCAGGCCAGGCCCAGCAGGCTCTAGCAAACTGAGTAGCGATACTCTGACATCACTGGTCCCCAGGAGTTTGCATACTCCAACCGGAAGCTGCTGCAGCCTTGGGGAGCCATGGAGCTACCGGGAGGAGCTTCCAGTGATTCAGGGAAGCTAAGTACTTGCTGGGATTCATTGTGCCACAAGGAATTATCTCTCAATGAATTAGCGATAATGATTTCGTGAGTTCACATGTGCCAGGAGCTGGCAACATGCCGGAGATACACTGGTCAACAGCAGAAAAACCATCATCCAAAATCAGAGGTGATGTTGATTGAGCTTTTGCTGCCGGTGAGATCCTTCTTTGCCTGTGAGTTTATTTAACCTTCTCGGCATCCTGTGAAGTAAGTGCTTTTATGATCCTCAGTCTACAGATGAGAAAACTGTGACTCAGAGAGGTGAACTGACCTGCCCAAGGTCACCCAGCCAGTAAGTGGCAGAGCTGGGGTTTAAAACCTGGCTCCTGGGTACTTGAGTGCGCTGTGCCACTTAGAAATTGTCCAATTGATCATTTCTGGCGAGGAATTTTAACTTTTCCTCTCAGGGGTGTTGTTTTGAAGGCAAGTGTGTAGTTACAGCAAAGCTGATGGCCGTGTTCAGGGAAGGTTTGTGACAACCCATTAGACAGTAACACCCCCAGCAAAGGTCCCTCCCGGTGGCTCCTCCGTCTGCGCCCCTTGCCCATCACACGGACAGTGCGCAAGATGGCCTGTTGGGAGCCTTCTTTCTTCTTTGGCTTTTTATTTCTTTTAGAAATGAACTAGTGGCCTGTTTCTACAACAGAAATTTTCTTTGTATTAAGAAAAAATAAAGCACAGCATCTATACTCTCTGCCCAATTTCTCTGTGAACCTAAAACTGTTCTAAAAAACAAAGTCTGCTTATTTATTTTAGAAAAAAAATGCAGAAAGCACAGTATGGCTCGCCTGGTTTGAGCCGACCATTTGGGGTCATGGATTCATTAAGCCCCAGTCAATGCGGGTCCCCGGAAGGCACCCCACACTCACCCTACACACAGTAGGAGCGTGACCAATGGGGTTGCACACTGCACGACCTGGGTGCAGTAACACAGTGAGCCTCCAGCAGACTTCACTGCATTCTAGAAACTACTGGAAAGTGCTGGAAACTACTTTATGCACCGTACCCAACAGGGACTGAATAAATCATTGCAATGAGCAAGCTGTGGATCTGTCTGCATGTCGACATCAACAGTTCCGCTAGCAGGTTTTTAGTGTAAATTCTTGCAGGGCCTTGCTCTCAGAAAAAAGGTAGAAACACACATAATTACACACTGGAACAGAACTCATCAAAAGCACATGCACACACAAGATCATTGCCCCCCGGAAACCCCACTTGTCCCTATCCCCTCCACTGGTCATACCGGTACTGTAGGCAGGGGAGCTGGGGCTCTCGGAGATGGGGGACATGGGCGAGTGCAGGTCTGGGATCTGGTCCATGCTGAGGGCACAGTTGCGGATGGACTCCCGGGGGTGGGGCAGTGATGTGCTGCCGAGTAGACAACTTTGTGAGCAGAGAGCCCAGAGGTTCGGGCCCTCAGCCAGCCTGAGGACCCCCACCTCTGCTTCCATCCTAGAACTGCAGAACTTCAGAGGCAGAAAAAGCTTAGAGATTATCAAGTGCAGCCTCCCAACGAACAGGTACAAAAACTGAAGCCCAGAGGAGGAAGGGCTTGCGCAGTCCACAACCTGAACAACTGCTTTCTTTCCTGGGAACCTCGTCCCCGCCTTGGAGAACTATCTGGGAAGGAAGGCTAGCAGGAAGCGGGAGAAGCCCGAGGAGCCGGGCCTGCCAACCTAGCCCCTCCTCACTGTTCCCACACTATGCTTAGGATGCCTGGGCACACACGGCCTGTGGATCCTGGCACCGTTACCATCGCTGGTTCCAAACCACAGGCCAAGTGGCTGCTGTCCGCAGGGTGCCCAGCCATCAATTCTTTGGCTGGCAGCACGCAGCCCGGGCCCAGGGACATGAGACCTATCTAAGTGTTAGCGGCACAGAACAGCTGGTCTCTTTGCAAACAGCCAGGGAAGCCATGGAAATTAGGGGCACGGGCCTGGGTTTGAATCTTGGTCTTACCACTCTCTGGTAAGCGGTGTCTGCTTTTCTAGGCCTATTTCCTCAGCTGTAAAGGGAGGGGGTTATGGACAGGAGCTGCCACCCAGGGGGACCTGGGAGAACCCTGAGCACAGGGCTAGGTGCACGGAAGGGTCTCAGGAAGGATTTGCTGCTGGGGCTTTTTCTGGGATCAGGGCCTGGTCTCACCCAGCTGCAGAGGCAACTCCATCTCATCCAAACGTCACTGAGAACATTCCATTCCCAGTATGGTGGTTTGCACACAGCAAAACCCTCCACTCTGATGCCTGCCTTGGTGGGGTATGAAGGGGTAGCACCAGCGGCAGGGACCAGGCCCCCTGCTTAGGACAGGACAGCACCCAGGGGTCCCCCTGGGCCAGAGGAGGCTGTCTGAGTGAGGGTGCTTTATAGGGAGGAGCATGTGGATCAGAGGAGCAGTGGCAGGGCCAAGGGCACACAGCTAGTCGTATCAGAGCCGGGGCTGCCGCCTGGGTCCGAGCACCTGCAAACCCTGCGCGGCCTCGCTAGCGCCCGGCCTTCCTCCTACTTCCTGCACACCGAGGCTCCCAGGCAGTCATCCCACCTCCATTCAGTGTGACCGGGCCTCCCCCTTCTCACCAGCACTCCCATTACCGACACCCCCACTTGACAAATGGGGAGACGAAGGCAGAATTGGGGTCCTTGCTTACCTGGTGGGGCAGCCGTCGTTCCGGGTGACTTTGTCGGCCGTGAGCCCATCAGTCATGGTGATGCTGCGCCGCTTCATGTGGCTGCCCTTGGGGCCCGAGGGACTGGCAGGGCTGGCGGCCTTGCCACTGCCCTGGCCCAGGCCATAGCAGGCCTCGAGGTAGCGCAGCGGGAAGGTGCGGTTCACAGGGCAGTAGATGATGGCACCACTCTGCTCCGACACAGCCTTTCGGCTGCCCACGTGGTACCGCACGAGAGCGGGCACATGGTCAAAGCTCTCCTGCTCGAACAGGTACTGGATGTGGGTATAGCTCTCACCCGCCTTCACCACCACCTTGTTGATCTTGAAGTGCAAGGCCTGGTTGCGCCAGCGGCATGTGAGCACGTAGTCACCCAGGCTAGTGAGCGAGTCCCGGATGAGGAAGTCGCCATTGCGCTGCACCAGGGTCTCCGAGACCTGCAGGCAGAGCACGGTCAGGCAGGGCAGGGTCGGGCATGGCAGAGCTGAGGCCCCAGCTCAGAACCCACTCACCTCACGGGGGATGCGGCCATGGTACCAGGCGTGGCTGCGGAGATCTGTACTGCTGAGTTTAAGTTCTTCCTCCAACTCCTTGTGCAGTTTCTCAGGCGATGAATCCAAGATGTACTTCTCCTTGGAAAACTGGGTGGGAAACAGCAAGAATTGGCATCCAATCCAAAGCCCCATTTCTCCTTCCCCCTCGGTCCCATACCAGGTGAATTCCTTCCATCCTGGGGCCCCGGGAACACTTGGGCCCAGGTGCCAGCAAGTCCTTACTCAGATGTCCCTATCCTGGCAGAAGTAAAGAAATCTCAATTAATTCCACCAAACCATGCCTACTGTTTTTGCAGGCCCTGTACTATGTGCCGGGGGTAAGTGAATGAGGCAATAAATAAACCAGGCCCTGTCCTCAAGAAAGTTCCTAATCTAAGCGGGAAGGAAAAGCCACACGAGCGTTTGAGTAGGATGCGGTCAGCACCACGGTACTGGACAGCGGCAAAGAGCCGGCTGGCTTTCAGGACCAACATGAAGTCTAGAGGAGGCGGAGTGGTCCAGGAAGGCTTCCTGGATGAAAGGACAACCACAAAGCACTCGTTGTGCACCTAGGACACCAAACTGATCTTGAAGTGCGGGTAGGGGAGGAGGGAGGAGTTCTACGGGGAAAGCTGGGAGGTAGACGGCAGATACCCTGGCAAAGACATGGATTAAAACAGGGCCGGACGGACAAGGAAACATTCTGGGATGGTGAATCACACAGTAGAATGGCAAAAGAGGCAGCTGTGAGCAGGGACGCAGAGGCCCCCACACAGCCATCTGTGTTGTCCTTTAGGGTTCCTGAGGCTCTTCCCTCCTTGCTGTCTCAAGCAGTCCTCGCCTGATGGGGAAACCGCAGCCCCGCAGGGAAGCCCAAGGTCACTCACTGGAGAAAATGCCCAGGACTCTCCCCCCTTCACCTGCCCAAAGCGGGACATTCCTGGTTTCCTGGTTACTGTGGCCTGGGGTTGGAGGCCTAAGGGAAATGGGAGCGGAGCCCTACTGTCAGGTGCATGCCCGCTAGAGCCCAGCCCAAATCCCGGCCGTGTGTGTGAGTTCTCTGGGCCTCGTTTTTTCCTCCGTTGAGTGGGTATGATGATGAAAACATGCCTCACTGAATTGCAAGGATGAAAGGAGACAGTATTCCAGAGTACCGTGACTAGCCCACAGATGTCCTCGTCACTGTGAGGACACGTGACATTGCTTCCTCTCCCTTCCCCCTGCTCCAGGCCCCAAAGATGGCTGCTCCAGGACAGATAGATGCAGCCCAGAACTGGCCAGATGGCAGGTCAGATGAGGGTGGCAGCCCCAGTGACAGTCTCTCCCCAGGACCCTCTACTTGCCAAGGTCTAGGGGTCCTTCGGTTCACCCCCTGCCTCCTCACACCTTCCACAGATCTCAGAGCCTGGCTCGGCAGCTCCACTTTCCACCCCTCTGCTCCCATACTGCCTCAGTTTACCTTAATCTACACTGCTCCCAAGACACCCTGATTCCCATCTTCAGAGATATCTAGAATCTCTGAGTCCATTATTTCAACATGGATTAAGTCCCCACTCTGAGACAGGTCCTTGTGCCACAGGCTGAGGTCCCAAGACCATCAGTTAGCCTCTGCCCTGGGAAGGCCACGTAGACCCTGACAAGCAATTCCAGGCTTTCTGAACATTCAGAGGTGCACCGAGAGCACTGGGAGCAGGCGAAAGTGTCCCCCCTCATCTAGTCAGAGCGGGGAGTCCCCGAAGAGGCGATGTTTCCATTGAGGGCTGAAGAAAGGGCTGGATGAGCCGAGCAAAAGCATCAGGGTGGGGAGAGACAGGCAGGCAGGCTGGGCAGGGAAGAGCTTCTGGGAAGAGAGCGCAAAGTCAAGGCCCTGCAGGTAGAGCCAAGGCCCTGGGGGCAGAGGGCGTGGTAAGAAGCATCAAAGGGGCCGGGGTGGCAGGGGTTGATGTGGCAGGGGCTGATGTGGCAGGATATGAGGCTGCCATGGGAGCCGGGGTTCATCCAGAGGCCACAGAAGGTTTTTGAAGTGTTGGAGCACGTTCGGCCTGCTGTGTGGAGAGTGGTCTGGTGTTTGCCAGGCCATGGCAGGGCAGGGTGGGGCATGGGGATGGGGACTGGGGGACGGGCATTTAGGGAGCCATGGATCAGGTGTGGGGGAAGAGGGCAGAGGGGTCAGAGAGGACCCCAGGCCGAGGTCCTGGGAGGACAGTGGGATGCTCTCTGAGGTGGGCAAGGCTGGAGCAGGAGCAGCTGGTGATGGACCCAGGAGTATTTTGGCTTTGAAGAGGCTGTAAGGCTCTGGGGACAGATGGTGAGGTGGGTGGTGGGTGCAGGTGGGTGCTTGGGGAGGGGGCTGGGGGAGGACATGACTCTGCACATGCTTTGCCCAGGGTAGAAAGGAATAGGTGGGGAGGGCAGGGAGGCCCAGGGCTGCAAAGAGATTTGAGCTTTCTTGAGACCTGCACTTCTCCATGGGGTCAGCTATTGTTCAGGGCCTCTGGCCTCCCTCCTTATACCACGCCACACCCTGAGGAGGGAGGAGAACTCAGGCCTTCTGGGGTCCTTCTCCTCGGCAAAGAGCATGCAATTGAGAGTTTGCCCCAAGACCACAGCTGAAGCAAGAGGCACACGGGGCACGGAAGGGGCGGGGGCTGTGTGGTAAAGAACCTGGCCCCAAGACCCTGCCTGCCACTGTGTGACCTTGAGTTAATCACTTTCCCTCTCTGGGCTTCGGTAGCCTCATCGGTAAGAGGGGGTGGGAGACTGGGTTCCACTTTTCCAGCCGTAGTGCATGGTCTGGGAGAATCTGGGGGAACCAACTAGGTCCCACCACACACGGGAAGGTGGGGAACCCAAGGGTCCCTGTGCCCTCCTCCTCACCCTCGACCCAGGGAGACCCCAACTCCCCCGAGGGGGAGGGCTGGGGCGCGAATGCAGCATCCCGGCGCTCAGAGCACTGCTATTGGCCAGAGATGATCTCACCGCCTCCCGACCTGCGCGCGCCTGATTGGCTGGTGCAGGGATGCTGCGCTCAGCCGCGGCCGTCATTCAGGCGGGCTCGGAGCGTGTGTGAGCCTAGCGGAGCGCAGAGGTGACGCGCCTGGTATCCCCCAGGGACACCGGAGGCAAAAGCACGAAGACTCACTATCAGGGTCTTAGCCACCTTCCCACCAGCCATCAAGGCCCATGTAGTTCTTCTAGTCTCATAACCCCAACCAAAGCTATACACAGATGATGCTCCGCAGAGAGGCGGGGTCCGGGTCCTCCCCTCCACCCCCTTCCGTTTAACCCTTTCACCGCCACGGTGGCGTCCGGCACTGCCTGGCCAGTTGAGCTGAGAGACCTGCGCCCGGTGCATGCCCCCAGCCCACCTAGAGTGTCAGGTGCTCTGGCCCCAGCCCCGGGCACCCGCAGCATCCTCTCAGCTTCCCGCCCCTCACGGCACCTTTTGATCCCAGCTCAGCGCTCGGATACAATGGGGAGCCAGGCTGCCCAGGTCAGCCGCAGCGACCGGAGTGCTTTCTGGAGGATCAGCAGGACCCCATCTCCTGATACCCAATGCCCCAGCTCATCTCCCTCCTGAGGAGAAGGCAGGACCGGAATGGTAGCCCCCGCAGTCCTGAGTCCCGGGAGTGGCAGCTGGACCCTCACCCCGAGGGTCAGGCTCCCAGAGGTGAAGCTGGGGCGACCCCGCCCCCTCCCTCAGCCCGCAGCCCCTGCCCGACAAGACCCTGAGCGGCGCCAAGGGACTTCGGCTCCCAGTCGGGACAGAGCGGCAGAGGGTCCTAGCCCGGAGCGCCTGGCAGTGGCCAAGCCGCCCCCTCACCTGCACCTGCACGAAGGAGCCACGGTAGAAGCAGCAGGCAGCGGCCGATAGGGCACTCCACAGGCTGCAGCGCTCGGTCATGGTGGGGCCAGGTAGCCGGGACCGGGACGGAGCAGGGGGCGGCGGCCGGCGGGGCAGGGGCGCTGGACCGACCGGGCTGGGCACCGGCTGAGCGTGCCTCTCGGCGGCGCGATTACCTCATCGCCTTGTCGGGGGAGGAGCAGGGAGGCGGGGCGGGGAGACCCCACCCTCCAGCCGGCCAGGGGAGGGGAGGGGGCCATTGTTCCTCCCTCCACCCACCCCTCACCCCCCGCCCCGCAGTCGCTCTGCGCTCCAGCCCGTGCGCCCCGGCTGCCTGGAGTAGGGGGATGTGAAGCAGAGGGCTTGCCAAGGGGGCCATCACGACGGATAGCGGGATGGGGTGGGGACCCCTGTGCTGGCGAGGGGAGTCCCTCCTCCCCTACTAGCTGCACCCCTCACTGACCCTGAGCGGGCAGAGACTTTGAATTAAATCCTATCTAAAGCCGGAAAAATCACTGTACGCGCGTTTGGCCAAATCCTTTGTGGCCTCAGGAAATCTCCCAGAGCCCAGGATTTTTCATCTCTGAGTTGGAATCAAGGATTCTGCAGAGAATTGCGGGATGTTCGACTGACAGCCTCTGGGGGTGCAGAGAGCCAGTACGGTTCAATGGTTAGGGCACCAACCTGGATTCAACTAGCGGTGTCCCCACCTCCACCTCACCAGCCCCTTCTCTTGGAGTCCAGATGTATTCATCTACAAAACATACCTGTGCTGACCTCACAGAACTCGTGAGCTTTGGTTGAGCTGATGCATGTAAGTTGCCAGGTGTAAAGTAAGTGCTCAATAAATGTATGTTATGATGTTCAAGCTTAGTGCCGGAATCTGGACTTTCTGTCCTAGAATCAGGGCTCTTCGGTGCAAAGGGAGTCTTTGCTGACGCTGCGTCAGTCAGGCCTGGGGTTCAAATTCTTTTGACAGGCTGTGTGACCTCAGGCACGTGACCTCAATTCCACCGCCCTGGGCCTCAGGTGTATTTAATTGTTTTCCGCAAATACATCTGAGGCACTGAGCACGGAGCTTGGCGTTTTATGGTCTTGGGACTTTAGAATTCTTGCCTTAGAATAAAAGTATTCACTTCATAGCCTGAGAATCCTGGCGTTCTGGAAGCTGAGAACAGCAGGGCAGGAATGGACTTTTGGAAACTGATGATTCCACCCTGGTCTAAGGCTTGAAGCTAAAACTAACATTTCTTTGACTTCATCCATGAAGGAGATTTTTAATCAGTTTCAGTGAGCAGATACATTTCTTTTTTTTATTTTATTTTACTTTTTATCTTTAAAATTTTTTATTTATTTTATTTTTAGAGAGAGAGGAAGGGAGGGAGAAAGACAGGGAGAGGAACATAAATGTGTGGTGGCCTCTCACGCGCTCCGCACTGGGGACCTGGCCCGCAACCCGGGCCTGTGCCCTCACTGGGAATCGAACCGGCGACCTTCAGTTTGCAGGCCAGCACTCAATCCACTGAGCCACACCAGCCAGGGCTCTTTTATAATATTTTTTAATTACTTTTTTTAGCCCCATAAACTAAGGGAAAATACAAAGCTAATAATCCTCCCAGGGATCTCACTACCATCCGTGACGGGGATCTCACTACCTTGCCAGGCAGCTGGGACTTGCTGGGTGCTGAAACATGCCCCTTCTCCTGTTCTTCCAACTGGCTTCAGTGCTGATTCTCCCTGAGGCCTCTGCCCCCTGCGGTGTAAAGGAGGAGCCAGGGCACAGGTTCAGGGAACGGATCCTGCTCAGTTTGCTGTAGCCGTGGGCTGTACCCCCCAGGCTGCGCCCCTGGGCTCACCCAGGTTGCCTTCTGACCTTGCCCACACTCTTGCCTCTGCCTGGACCACTTTACGGCCCGTCTCTGCTCATCTTTCTCTCCTTGCCTGCTTTTCATTTGGGGAGAAGATGTTGGTGAATGTTCCCAGTCAACTGCAGTGGCTTGGATTCAATGCCTCCTCCTTTAGAAAGCCTTCCTCCATCTCCTCCTCTCCTCCCAGGCTGGCTCCCGAGCTGAGAGTCAGCCCCAGCTTCTGGAGCTCCAATGGCTTCTTACATGAGGCTTCAGTTGATGGCGGGGACAGCTCCCTGAGAACTCCCCATATGGCCTCATTACTAGCCTTACACAGAGCTTTACAGACACATCTCAGATGATGAAGCGTCCCTGGGGTCAGGAGCCCAGCCGGCCTGCTCTGTCCCAAGCCCAGCTCCCCCTGGACTCATTGAGCATGGCCTCATGGAGCCTACAGCAACTCTGGGTAGGAACGCTGCTGTTATCCCATGTCACATGGGTGAACATTGAGGCTCAGAGAAGTCACACACACACACACTCCGTCACGTGGCAACTGAGTGGTAATCCGGGACTAAAATTAGGATCTGCTGGATTGCCCAATACGAGCCGGAACCATTGTATGGTTCTGCTCTGGTCTCCACCTGGGCCAGGAACCCTTTGAACACAGGGCCTGGCGCCCCTCACCCTCTGCCGTATGCCGTGTTCTCAGCAGGGGGCCTGGCTCGGGATGGGCGCTCCACGGTCTTGGTGTCAGGAAAACCTGGATGGCAGCCCCAGCTCCTCCTATAGTGGCTGTGGGGCTGTGAGCAAGTCACTGCACTCCCCTGGGCCTCAAGTCTCCCATCCGTAAGTGGGCACAGGAAGGCCTCCACTGCCCAGCGATGAGGGAAGAAGTCATGCGAAAAGATCAAAACGGCCTCCCTTCCGGCACCTGCGGCCAGCACAGGACTCTGCACACGCAGACACTCGTAACGTTATGTCGCATCATGGTTGCTATCGTCATTATTTCCAAACTGCATTCTTAACATTCTCAGCTCCCAGGACAAATTAAGCTTGTGGTCAATGTGAGCTGTGCTCATTATCTGTGATGAAACATTGAGTCATCCTTTCCTGCTCCGACCTCCCAGCACCGGCACACGCTCAGAGAGGGGGTGGGATTAGAGCACCGGTGGTCTTTGCATTGATACACCCTTGGGGCACTGGCCGGCTGGCAGGGGGGTGGGGTCTGCTGATAACAAGCATTGGGGTGTCCTGAGCATGGGACCAGGAGAGAATGATGTCAGCGTGGGAAGAAGATGCTACAAGTGAAACCAGACTCCACGTGCTGGCCCGACCCCTAGACCCCCTCCTCCCAGGGACGGACAGTGAGATCTGACTCCTAACAAGGCTCAGAAACTGATTTTGCCCTTTGTGGAACAAGCTCTGAACTCTCCAGTGTTCCCTGCCCGGCCCCTCGTACCTTCACGTAGTCCTCGCTGGCCTCCGGCTCTCCAGCAGCCCTGGAAGGGAAAGGAGAGAGGTGAGCGTCCCCAGCCCTGGCTGGTTCCCCAGCTGCCAGCCTCTGCCCACCAGCCCGATGCCAGCCCCTGGCCCTCAGGGCTCCAGAGGGCTCATCCCGAAGGCAGGAGGGGACACTATAGCTGAGAGCCCTTGCTGGAATCGGCTGGCCTGGCTGCTGCTCTACTCTCCAGCTGTGGGACCCTGGCTGGGCAAGTCACCTCTCTGAGTCTGGGTTTCCTATTTGTTAACGGGACCACAACAGCCTCGGCCTCATAGGGCTGTCGTGACGACCCAAGAAGCTGATGAATGCTCCGTGCTGAACCCAAGACCTGCTTCCTGGACTGCTGTCTTCACCGGCTGCAGAACTCGGGGCTCTCCTGGTGCCCTCCCTCTACCCCTCCCTGACTCGAGTAGCTTGAGGCCCCAGGCTGGGGCTCGGCTTATTCTCCTCCCACCCTGCACTCATCCCTAGAGAGTGACCCTACTCAGCAGCTGCCTCACACACTGTGGTGTCAATGCTGGTGACAGGTGGCTGCGGAATTGATCCCCTCTGCCTTCAGGGCAGCCCAGATAGGGCCTGAAGGGGCCGGAGGCCAGGGTGGCTAAGTGAATATCGCCCTTCCTGATGAGGGCCACCGTGAGTCACTTCCCCCCAGTCCTTCGGTGTCATCCCTTCTCTGATGCTCCTTCGACGCCAGACTCAAAAACCCAGCTTCCTCCTTGGCATCTCTTCTTGGATGTCTGATGTTGTCTTGAGCCTGTCCTATCCAAAGCAGGGCTGTTGGGTCCCTCCTGCTCCCCACACCCACTTCCCGTATCAGTTAATGGCAGTTTCATTCTTCTCGTTGCTTTGTTTGGCCAAGAACCTACGGTCATCCGTGCCTCCCCCCACACTCACACGCCACACACAATCCATCAGGAAATCCTGCAGGTGGACTTTCAAAATAGATCCTGACCACTTCTCTCCATGCGTCAACTCTGCCGCCCTGGGCCACCCTTTGTGTCCTCCCGGAGCACACAGCGGCCTTCTCGCTGGCTCACTCTCGCACCCCTCGGTCAGCTTTCTCTGCACCATCACACTCCACGAAGACAAAGGCCTAAGTAGCTCAGGCACACACGCCACCCCCAGCCCTCCCATCTCCTGGGGCACAAAATGTAAACCCTTCTCCATGGCCTGAGGATGGCTGACCCTGTGGTTCATCATCCAAACCGGAATGTTTCTTCCCTTATGAGAGCAGAGTGCCATTATTATGCCAGAAAAATAGGCATAAACCGGGTAACGTGTTCCCCAACCTACAGGGCCCCTGTGTGGCCTGGTGGCGCTCAACCGGCCACCTTGCCAAGCCCCTCCCCGTGCCTCCCTCACTCTTTCTGACCCTCATTCTGCCCCAGCCACGTTGGCCTCCTTGTCAAGCTCACTCTTAGAGTCTTCGCATTTGCTATTCCTTCTGCCCTGCTTTATTTTTCTCGCCCCGTCAACCCCTACCCAGAATAATCACTTAACATTTGCCCGTTGACTGTTAATCACCTGACACCTCCACTTTGTCTTATTCATTGTTGAGACCCCAGGCCCCAGCACAGTGTCTGGCACCTAGAAGCTCAAGGAATATTTATTGCTCAAAGGAATGCATGAACACTAAACATCCAACCAATGTTAATCACTGTCATTATTATTGATTCAGTCAGGCTGGGCCGTGGTTCTCCGGCTAACACAGGGCTCAGTGTTCCCATCCGCAAAATAGGGAAGAAGGTGCAACATTGGGGAACTGCTTCCTCCTATACAGAAATGCAATATTTAAATTTAAATGGGGCGCTGACTGGGTAGCTTATTTGGTTAGAGAATCATCCCAATATTCCAAGATTGTGGGTTCGATCCTTGGTCCAGGCACAAACAAGGATCGACCAATGAATGCATTGAAAAGTGGAACAGCAAATCAATGTTTCTCTGTCTCCCTCTCCTCTAAAAAAATCAATTAAAAATTAAATGTAATACATGTAATAAAATAAATTTAAAACAAAGCAAAAAGCTGAACTAAAAACAAAACAAAACTTGTGCTTAAGGTATGTGTTCCTGGGGCAGAATCCCAAACTGGGTGTGCCAAGCTCCTGGGGCCAGGGGCTCCCCACTGAGCAGCAGTCCGACACGACCACCCTCCCTGTTGTGGCATCTAGAGTCCCTGTTGCTAACTACCCCCTCCTGTAAAGACCTTCCTCTAACTATAGTCCCTCAGGCTGTGGCCGGTCAGGGCAGGCTTCCAAAGTCCCTGGGGGTCTCTCTGTCCGATGATGGGGGACCCCTGCCCTGCTCTCCTCCACTGCTCTTCCCGGGTGAGGCACCCTGTCTCAGCGTTTCCGGCCATTCAAGCCCGGAAATCCTTCCGCTGCTGGGAACAGATTGGCCAGGACACTGGGATCACCCCAGTGTTTCCTCCCGCTTCCTGTCCGCTTCCCCTCAGGCTGTGGGTAGGGGCAGAGCCTTGGGGAGGGGTTGGCTGCACCAGGGGTCAGGTGGGATGGTGGGGGCCAGGGCCAATGGGAGGTGCTCAGGGCAGAGGGAAGCTGAGGACAGGGGCAGCACTCAGCCCCCATCTCCTGCCCCTGCCCCTCTACAGCACTCGAGGATCTCCAAGACAGAAGGCGACCCTGTCTGCTTACACCCACTGCCATCACTCGCCCAGACAATGGTCACTGGCCTCCATCTCTTCCCCTGGGACTTAATCTCACCTCAACAGCCCAAGGAGTCCTATTAAAATAAAAGTTAAATCATGGCTTTCTCTGCCCCAACCCACTGGAATGGCCCCCAGCTTCACTCAGACGAAGAGCCCAAGTTCTCATAGCAGCATTCACAGCCTCACCACCTCCCCCACCCCGAGTCCGACTGCGCTGCTCCAGCCACGCAGCCACGCTGTGCTGTTGGCTTTTGTCCCCACCTCGGGGCCTTCGCACTGTCTCTCTCCTCTGCGGGAATTCTTTCCTTCCAGATAGCCACTGAACCCCCCTCCTTTTAGGTGATGACTTCCCACCTAAAAGTGTGATCTTCTCAGGGCTCCCACCTCCCTGGCCTGCTCAGTCCTTCTCCACAGCACTTCGTCTGGTTGGCATGTATCCTGTCTCAGGCATTGGCTGTCTCTTCTCACTGTACCCTCGGCTCCACAAGGGCGAAGAGACAGAGCTGCCTACAGCAGTGCCAAGCACCCCGTAAAGATTTTTTTTGAAAGGATGACTGTCCCGGCAGCCCCTGCAACCCTAAGGATAAAGCCTAGTCCTCACAGTGGCTGAGCCCTCCGTAGCCCGGCCAGCCCTGCACTCTCCTCTCGCTCTGGCGCTCTGGCCACCTCACGCGTCCTCTGAAGAGTGCAGCTTCCTGTAGCCTCAGGGTCTTTGCACGTTACGTTTCCTCTGCCTGCAACCTCCTCTTTTCCTTAGGGTCAGAGTAATTCCTACTCAGACTTCAGATCTCAGTGTGCTTGGAGATTTCTAGAACATTCTCCCTCCTATTGTAATGAGCACACCAGGAATCAACGCTCTCATTTCTAAACACGCAGCGGCAATAATTAATTAACTTATTCCTTATGTTATGGGCTTAAAAGGCACATCCCCTCTAATATTAGTAGTGAAATCAATTAATAAATAATAGTGACAATTGAGCTAAACCAGTCCCATTAATCAGCCACATTAATTATTTAAATAACCAACCCCTTTAATTGCCCATGTTAACTGATTTGTTTTGATAACTGATACCACTTATTACATATATTAGCTAGTTAATTGGATTAATGAGCAGTAATTAAAGCCCATTATCTTTTTTTCCCCAATGAAGGTTTAAACGTGAGCTTCACCTTCAGGGCCTCCATCCTGGCCCAGAAGAAAGGGTGTGGCTTCCGCAGGGATGGGGCGGAGAGGTAGTGGGGAGTGGCTGGTATTCTGTTCCACCCTGGCCCTCCCTCCCACAGGCAGCTTTGTCCCCTGCAGAGGCCAACTGCCTGTTGTCCTCTATCTGTCCCCCCCCTCCCGTTTGTTCCCTTGGGTCTCAAGGCCTGGCCTTATGGCCTCGAGTGGAGACTTCCCCGACCCCTGCCTCCTGCTTCATGGCTTTTCCTTTGCCTTGCCCTGAGGTTCAACTTCCTCACCTGCGAAACGGACACACTGTAACCGCCTTCCCAGAGGGGCCACAAGGATCCTATGAGAAGGAAGGGTGCGAGGTTCTCTCTGCCCCAGCGCCCTCCCCCGATCTCCCACCCTGCCCCTCCTGGGGCGCTGAAGATTCCTTCCCTTCCTTCACTCTGATCTTCACTCAGCCCCAGCAGAGAAGCAACACTGCTCTGTGCTCCTTCGTCCTTAAAGGCCGCGGGCAGAGAGAGATCTGCGGCAGAAAGCCCCGTGTCTCCCGGGACACCCCACCATGGGGCCTTTGGGATTTCCTGCCAGGAAGGTTCTTGGCTTTAGTCCCTGGCCTGCCCCACCACCTCTAAGATGGGCCACCACTGTCCTGGAGTCACCCCTGCTCTTTCCGCACCCTTCTGCGCCCTCAGTCTTCTTGCCAGGAGCTGAGTGTTAGCCCTGTGGGAAGAGGGTGGGTCAGGGCCACTCTTCCCGGGGCACAGCTGAGGACTCTGGGTCCTTGGAACTGCTCAGAGTCTCAAAAGCTGCTGGAGAAGGGCAAGCGCGAAGGCATGTGTTGAATGCTGACTGAACGCCTGGGATCTGGAAGCCCCATGTCACAGCGGAGGAAACTGAAGCTTGTGACCGGACCCGGGACACACAGCTTGGTTGGCTCTGCTTTGCCCCCCGTCTGAGCCGGTCTCCCGCAGAAACTGGAGACTGCTCCCGGGTGGAGAGGGAGAGAAACTAGGGCGGGGGTGGCAAAGAAAAATAATAATTTCATCCAGACCAGGAGCCCAGAACCGATGTCAGGAAGAGGAAATGGAGTGGGGATGGACAGGAAGAAGACCCTCTGGGGCTCTGGAGAGGGCTTGCAGCCGGGAGGGAGGAAGTTGTGTGACCCGGGGCAAGTCCCCCTCATCGGGCCTCAGTTTCCTCTTCTATGACGTGGGCATGGCGGTATCATGAATGGCTCCTGTGTACTGGTGCTTCCTTGGGTCAAGCTCAGTATAAACAGTCTACCTATCTCAGTCAATCCTCACAACAACGCTGTCACGCACATGCTGTTATTGTCACCAATTTATAGACGGGGAAGCTGAGGCTCAGTGAGGAGAAGGGAATTCGAGGATTACAGGCAGTGGGTCTCTGAGCTGCTGATATATGGAACCCCTGTCCCCGCCAGTCCTCGCCCCACTGGGCCCAGCATTCTGCATGCAAGGCCCCTGGGGGTTTGGGGGGATGTGGCTCCAGCTGGGGGCAGGGCAGTCCATCTTTCGCGAACCAGCACAGTTCCCACAGCCTGAGGCGTCCGGGGGTCTCGAGTACTGTGAGAAAATCTCCACAGGAAATGAGAGCCAGGAGCAGCTGGGCCCCTTCGGAAGACAAGGACCAGCCGCCCAGAGTCTGAGGGGGCTGAACAGGCTGGGCCCACCGCGGCCCCCTCCCCCAGTGGGTAATCACTACCAGATGCCCAGCAGCTGACGTCACTCTGCAGGGCCGAGAGGGTCGTGGGACTCTGGGGAGCACTGGGAATTCTTGGACCAGAATCAACATTCCAGAAGGAAAAGGAAGGGGGGGGGGGTGTTTTGGTCTGTTCTCAATGCCTGGCATCGGAGTTGCCCGGGGCTCCCCTACGGGGCACCACCTTCTTCACGTCCCAGTTCCCTCCTGAAATGCCCTGGGAGCCGGGGTGGAGGGGCCTGGGTCTCTGGGTGGGAGAAAAGGACGCACGGGGGAGATCCTTAACAATGAGTGGAACTGCGTTCAAATCTTCCTCCAAGGAGAGGGTCTTGCAAAACCCAAGTCAAAGTGGGGTCTTCCTCTGCTCGAGGCCAGCACTGGCTGCTCAGAGTCACCGCCAGGTCCTTGCTGGGCCTTCCAGGCCTCGCATTATCTGAACCCATTTCCCCCCTGGCCTGTCTCCTACCGCTCCTCTCCCTCAGGCCCCCATCTTGTTCTAATCTAGCCACTCAGGTCTCTGCTGCTCCTCAAACATGCCAAGGAGGTCCCGCCTGGGGACCTCTGAGCACCAAGGAGGTTCCCTTGGCCTGGTGCGCTCTTCCCCAGATAGCAAGAGGGACAGTTGCCTTGCCTTCTTACTTCAAACATCATATTCTCGGAGACTTTTTTCCTGGCTAAACTTCCTAAATTGCCGCCACCAGCCATTACCCCCAAGACCAATTCTCCCACTTGATTTAAACCTTCCTTGTAGCGCTTTTCTCTTCCGACTGTACAACTTGTTGTCTTGTTAATCATCTGTCGTCCCCACGCTGGAACCGGGGCTCCAGGAGAACAGGGTTTTGTCTGCTATGCTCACTGCCATCTCTCCGGGACCTAGAATAGCATCTAGGGCATAGTTTCATTGCAGCAAATATTTAAATGACTAAAATTCCAACTCAACTGTGTGATCTCACGCCAGTTGTTAACTTTACAAAACCTCAGTATCTTCATCTGCAAACTGGGCTCCTAACACCTCTCTCCAGAGGGTTATAGAAAGTCATTTGAAATCATGGTAGAAACAGCACTGAGCCTTTTACTTGCAGGAGATAAAACGTGGCCTCGTGGTTAGGTGCTTGCGTTTGGGAGTTGGTCAGGTCTGGGATCAAATCTAGGACCTGACAATCTCTCTGTGACCCGAGGAAAGTCTCTTCTGCTCTCTGACCCTCTGTCTCCTCATTGGTAAAATGCAGCAAATAGAGGCTCTCCCCACCCACTGCCCATGTGTCAGACAGCGCCCACTGGGAGCTCCGTATAGGGTCTGGTCAGTTATAAGTCCCACCGCTGGAGGGACCCTGGTCTGATGATTCCTATGTGGGTGTGGGGTGGGGGTGGTTGGGAGCCTCTCTTCCCTCTCTGGGTCTCTGCTTCCTCCTCTGTAACTGAGCGGGACAGGTGTCAGGGGTCTCTGGATGGGCTATGTCCCTGCAGAAGGCTGAGGATGCTGGGGCCTGGGGGCAGGTCAGGTTGGCATTCTCCTTTCTGGGAGCTAAAGGCCCTTCATTCCCAGTGTTGTTGGCCCCTCCTCCCTCCTTCCTCCTCATCCCCATGATCTCAGCAAGGAACTGGGCACCAGGAAACTCCTGCAGCCTCACCTCTTCCCCTTCCTTCCTTCTGCTCCAGGTGCACCCTGCCTCCCCAGGGGTAGGGGAGGGACAGCCAGCTTAGGCTGCTCCCCGAGCAGCCACGGGAACCCCCCTCTCGCAGTTCTCAGATGCCTTCTTCCCTAAGCTGGATGGATCCTCGGAGACCATCCCAGGCCCATCCGGGCTGCTGGGGAGATTGAGGCCCAGAGTGGGACAGGGCAAGCCTGAAATCACACACGCAAAGGAGCCCTCCTGACTCCGGGGTACAGGGCCGGGCTTCAGCGGCTCCTGGAGGTGTTCAACGATTCCTGGCCTCCCGCTTGGTTGAAAGGCACCATGGGGCACCAGGAGGGGCTTCTATCTAACCTGCTAATCCACCCCCCTCAGGACCCCTGGATACTCCCGATGATTAGAGGATAGCAGGAGAGTCTCTACCAGGGCTCCTGCCCACAGTGGAGGGAGGCTGGGTCCTAGACTTGGCATTCTCAAGGTTTCTCAGAGGCACTGGCCCTGCTGGAGGGGACTGGGTTGCCCAGCCATGAAGGGCATGGCCTGGGCCAGGGAGGTGGAGTTAAACCCTGGGTCTGATCTTTGCTGCTGTTTAAACCAGGCAAGTAAACCTCTCTTTCCTCATCCATAAAATGGGAATGATAATTGTGCCTCTGTCCTGGAACTGTTGTGAGGAATAAATGCCCAGCTTGTGTGGGGAAAGCACGGGACAGAGTTACACCAAAAGTCCTTGATGCTAAACCAGCACTGGTTTGTCGGTTGCCCCAGGGACACGGATTTCCCCTCTCAGACACTACGGGTCACCCCCCGCCCCTACCCTGGCCCTCCCCGGGCCCAGCTCGGTCACTCACCCTCTGGGTCCCAGTGCGGGGCACCTTCGGCCCACTGCAGTCATGGTTGCCCGCGGTCGCCGCCTGCAGCCTGTGGAGCTCCTCAGCTCAAGGGCTCCCGCCTTTCTCAGGCCACAGAGCTGCAGAGCCCAGAGCAGGACTCAGGGGGCGGAGCCTGAGATGTAAGTCACGCCCCTGGAACGCCCCCCAGTGGGGCGGTGCTCCACAGGCTGGGAAGAACACGCCCCACAGCTTCTGTCTCGCTCCGCCCTCTCCCCATCTATCCGTGTCCGGACCGGGAAAGCCATGCCCCTGACACACCCCGCCGCCCCGCCCCTCTCCGCTCCACCCACAGCTTCCCCTACAGTCCCCGGCGCAGCCTGGAAAGACTACTCCCCTCCACCCCTCGCGTCTGGCCCCCCTGAAACTCGCAGTGTATGTCTCAGACTTTGGGTTGCCTCAGAACGCCCCTCCCCTACATGCAATCCTTGCTCCTCCACGACCGAAGGAGCCCGAATTTAGGAGGGAATGGCAGGGCATCCCAGAGGGTGGGGCAGCCAGGGATGGTGGAAAGCATTAGTTTTGTTTATCATAAACGTAAGCATTCCCATTTACTGAGCGTTTGTGGTGTGCCAGGCACCGTGCTAAGATTTTAGCGGTATATTATTCTTTCTAAATTTTTTTTTTATTTTTTAAGATATTATTTATTTCTAGAGAAGGGAAGGAAGGGAGGGAGACAGGGAGAGAAACATCAATGTGTGGTTGCCTCTTGAGCGCCCCCTACTGGGGACCTGGTCAGCAACCCAGGCATGTGCCCTGACTGAGGGTCCAACCGGCGGCCCTTTCGTTCGCAGGCCAGCACTCAATCCACTGAGCCACACCAGCCAGGGCTACCAACGTATTATTCTTGAATTCTCATCACAACGCTACGAGGTCGGTGCTATCGTTATGCCCATTTATCGGATGAGGAAACTGAGGTTCAGAAAAGGGAACAGACTTGTCCAAGAGCATGGTCAGTAAGAGGCAGAGTCTGGACAGGGTTCACTCTGCAGCTTTACAAAGTCTGGCTCCCCGGTGAAGGGGCAGTTCTAGGTTCAGTTATCTTCGTGCACAGAAGTTGTGCTTTTATGTCTCAGGGCAAAGCCACTCAAGAAAGGTCCCAGAACCAGCCCTAGTGTTACGTTTGCTCAGCTGTATTTTTTTTTCTCTTTATTTCAATAAGCACATCTGATCGGTGTGATTTACACAAAGGCTCTAAGGGTTAAAAAGTCTCCCTTGGTTGGGGTTATGGGGTTTCCCAAGGGCATGAAGTACACGGCTGCAGAGTACAAGGGTGTCCAATCTGCGGCCCATGGGCCACATGCAGCTCAGGATGGCTATGAATGTGGCCCAACACAAAATCATAAATTTACTTAAAACATTACGAGATCTTTTTAGGATTACGTGTCACCATGTATTTCTTGTGTGACCTGACTCTCCTTCTTCCAGTGTGGCGCAGAGACACCAAAAGCTTGGACACCCCTGGTAGAAGGTGGTGGATGCTATAGGTGGGTGAGTGTGCAGCCACCGGAGGTGAGTAGTTTCCTGTTCCAGTCCCAACTCTGCAACTTTGGCTGAGTGAGCTCAGTTTCCCCATCTGTAGAAGTGGGCTAATCATAGATTCTTTGACAGTTTTCAGTGCGTAACATTTGCTTTTACACCCGGTAAAATGGGCGCTTGCTAAATGGAAGTTATGACCATATCATAACTATTTGCATTGTTGCATGAGCTCATTTCACCCTATAACCAAGTTAAGCGACACCTAGTTTTCTGGACCAAGTGAAGCAGTGTTGTCCAGCAGAGCTAAGGGTGGTGATTCGGGGGTAGGGGCCCCAGGCAGGGATCCAGGGATTGCATTTGGAGCCCAACCAGCGGCTGAGCTCATGCTGGAGGTTGCCTAGGGCTTTGGAGTCAGGTGGGTCTTACTTCGAATTCTAACTTGTCATTTACTAGATGTGCAACCTGATTGGGGCAAATGACTTTCTCTCTCTGGTATCTCTTCCCAAATTGCTCTTTTACTTTTCCCTTGAAAAGTGAAGGGCTAAGTAGAATGCCTAGTTTACAGTAAGCACTTGGGAAAGGTATGAGGGTTTATTTACCAAGATGTGTGTGTTGGGTGGTCCTCTCCAGGATCTGTTGGCAGGAGACTAGATATCCCGCCCCTGCACGTCCCACCCTCACCTTCCCCTGGTGAACACCTACCTTTCCGAAGGCACAGTCCCGGGGATTCTCTCCTCTTCTATGTCTCCCCTGGGATCCTCAGGCGCTCTTGTGGGGCTCACCTCCACTGCCGAAGGGTTGAGTTTCACTGCTGGGGTGTCCTCCACGGGGGCCTCAGTCCCCACCACCTCCTTGGTTGCCTCCTCAGTTGCCTCCTCAGTTGCCTTCTCATGTGGGGTGTCAGGCAGGCCTTGGGGCATCAGGTGGGGCTCAGGGCCCACCTCTTGGGCTTCCTGGGAAGCCTGTCGGTCCCGAGACTTCTTGATGCTGGGGCGGGGCATGGTGCCCATGTGGCTGTACATGTCGCTGGAACGGGCATAAGCTGGGGGACTCTTGGGGACTGTAACCATGTCATCCTGCGTAGCCTCAAAGATTTCAGGCTTTAGATTAGACCGGATAGTGGTAGCAGCCGAGGACCGTCTCAGAGTGAAGGACCGAGGGAGGTTGGAGAGACTCCCAAAGCCCTTGAACTTGAAGAACTCTGGCGGTGGGGAAGAGGAGGGAAAGGATTTAATGACAATGCCAGCAACAATAATAGTAATAACAGATACATGCTGTTTGACTCATTGAGAGTTCAAGGAGGGTATGTTTCACTGACACTTCCTCTAATTATCATGTATAACTTGGCAGCTCTGGAGCCCCACAGCCCTGGGCTTACATCCCTGCTCTTCCGCATCCAGCTGTGCAACCTTAATTAAGTCACTTGACCCGTCTGAGCCCCATTCTCCTCACCAGTAAAATAAAGCTGATAGTACCCACCTCCGATGGTCAGTGGGAGGACTGAAGAAAAGCATATAAACGATATGCGTAACATGATCCCTGACACACAGAATATCCTCAAAAACTAATGAAGATGCCCTGGCCGGTGTGGCTCAGTTGTTTGGAGCGTCATCCCATAACCGAAAGGTTACAGGTTCAATCCCCAGTCGGGGCACATACTTAGGTTGCAGGTTCGATCCCTGGCCCAGGTGCATATAGGAGGCAACCAATCGATGTTTCTCTCTTACATCAGTGTTTCTCTCTCTCCCTTCCTCTTTCCCTTCCTCTCTCGAAAACCAATGAGAAGATGTCCTCGGATGAGGATAAAGCAATAAAGTAATGAAAATGTTGGCGATCATGTCCACAATGTGGCCTCTGCACTCGTTAAACTCGCTACCCGGATTGCCTCACTGAATTCTCAATGCAAGTCAATGACACGAGTTTAGTCTCTCATTTTCCAGATGAGAAAATTGAGGTTCAGGGATGTAAAATGAGCCCCCGAGGTCACACAGCCGGCAGGCAAAGCTGCATGTGTGTGCATGTATGTATGGGTGTGTTAGGGCAGGGAGGGGGTGTTTAAGCACCTGGAGTGGTGGATGAAATGAGAAAAGGGTTGTCAAGAGCCTGAGGGTCCCAGTCCTTGCGGTTCTCCCCTTCCTGTCAGCTGAGCCCTCAGTCCTAACTCAGACGGCAGTGCTAGGGTGATACCATCTCCTCATTTCTGCGGGGGTGCATGTGAATTCCCTCCTTCCTGTCCCCTCCTTGCTGCCACCGCCATCTGGCTTCCCTACGCCTCCAGATAAGCATTTTCCACTTCCTCAGCATCCTCTGCATCCTCAGGTCCTCACAGCCACATTGGAATATAGGTAAGATGCCCCCATTTGACGAGAGAGGAAACTGAGGCTCAGAGAGGGGAAGGGACCTGCCCAGGGTCACACAGCCAGGCTGAGCCTGGACAAAGGCCCAAGGCTCTGGACTGCTCGGTCAGTGCTCTGCGGCTTTCCTCCCAGCCCTCCCCACCCTCACTCGGTCTTAGCCTCTGCCTCCTGACAAACATCAGAAAACTCTGGAGCTCTGCTCTCAGAAAGCTATGCCATGGGGTGGAGATTGTGCCAACGGCCAGAGGGAGGCCTCCTTTCACAGCACCACTTGTTTTGTCTCCTGGGCACTGGGGGTCTGGAGAAAACAGTCGTGAGGCAAGGAGGGAAACTGAGACCCAGAGTCCAGGGACAGGAGATTGAGCCCTGGTCTATAGCCCCATATGATTTCAGACAGTCCTCTGGGCCTCAGTTTTTTCATTGGCAGAATGCAGTCATGATCTTTGCCCTGTACGCGCGCACACACACACACACACACACACACACACTGTGCTGTCAGATAAAAACAAAACAAAACAGGGGCTGGGGAAGCAGAAGTTTGCAGGGATGAGGAGGGGACTGACTTGGGGAAACAGCAATGTGTGGCTGTGGCCCTTCACTGAGTTGCTCTGGGTCCCAGCATCGCTGCTGGTGGGGACAGGGCACAGCACCCAATGGCACACACACACATATCCCAGTAACTCCCAACCTGAGACCCCATGAGAACCAGGCCCAGAGACGGAACGTGTGGCCGTCTTCCCGGGCTCCGTGAGATCAGAGAGAGCCAGGGACGGGGGCACGCAGACGAGTGGAGAGGCTGAGTCAGGGCACGGAGAGACAGAGACGACAGAACCACAGAGATGGAGACCCAGGCCAGCCAGAGACAGAGAAGGATGCTGGGCTGGAGTGATGGAGAGACACTGACATGAAGACCCAAAAACAGAGAGATCCGGAGAAAGACAGGAGTGGACAGAAAGAGAAACAGAAACAAGACAGAGTCATAAAGGAGCAGATGCAGAGAGAGGCTGAGATGGACAGACAGACGGAGGGATGAAGGACGGTGCACTCACTGAACTTTTTGCTGGCCTTCCTGGACCCCTCTGTCATCTTGGCGAGTCAAGCAAAGCCGCTGGCCTGCGGGCAAGTGGCCGCTCAAGGCTCTGGACATGGACGTTGAGGTGCCTCCTCACCTCCCCTTCCCCTTTCTCACACCCTCTCACTCACTTCCTCTGTGTATTTTTAAACCAGTGAAACTCCCACAGCCTCACCCTCCCCATCCTCCCCACAGGGGGCGGGGGCTGGGACCTCCCCCAGGCCAGACCCCTGTGGGCCTCCTCCTTGTCCTCAGCAGCAAGCAGGGAGCTGGGGGCAGAGCACAAGCCCATGGGACTGGAAGGTCTGGGAAGCAAACCACAGGCTCTGGGAACAGAGCCCACTGGGCTGGGGGCCGCTGGGGACCTGCCAGCAGCTGTCGGGGGTCTGGCCATGGGGCCGGGAGGATTCAGGGAGTCGGGCCTGTGCAGAGGGCAGCGTATTCTAAGCCTGGCAGCCGTGGCTAGGAGAGAGCTGTGGTTAGGCCTGTGGGCTCTGGAACCACCCAGACCCAAGTTCAAGTCCTGGCTTTCCGCTTTGTCGCTGTGTGATCCTGGGCTAAGGCACACACCTCCCTGAGCCTCTTTCTGCTCTGTGAGCAGGGCTATTTGCAATACCCAGCTCACAATGTCTGATGCTTGCTGCAAAGCCTGGCACAGAATCAGTGTTCTCCAAGGCGTGGTCATTCCTTTCCACGTTACCAGGGACAAGGCGATAATTTGGTCCCACACTGATTGTACAGAGATAGGGAAACTGAGGCACAGGCAGGCAGCAGGATTGCTCCAGGTCACAGAATAGATTGGTGGCACAGACTGGGTTACAACTTGCCCTTTCAGCCCTGGCTGGTGTGGCTCAGTGGGAGGGATGCCAGCCTGTAAACTGAAAGGTCACTGGTTCGATTCCTGGTCCGGGCACATACCTGGGTTGCAGGCCAGGTCCCCAGTGTGGGGCGCACGAGAAGCAACCTATCAAGGTTTCTCTGGCATATCAATGTTTCTCTTCCTCTGTTTCTCCCTCCCTTTCTCTCTCTCTAAATAAAGTCTTTTTTTTTTAATTGCCCTTTCAAGTCCCTTAGCCCACAACCTGGTGCTTTTGCACCCTACAACCCGTGCGTGGGTGTGTGTGTGTATACACTGACATGGGCAGGACAGAGATGAGGAAATGAAACCTCCCCTATACAGGTTGTCCTGGACACCTGAGGAGGATGTCAACAGCTGCCGAGGTTGGGAGTAGGGCCACAAAGCCTTGGGCTTCAAGTTCCCCCTCTGTATGCTACAGATAAGTTATTGGAGCCTCCGAAGCCCCAATCACCTAATCTTTAGAAGGGACACCACTGCAAGGTAAGCAGTCAACCCACAGAGGCTCCAGCATGGTTTAACATTCTTATCCTGGCCTCTGGGGCTGGCAACTAGGGCTGTGAGAGAGAGCGTCCAAGGTCAAGCGGGGCCCTGCACAAAATAATGACAGCTAATGTCTTCTGATCACTTAGCTATGTCCCAGCCACAGGGCTCAGTCCTTTTGCCCTAAGTGATAAATGTCACTACTCTTGCCCCCATTCTATAGATGTGGAAAAGGCAAAGTTGCCCAGAGCTGGAATCTGCTTGTCCAGCTGTGGTCCTAACTTCCATGCCCATGGCTCCAGCAAACCCCCGGCAGCTGCATGATGGGCCTGGGTAGGGGACGGGTCTGGCTGATGGCATGAGGGGGCACCTAAGGCCTTAGGAGGGATAGGAGCACAGCCCACGAGACCAAGGCACCAGGGGCCTGCTCATAGACAGACTGGATGGGAACAGTTTTTAAAGTTCAAATGAAAGGTTGTGGTTTCTGGGCTATGGACTTGGGAGAAAATAGGGGTGCAATTCTAGTTCCCTCTACTAAGCATTAACCAGGAGTCAGGTATGGAGCTAGAAGCCTCCACAGATTGACCTGTGAGGCAAATCCTGGTACAGTCCCATGTCACAGATGAGGAAAGTGCGGCTAAAAGAGGCCAGACGCGTCCTGGCCGGGTGGTTCAGCTGGTTGGAGCATTGTCCCACACACCAAAAGTTTGCGGGGGTTCGATCCCTGGTTGCGGCACTTATAGGAAGGAGGTAGCCAATTGATGTTTCTCACATCAATGTTTTCCTCTCTCTTCCTTCCTCTCTCTCAAAAATAATAAACATATCCTCGGGTGATGATTAAAAAAAAAGACCAGAGACTAGACAGAAATGCAGGTGCCCTTGTTCCCGGACTAGTGTCCCTCCCATTTCTGGGTTGATGTCAGAAGGGGGAGAGGGGCCTGTGGCCTGGTGGTAGCAGGGGGTCTTCCTAGTGGGTCCCTGGCTTCTCTCCCAGGAGGCAGTCCCAGGGACTTGGGCTGACTGCTGAGGCTGTGGCATCAGCCAGTGTTGGCTTCCTGGCCAGACCCACTGTTTTTTGTTTCATTTTTATTTTTTAATTTTATTTTTACTTTAGATTTTAGAGAGAGAAAAAGGGGGGAGGAGAGGAAGAGATACATCGATGCAAGAGAGAAACATCGGCTGGCGTCCCCCAGTATGCACCCTGATTGGGCACTGAACCTGCAACCCAGACACGTGCCCTGACAGGGAATCGAAATGCAACCTGTCGGTTTGCGGAACAACATCTAACGGAGCCACGCTGCGTCGGGGCTGGGCCCACTCTTGACTTACTGTGCGACCCCTTCATAAGAGGCTTTACTGCTCTGGGTCTCAGCTTCCTTACCTGTGAAATAGGTCACAGTAGCCCTCACTTCCTGGGGTTGGGGGGAGGATGAAAGAAGCAAATGTTGGCCCAGGCCAATGCTCTGTGGCTTCAGCAAAACCCTGGCATGGTCGTTGGTGCTGAGGGATGGGTGTGGTTCAGGCCAGAAAACCCCAGGCTCAGGCACATGGCGGGAGACCCGGAGGCCCAGCCACCCCGAGGCTACGCAGTGCGGTGGAGTCGCCTTGTCAGAGCTGGGGGCTCTGTTGTTGGTCCTGGCGCCAGGGCAGTTGCAACATCCCTGGGAGGATGAATGGGGCTCAGTGTGGCAGCTCTGCTGAGCTCAGAGCCCCCTTTGTGCTGCCTCGAGTGGCCGTTTGGAGTGCGGCTGGGGACCTGCTGGCGGGTGGCTGTCCCACAGGCCCTCCTCAGCCCATGCTGGAGGCCAGCCACGCTCTGCTTGGCAGCCCTGAGCGCACAGGGCTTTCCTTCCCTTGGGCTTTTGCTTGGGCGGGACCCACATCTGGAATTCGGCCTCCCCTGAGTCCTCAGGTCTACATCGAGCCATAATGCCCCAGGAACCCAGCCCTGATTTCTGTCCCCTCCACCTTGCCCTCTTCCCCAGTCTGTGACTCAGCTGCCTATAGTTTGGCCAGGTAGTATTAGGGGCTGGAGACCTTCAACTTCATAGTCAAACGCATTTGATTCAGGCAAACCTGAGTTCAGACCCCCTCTGCATGACCTTGGGCAAGTCGGATCATCTTTTTGAGCATCATTTTTCCCATCACTAAAAAGGGACAAATATAACGTCTCTCACATGATCCTGTGGCAATGAAACAAAACATTTATGCTGAGAGCATCGTCCATATTACATTCACTGGTATCTACTTGCATGTTCCAAACAGACCTCGTGCTCCCCGAGAGGAATTGGCCTTATGCATCCATACTGGCTCCACCCTGCTCGACTGCAGATCTCAGTAGACTCCTGTCCCTGGCCTCCCCAGTAGTCTGGTATTGGGGGGCAGTGCAGGATGATGGTCAATGACCCCGGCCTTTGAGGAAAGAGACCTGGCTTGGAATCCCAGCTTTGCGGTTTCCTGGCTGCGTGGGCGTGGGCTGCTTCACACTCTGAACCTTGCTTTCCTCTTCAGCGACTTGGGCCCAATAATAGCAGCCTCCTAAGAGGGGTCCTGTAAAGTTCTGGGGATGAGGGGGGCATCGCATAATATCAACACAGGGCCAGGGGCAGAGTCAGCACCTGGCTGGTGGGGGGTAGGATGTCCGTGGTGGCACAGGGCTATGGGTATCACACAACCCTTCTCTGTCCCATACCCTGCCTCCATCCAGGGACCCCTGGTCTCCCCGCATGCCAGCAGCCAAGAGCAGCCCAAACCTCATGAACCCCTTCCCTCCGTACACCTCGACCCTGTCCCCGCTCAGGGGAAGAAAAGAGGGTCCAGGCCAGAGTCAAACACCTGGCCAGTAACTCTCCTTCCTACTCTGTGCCTCAGTTTCCCTAGCTGTAAAAGGGCAGCCGGACCAGGGGCGCTTTCAGACCCCGGTCAGTCAGCCAGCAAGCAATTACTGAGTACTGGCAGCATGCCCGGCCTGGCTGGCTCAGCCGATCCATGGAAGCAGGAAGCATTTCCCCCCAACCAGCAAAATCAGAAATTAAAGTCAATGAGAAGTTGTTTCTGGCTAGAGCTTCATTTCTTCTCCCACCTGGATGAACTAGAGTCCCAGGCCTGGGCAGCCTTCTGAAGGGCTTCCGACCTCTCCTGCCCGCCACCCCTCCCCCGGGGGAAGGCTGGGGCACAAAGTCCCAAAGGGAAGTGACTGGCAATGTTGGGGTTCAGGACAGCGATAGCTGGGTAGAGGTGGTGACAACACCGGAACTTCGGCTAAGGCTTCTGCCCACAGGATGTGACTTAACGCAGGGTTCGTGGAAGTAGGTAGAGGCCCCAGCCTGAGAGTCTGACAGTGGAAGCCACCTAAACCCATGGCAGACCCTCAATGCTACGATCCCCTCCCACACTTCCCATGGGCATACAGGGCACCCATCCCACGGTGCTGTGCCGATACCGTGCCCTAGCTCCACCCCCAGCCCAGACGGGCAGGATCCTGACATGGGTAAGTGCTTGGGGTTTGCGCCATGCTGACTTGGTTCAAATACCAGTGTGGCCACTGGCCACCTGTTTGACCCTGGCCAGGTGATGTAATCTCTGAGTTTCAGTGTGCTTGTGTGTACAATGGAAGCCATAAAACTACCCACCTCCTATGGCTGAGTGAGAATTGAGATAATTCCCATAAAGTGCTAAGTGTACTTAGCTTGGACAGTGGCTTGGACCATTTCTTTTCCTTCAATAAATTCTGTTACAATTATTTTTTTTCTCCCTCCTTGCCCTTGACACCCCCAGTTTAGCCAGTGGCCTCCCTGCTTCTCATAGTGTACCCATGAAGATGACCCCAGATCACTCCCTGATACATCACTGCCTAAAACCCTTGAGGGCTTCTCACTGTCCTCAGGGAAGGGCTCCTTGTTCCTCACCTGACCCTCACGGCCCTCCCTAGAATGGGCCTCTCCTGGGACAGGGTCTCTTGGAACACCAGGATCAACAGACCCATTCCTGCCTCCTCCTGCAAGGATGCTTCAAGGCCAAGTGTGTGGGGGCAAGAACTGAAAGGTTTCCAGCAGGTAGAGAGAGTCCTTGGCTGCAATTGGGGAGCACAGACCGAAAGCAGGAAGGCCTGAGGAGTTAGGAAACACAGGAGATTTGTGTGGCCACAGCCTCGGAGGGGAGCTGGAAAGAGCCTCAAATACCACAATTAGGTTTTTCCTGAAGACAGCGGAGAGAAATACACGCAGGCTCTACTTCAGAATGACCTGGTGCGTGCTGTGAGAGGAACAGAGGGAGAGGCCAGCCTGGGGAGGCCAGGACTCAGGATCCATGGGCAGAGGACAAGAGAGGAGGGGCAGGGTGCAGATCAAAAGCAGAAGGTAGGAGAAGACAGAGGAGGTAGAAGACAGCTTTGCTGGGTGCTGGCTGTTGAGTTACGTAGAGCTGGAGGAAGAAAGGGAAGGCCCCTGGGGCAAGGAAGATATCAGAAAGATGCTCGGAAAAGGCTGGGGCAGGGGAAGGGGGCATAGAGTCGGGGAGGGACACACTGGGTGAATGGTGGGCTTGGCGCCTAGCACAAGGACAGCAGGCCTCACCGAGCACCGCTACTTACTGTGCTCATGGCCAGACTGTGAATAGCCTGAATCAAGAGAATCCTCCTCAGACAGACCAGGTTTGAGGCCCAGCTTTGCCACTCTGTGGTCTTGGTTGGGTAACTGACCTCGCCTCTCTGAGCCTCGATGTCTTTTTCTGTAAAATGGGTTAGTGATCCCGACTATGAGGCTGTTGATTCAGGATTCAATGGGGACGCCTAGCACTTCCCGAGCACACAGGGCTGCTGAGTGAATGCTAGCTATTTTTGTGATTACTGACCCAGGACTGCGCCAGCTCCGGCGGAGCTCGGTGGGGACAGGATCCTGTGGGGTTTCATCCCTGCCTCCCAGAGAACAGAGGGGTCCAAGGCTGAAAGGCCCGGGCGTTGCTCGCTCGCCGCTTCCAGTGTCGCCGCGCCCCCTGGCGGCTATCGGTTGCCATGTCAACGGCGGGTGGCAGAGGCCCGGGGAGGCGGCGGCGGGGGCCGTTCTCTCCTCCCAGGACCGAAGGCCGCTCCCTGGCTGTCTCCCGCCTTCAACCGTGGAGTGGGTTGGGGGGGATACTCCGAGCCGGGGAGAAAGGGGCTCCCTGCGGCAGCTGGCAAGTGGTGGTAAACTGAGGCACGCGATAAGACGCGCCCGCAGCCAGGTGTCGAGTGCGGGCCCCACCTCTGAAAGCGGAGGAGGGGCCGCGGGTGGTGACGCGCTAAGGGCCGCCCGCGGACAGCGGGCGGGCGGCGGCGGCAGGTGCGGCCGCGGAGGGCGGGAGGGAGAAGGGAGGGGGCGGGTGGAGGGGGAGGGGAGGGCAAGGCCCGGGCACCTCCCCCTTTATAACGCGCCCCCTCCCGGGCTCTCGGGCCGCCTCCTTGTCGGCTCTTCCCGTCTCGCCCCCTCGCCCGGCAGCCCCGGGCCCGGGCCGGGCTAGGGAGCCCCCAGGCCGCGGCTTGGGGGCCGCCCCGCCCCCCCGCTCACCGCCCCGCGCAGCCCGGCGGAGGCGGCGCCGTCGGAGGAGGAGGAGCAGGGCACTGCGGCTGGCCCGGGATCGGGCGCCAGAGCGGCAGCGGCTTCGGCAGCAGCGGCGGCCCGGGCCAATGCAGCGGGACGCACCGCCCCGAGCCCCAGCTCCGGCGCCCCGACTTCCTGCGCCCCCGATCGGGGTCGCCGCCAGCAGTGGCGGCGGCGGAGGCGGGGGCAGCGGTGGCGGCGGAGGCGCCTCTGCAGCTCCGGTTCCTCCTGGCCTCCCGGGAACTACAAGTCCCAGGGGGCCTGGCGGCGGGCGGCGGACGGAAGAGGCGGGGTCGGCGCCGCGAGGCCGGAAGTGGCCGTGGAGGCGGAAGTGGCGCGGCCGCGGAGGGGCCTGGAGCACGGCGGCGGGACCCGGAGCGGGAGCGGCGGCGGCGGCGGCGGCGGCGGCGGCTGGGGGCGGCGGCGGCGCTTTGGGGGCTGCCATGGCAAAGCAGTACGATTCCGTGGAGTGCCCGTTTTGTGATGAAGTATCCAAATATGAGAAGCTTGCTAAGATCGGCCAAGGCACCTTTGGGTAAGGCTGGGCCCGGAGGGACCCGGTGCCCCGGGCCTGCACCCCCCAGGGCCGACGTCGGGACGCGCGGGGGCGGGCGGGAGGTGGTCTGGGGGCCACGTGGCCCTAGACTTGTCCCCTGGTCTTGCTGGGCCGCTTTGCGTCCCGCCCGGGCCTGACGGAGGTGGCTGGCGGGGAGGAGCCTGAGGGCCGTGATGGGGGACGGGGAGGGGTTGCCGAGAGGAGTTTGTGCGGGGAGCAGGTCCCCTCTGGGAGCTGCCTGGCTGAGAAGAGACTGAGGGGAGGAAGGAGAGGCTCGGAGAGGGACCGCGGAGAGCGGCCGGGGCGGTAGCCGGGCGCCCTGGGTCCCAGGCCCCGCCCCGCCCCGGAGTGCCTTTTTTCCTGCCTTCCTCTTCTGGTGGGGGAGGGGCGGGCTGCGAAAGTGGCCTGATGAGCGTTGGGTCTCCCTCTCCGCCTGCAGGGAAGTGTTTAAGGCGAAGCATCGCCTGACCGGCCAAAAGGTGGCTCTGAAGAAGGTACTGATGGAGAACGAGAAAGAGGGGGTGAGTATGGGTCAGGTGGCAGGCGGCCGACTCCGCTGGGCACGTGAGTGTCCACCCTGGTGCCTCTACGACTGTCACGTCGAGATTGGATTTATGTATAAGTAGGCCTGGAATTTACATAGTGCAGGAATTTGACTTTTAAGTTAAATCTTTTCGTTCAAATGCTTTAAAGTATTTGATATTTCATTCTTGGGCAAATGTGTTAGGGGCCAGGAGAGGGAGCACATTGCACTGAGTGCCCAGCCGTTTGTGAAGTTAAGAAGCTTTTAAACCCTTTTTCCTTAGTGTTTAATTTTGTTTAGTAATTTTTTAAAAATACATGCAATGGCTTTAAAAGGGCGTGGAGTACTCAACTGAAAAGGAGCAGTCCCCTCTCCCCAGCCCTGCCCCCCATCTTAGCTCTAGTGCAGCTTCCAGAGACTGACTTCTTAGCAAGGAAATTATTTAATAGATATTTTTGTTGTCTTTGTTACCACTCAGCAAATTAAACGGCACAGAGCTAAAATTTGAAAGCTGAAGAAGCTGTGGAGCCTTTCGTGACTAGTAGCAAAGAGCTTAAATAACACTATTTCGATTCATTGTTTCAGAGCAGCTGCTTGAGGGGTACCTACTATTTGTTTTACACCCATTTCCCAGATACCGTATCTGAGATTGCGGATTTCAGAGCCCACGATTTTACTCTTGTCTCCCAACCTGTGCCCCTTGGTACACACCCCATGACCAGCCCGTTGGTCTGTCCTATGTTTACTCAGTCCTGACCCTCTTTTTTCTTTCTCCCACACAGTTCCCCATTACAGCCTTGCGGGAAATCAAGATTCTCCAGCTTCTGAAACATGAGAATGTGGTCAACTTGATTGAGATCTGTCGAACCAAAGGTAAGTTGCTTGGATCTTATTTACTTTTTCAGATGAAGTAAGTGAGGCTAATAACCTAAGGTTTTGTTTGTAAAGGTGGGACTGGATACACCTAAATTGCCTCTTCTTAACCCAGTCATACTTACCGTGACTGCGTCCTGCAGTCCTTTCTTCATAACTGGTGCTTCCCCAGGGCCTGCCACAGCACCTGGCCCAGCGGAGGCCGTCAGGAAACATTTTCCTATTGAAGGAGCCCACAGATGGATGCAAGTGGGTCAGAGGGGCATAGGAACTGGCTGTGGGAAAATGAGTTGCATATGGGATTTTTGACTTTCTTTTCTTGCTCCTCCTTCCCCCATTCTTCCCGCTTCAGCTTCCCCCTATAACCGCTGCAAGGGCAGTATATACCTGGTGTTCGACTTCTGCGAGCATGACCTTGCTGGGCTGCTGAGCAACGTGTTGGTCAAGTTCACACTGTCTGAGATCAAGAGGGTCATGCAGATGTTGCTCAATGGCCTTTACTACATCCACAGGAACAAGGTGGGGGAGGGGAGACCGAGGTTTGGTCTGGCCCTTGCTCCCACTGCTGGGCGGGGATGGCCAGAAGACCCTTGGGACTCTAACTGAGCCGTCACTCTCGCCCTTTCTGCAGATCCTGCACAGGGACATGAAGGCAGCCAATGTGCTCATCACCCGAGATGGAGTCCTGAAACTGGCAGACTTTGGGCTGGCCCGGGCCTTCAGTCTGGCCAAGAACAGCCAGCCCAACCGCTATACCAACCGTGTAGTGACGCTCTGGTACCGGCCCCCGGAGCTGTTGCTCGGTGAGGACCCCTGAGTGGGCAGAAGGGGGCAGGGGCTAGGCATTTAACCTGGCCTCAGCCCCCCACCCCCTGCCAGGGCTTCTTGAGCCGCCAGCCCCAGGGCATTGCGTCTCAGGAGGCCCTCGGGCTCAAGGGGCCCTCCTGGTGCGCTCTTCTTCCCAGGGGAGCGGGACTACGGCCCCCCCATTGACCTTTGGGGTGCTGGGTGCATCATGGCGGAGATGTGGACCCGCAGCCCTATCATGCAGGGCAACACGGAGCAACACCAGCTTGCCCTCATCAGCCAGCTCTGTGGCTCCATCACCCCCGAGGTGCGTGGCCAGGCTGCCTGGGCCCCGGTCCCTGCAGGATGCAGCAATCCAGAAGTCTCCCTGGCAGGGGAGGAGTGGGGAGTGGAACAGAAGGCAAGCTCCTCTCTGGAGAGGTGGCTGGTGGAGGGACAGGGCCTGCTCTTGGGAGCCACACAGGCTGTGTCAGCTCCATCACCAGTTCTATGGCCTTGGGGAAGGCACTTGAACTTCTCACCTCAGAGTTGAGTTTCTCTCCTGTGAGACAACTGCCTGGGTCAGCTGTGGCGTGCACACTCCAGGCGACCTGTGTAAAAGGGCCTGACGTTGGGGCACCAAAGTCGTGGTCACTGGTGCTTTCTGCTTGGAGGGGGTGAGGTCGCCCTCCAGGGCTGGTCCGGGAGCATCTGAATGGAGGCATTTGAGTCCCGTCAGGTGCTTGACCAACAGACAAGGCATCCATCTCCTGAACTGACTTCATCCTCTCTCCATGCCCCATCCCCCACAAAGGTGTGGCCAAACGTGGACAAGTACGAGCTGTTTGAGAAGCTGGACCTCGTCAAGGGCCAGAAGCGGAAGGTGAAGGACAGGCTGAAGGCCTACGTGCGTGACCCCTACGCACTGGACCTCATCGACAAGTTGCTGGTGCTGGACCCCGCCCAGCGCATAGACAGCGACGACGCCCTCAACCATGACTTCTTCTGGTCTGACCCCATGCCCTCGGACCTCAAGGGCATGCTGTCCACGCACCTGACGTCCATGTTCGAGTACCTGGCGCCCCCGCGCAAGAAGGGCAGCCAGATCGCCCAGCCGTCCACCAACCAGAGCCGCAACCCCACCACCACCAACCAGACAGAGTTCGAGCGTGTCTTCTGAGGGCGGCCACGGCTGCTTCCGTTAGGCTCTTGCTTCTCCTCTGCTGTGCGACTCACGCTGTGGAGATGATGGGGCGGTTGAGGTTTTTCTCTAGTGCAGATTTTCTGTAACCCTCCCCAGGCACGGGGGATGCCAGCTGAATGGACTGGAGCAAAGCCTCGGCGGAAATTCCAGCAGGGCCTGGCGCTGCCTCGCTGGTCCCCGGGCTTGCTGGGTGACGTCCGGAGGGCGCCATGCACCTTAGGACGGGAACGGGGTCAGAGGAGGAGTGCACCCCACTAGTGACTCTAAGTTCCCAGCATGGTGGGAGGAGGGGACAGGTCCCTCCCCCATCCCCGGTTTTTCTCTTGGGATGAGAAACGTGCGTGGGGGACAACCGGCCTGGAATACGGGCTGCTCTCGGCCTGACCCTGAGAAGCACCGGGGCTGGCAAAAACTTGGTTTCTTCAGTAGGAGAATTTTATTTTGTTTCTCTTCTTCAGTTGTTTAGAGACATTCTTGGACAGTTTACCCAGTTACAATTAAAGTTGACTATTTTTTTCTTTTTTTCGGTAAGTGGCTGTGTGCTTTGTTCTGTGGTCAGACCCCCTGCAGCCAGCAGGTTGGGCTTTCCTGTTGAAATTTGGTTGTCAATCTTGACTCTTTGTCCCAGTTCGTGTCCCAATGTGATTGTTCGGGGATTTTGTCTTTTTTTTTTTTTCTTTTGACTGTCTGGTACCTTCCAGAACACTTGCCATCTTTCTCCCCAGAGGGCAGGTACCATGCTACTCTCCACTCTGTCAGAGGAAGAGGGAAGACATGAGAAAAGGGCCTCAGTTCCTAGGGGAGGGAACAGTTCCCATGACCTGCGTCTGCAGTGAGACGCAGCTCGGCACAGTCTGCTGTGGCCGACAGACGCGTTCACATTTGGAGGCTGCAAAAGGCTGTGAATGAAATGACAGTTACATCTGTAGCTTGCAGAGTTCCTTCAGGCTCTTGGGGGAAGCAAGAGAGGAAATGACCAGAAGAGTCGAAGGCTCCATTAGGAGCTCGGGGACGTGGCAGTAGCTTGGATTAAGGTGGTGAACGAGCAGGAGGACAGAAGTCAGTGTGAAGGTTGGGTCTTGGGGCTCAGAGGTGGGACTCGGAGGAACAGCACATCCTGAGTCTAAAGTGGACAGGCATGTTTGAGGTAAATTCTGCATTCTGTCACAGGCAGCCGACTCTTAAAAGGGAGCCCAGGAGGAAAGGTTGACAAAACCTTTAATCAGGACTGTCCCTGTGAAAATGGATCCAGGTCACAGCTTCACACCAGTGGAAGTAAAAAGCTCCTCGACTAGTGTATCAGTTTCTTGGGGGTGCTGTAACAAATTACCACCAACGTGATGGCTTAAAATTGCATCTGTTCTGTTGGATTTGGAGGCTAGAATTTCAAAATCTGGGCAGAGTTGGTTTCTTTTGGAGGCTTTAAGGGAGAAACTGTTTGCTACCTCTTAGCTTCCAGTGGCTGCCCACAGTCTTGGGTGTTCTTGGCTTGTAGACATACCACTCTGTGCTCTGTCTTCACATGGTGTCTCTTAATAAGGACACCAGTCCCTGGATTTAGGATTCACCATGACCCAGTATGACCTTATCTTAACCAGTTGAAGACTTTTGAAATAAGGTCTCGCACTGAGGTTGTGGACAGACGTGAATTTTGGGAGGACACTGTTCAACTCAGTACAACGAGTAATCAACTCCAAAAAGTTGCTTAATTGTTCTGGTTTAATTGTCCAAGGTACTTTTTTTTTCTCTCTCTCTGAAGGATAAAAAGTTTTTATAAAACTTATATTTTTGGACCCAGAAATTCCACTACAGGAATTTCTTACAAGCAGTTGTACAGTCGTTATTATCTTACTGGAACAGGGGAGAAGGGAGACATGGCCCACTCGACCACGCCAATGTTTAGACGTTGTCCTGGAATCCGGGCAACAGATGAAGTAAGACATGACCAGAGGGAAGCCCTGGCTGGTGTGGCCTCGCTCAGTGGATTGAGCATCAGCCTGCGAACCAAAAGGTCACCAGTTTGGTCCCCAGTTAGGGCACATGCCTGGGTTGCGGGCTGGGTCCCCAGCTGTGGGCGTGCAAGAGGCACCTGATCAATGTGTCTCTTACACACTCATGTTTCTCCCCCTCTAAGAAGAAAGTAAATAAAATATAAAAAAAAAAAAAGGTGTCCAGAAGGAGAGCAGGTTCCAGAACCTAAGGGACAGAATGTTTCAGGGAGGAGGGGACGATGACACGAATTCTGCTGATGGATCCAAAATATGGGAGTGAGGGCTGACCATTGCATTCACCCACGTCGAGGTCAGCGGTGACCCTGGCGAGAGCCGCTGGGTTGAGTGCTTCCTTTGGAACCCTGCCGGGAGCAGGCAGGGCCACCGGAGAGGGGGGAGGGAACTAAGGACAGTAAGCAGGCGCTTCTCCCGTGAAGAAGGAATAGAAACAAGCTAGTCCTGTATCGTCTAAGACGAGAGCCGTGACTTTGTGCAGCGGCCCAGTAGAGAAGCCACATGTTGATTCTTGTCCCGTAGACAGAAGAGCCATGTGGCTGAGTGTACAGCGGCCACCGCAGGGCTATAATCTCAAAGGCCGAGCTCCTAACCTGTTTTCTGCTCCCTCCCAGTGTGTCCACCCTGCTCAGGGCAGCCCCACATGTGGAAAAGCATAAACCTCCGTCAGTTTAAATCAGACCGGTGCTTCGACCTCAGTGTCGAACACCCCAACCCCACACAAGCACCAGGTGGCACACCTCAACAAGGCGACACCCCAACCCCACACAAGCACCAGGTGGCACACCTCAACAAGGCGATGCCCACACTGCTGGTCAGGACCTGAGCAGCCTGGCCAGGGCAGGGCCCCAGGGTGGAGTGCTGGGCCACGGAAGAGAATGAAAGGGCATACGCCCTCTGCCAGAAAGACATTCCAAGGCGGCAGGTGAAAAACAGACTGCTCGAGCTCACTTTATAAGAAACGTGGGAGCGATCACGAAAACTACCCATGGTTATTTGGGGTGGTTCTGTCCATTATGCATCTCTGCATTTTCTCATACTTCCTGAATTCCTATTTTTGTTCATGCAATTAAACCGTATTTTAAAGCAACCAAAGAAGGCCCTAAACCCTGGAGCTTCTGGCTCCAAACTCCCCCCACACCCCGCCTCCCCAGAAGGAAGGTCAGGAGTAGCGGCCGGGTGGGTCCGGCTGCTTCAGCCTCCAGCCCTGGTGTGCCGGGCTTCCTCCCGGTGTGTGGAGGGAGGTGTGTGTGCCAGAACAAAAGCTCCCAGGCAGCAGGGCCTTTGGGGCCGTTCCCCTGGGACACCTCCAGTACCGGAGTGAGTCAGCCCGCAAGAGGTGTGCAAACAGGAAAGGTCGGTACCAGCTTGTTTGGGCCGGCCTTTGGGCCCTCAGTGTCACCCTGCAGCCAGGGAATGGGTCTGCCCTGGCTTTTTCGTGATCAACTGATTTGGCAAAACACAGCCTCTCCACCCAGCACATGCAGACTCCTCAGGCCAAGAGCACCCCTGAAACCTGTGCCCTCTCCTCACAGATCCCAGCCAGGCAGGGCCAGGACAGCTGAGCACCAATGAAAAGAGAGGCCCTTAAAACCAGCCCAAAGGGCTGCAAGTCTTCCACATGGCCCTCCCCCAGTGCCCCCACCCGCCTGCTCACCTTTAACCTCCACCCAGTTATTATTTAACTCATGGAAATTCCGCACTCTGGAAACCTCCAGGGGGGACAAGAGGTCCCTGGGCAGACCCCAAGAGCAGAGCAGGAAGCTAAGGCCTTCTCCCTGCGCACGGGGGAGGCCCTGGGCTTCTGGGTGGGGCGAAAGCGAGGTCTTGGGTATCCTGTTAACTCCCCGCCCCTCATCTGGCCCAGCTGAAGCCTGTGCAGAGTGACCTTGGCTTGGCAGAGGTGGCCTGTGGTCACTTTGTGCCTGCCTTGTTGCGGGGCATAAAGGTCAGAGATGAAAGGGGCCAAGTCCCTGGCTACCTCCTGGCCAGTCGCTGAGAAGCTGTGGCGGGAAGCAAACATGGAGCAGCCCAGCCCATCCGGGGGGACTTTCTCAGCTAAACCTGCCTCCTTCCAGGTAGGAGAACACAGTGACCTTGGGCAGGTAGCCTACCTCTCTCAGCCTCAGTTCTTTCTTTTGTACAAATGGGGGTAAATATCCCTCAGGGTTCCAAGGCCATTAGCAATGATAATAATCCCACACTTTGCGGAACCCGAAGGGAAAAACCTTGTTACAGGTAAGCCTTGTGCTAAAGGCCTGGGGTGGTCAAGGGCCCCTATTGGCGTCACAGCTCCACCTTGGCCACTGGAGGCGCCACAGTAGCCCTCACCCGGTGTGGTTGTGGGGTGGCCCCCGAGGGGCAGTCTCTAGAACAGAACCGGTAGCTCGCGTGGCTGGTGACAGAGGCCACGCCCGGGGTCCCCCTGTGTGCCAGATCCATTACCGTGATCTGTCAACTGGAGTTCATCTGATTGAACTCTCAGGACTGCTGCATGAAGGGCTGTTAGTCTCATTTTAATGATAATAATAATAACAACAGTATAATGACAACATTGATCAAGTTCTTACTGTCTGCTTGGCCCTGTGCCCATGGTCATGATCTGATCTGCCTGTCACAGATCTGAAACCATTATTGTCTGCATTTCATAGAGCTGGTAGGTGGACGTAAGAACCATTAAGGACTTAGCTCATTAAAGATCTCAAACTCTGGCACGTGGGTGGAGCCCTGGCTCTGTGCTCTGGGCTCAGCACCCTCGCATTTGGCCTCGTCCAACCCTTGGAGGTGGGGACGACTGCAGGCCCTGGTTTACAGATGAAGCCACGGGGCTCACAAGGTCGGGAGGCTCCCCAAGGCCCGCAGCAGAAGCCTCCTAGCCTGGCTCGGGCAGAGACTGGCTGGAGCTGGGGATGGGAACCCTGGGCTTGGCTGCAAGCGGGTGGGCACAGAGATCTAGGTTCACATCCTGATAGACGCTGGACAAGTCACTTAGCCTCACCAAGCCTCGGGTTCCTCCTCTGGAATGGGGACCACGAGAAGGTGCCTCCCTCCCTCCCTGTGCCTTCTGTGGCCCAGGCGAGAATGCACAGGCTGCAGCAGCTCAGCAGGCTGCGCCCCAGGCCGGGCCATGCCTCGCCAGTCCCTACAGACACAACCTTCTGGCCAGCAGGAGAGGAGGGGTGGCCTCCGATGCCAGGGTTTGGGAAGAGTGGCTCTTTCAAGTTCACCTAGGCCCCCACACTTTAGAGGCCAGGGCCCAGGAGAGATGAGGTGAATTGCCCAGGGTCACATGGTGTGGGTCCCCTCACCGGGGGAGAAAGAATTGAGGTCAGCCCCCAGGGAGTAGGGAGTGTTGGCATTTCACAGGTCTCCTCCCCAGCAGTAGGGCTTCCCTTCGAAGGCAGAGTCAGCTCAAGGCCAGAGTTCTGTGGACCAGATGACCAGGTCACCTCATGGGGCACAGAGCCAGTGGGGCAGTGTCCAGGGGTGGCCTGGGTGTAGAGGCTGGTGCCCAGTGAATGACTGAGTGGCTTCCCGTGTTAGGGCCTTTGTTGCCTCCCTTGAGAAATGGGTCCTGGAACAGAAGCTTCCTCTCAGGGTGGGTGAAGAGCCAATGAGACAGGTGCATGTAAGGGTCTCCGCACAGTGGGAACGTCTGGAAAGAACCCACATTTACTATCATTGAAGAAAATCCAGGTGACAAATGAGAAAAATTAGCCAGGGATTCCCCAGCTTGATCAGAGAGGCGGAATCGGAAGTCACGGAAGTCGAACAGAGCTGGGACCAAGCCGCGTCCTTTCCAGCTGGCCACCTTCGCAGTCGACTCCTCCCTCGGGCCCTCAGTTTCCTCACTTGTAAAATGAGTTCAGTGTGGCGCCTAGCAAGGAGGAGCCTCGATAAATCGCACCCCCGGGGAGCAGGTGCCACAGACAATGGTGGTCACACAGCGGGAGATAAATGATAAATTGGAAAAAACTCCTACACATTTTTTTCCTCTGAAAAGCAGTAAGACAGCTGTTCTCAGGTTTGGGCAGAGAAGGTTTTCACTGGCTCAAAGGGGAGGAGGCAGGCCTGAGCCAGTCTTTCCGTGACCTGGCTACCACGGGCGCCCCCACACCACATGCCTGGTGCCCTCCGGAGCCCCTCTGGGCCATGGGCTGCTGGGGAAACATGCCTGGTTCCAGGTCAGTTCTGGCCCCTTGCTGAGCCTCAGTGGCCTCAGCTACTGAACAAGAGAGTTGGTCAAGCCGTGGCCAGTATGGCTCAGTTGCATGTCATCCTGCAAAGCAAAAGGTCACTGGCTCAATTTCCAGTCAGGACACATGCCTGGGTTGTGGGTTTGGTCCCCGGTCAGGGCTGCGTATGGCGGGGGTGGGTAACCAGACGATGGTTCTCTCTTGTGTTGATGTTTCTCTTCCTCTCTCTCTCCCTCCCTCCTGTTTTTCAAAAAAAAGCGTCCGTCAAGACGGTTTCTGAGGCGCAACCACCTAGTGTGGTAGGAATTATTCGTTCTTTTTTCTAACTATGCATGTTCCCAGGGGAAATTTTGATAAAATACATATAAGCAAAAGGAGAACAAAAGTTGCCTCTATACTGGCCACCCAGTGCTAATCACAGGCCCTATTCACAGAAAAACTTCCAGGCTCTTCCTAAATTATAATTATTTGAACAAAAATAGGATCACACTGTCCACACTGCCTCATGAAGGGGTTTGTTCCCATAACAGCCTTCTTATATTGCAATTCAGAGCATTCTTTAAAAAAAAGTATTCTGAAATGCTAATGCAATCACATGGTTCAAAATTCAAAAAATATACAAGGGCGGATGGTGCAAAGAAGGCAGCAAGAATGTGACATTTGAGCGGAGAACTAGAATGACTGTGAGTCGGTCATGTGAACTTTTGAGGAAAGAATGTTCGAGGCCGAGTGAAACACCAGTGCAAGACCCTGAGGCTTTGTGATGCATTCACTCTGCGTGTCTTTTGGCTGGCGGGGTAACCCCTCGGTGTCTGTTTTCCATGAAGACTAAATGGGCACCTTTAATGTTGTGTGCTCACCAGTGGTGGACTTTTGTGAAGGCGGGCATGAGGTCGGCTTAGTTAAGGACCCGAGGGAAGGCCAGCAGGGCTGGGGGTGATGATGAGAGATGCGGAGGTCAAAAGTTTGGGTTGCATCCTCAGTACAATGGGAATGAATCCACTGGGGGGTTTTAAGCAGAAGAGAGACGAGATCGGATTTTCTTTAAAAATTATGGACAGCAGCTGTAGGGGTGAGAGGAACGGCAGCAAAGAGGCTATAAAGTAGAGCAGCACTGGCAGCCTGGACCGCGGGGCGACCTGGAGGGAAGGCAGTGGGGTCGAGTGGACAGGCCTGTGGACAGTGGGGTGTGGGGGTGAGGGAGAGGGAAACCTAAGGTGAGCCCCAGTTTTAGACGTGGGCAGCTGGGTGACGATGGAACTGTTTTCCGAGCTGGCACGGCCCGGGCAGGGGCAGGTTTTCAGGCAGAGGTACAAGACCCATGGGTCATGGATCTGATCAGTTTAGATGCCGCCAGATGCTCACGAGCCATCGGTCATCAAAGAGGGACATTTGAAAGTCAGATGTTATCACACACCTGAGACAGCAGAACCTTGGAAGAGGTGTGAGCCCCGGACCCTCCAACGGGAAGATGTTGGAGAAGCTACAGCCAGCAAGGAAGGCTGAGAAGCAGGAGGGAGGGGTCCGCGAAGCCCAGAGAACAAAGGATATCAGGAAGGGGGGGCGTCATCAGCTGTGTCACCTGCCACCTGAGATGGAGGCCTTGGGTCTCTGATCACAGCTCCAGTTGTTTCCAGGGTCATTTTTAGATTGGAATTATAGGGTCAAAGGGAGACCAATTTGTCGTAGTAATAAACTAAATCCGTTAACACTTTAGCAGCCAGCATCAGGGCGAGGGTTGGGAGAGGCCGGCCTACTGAAGACAGGAAATTTTGCCTAAGGCAAGCTTTCTTCGCCCCAGTTACAGGAAAGTGTTTCCTTGTAGGTCACTGGATGTAAATAGATATTCCGTCCGTGCTGGAGGAGTCTTTATGTACCTCAGAGGGGCAGAGCCCTGGAGTGGTCATCCCCAAGCCACCTTCCCTTCTGAATGCTAGACTTCTGCACAAATCTGCCAGTGAGCTTGAACCTCCTCCAGTCTCCGTAGAACCCAGGGTGGAGGAAATGGGTAGCTGGACCAACACAGTCCCGGCCAGTGTGGCTTAGCTGGTTGGAGCGTCATCCCTAAACCAAAAGGTCGTGGATTTGATTCCCAGTCAGGACACATACGCAGGTTGCGGGTTCAATCCACGGTCGGGGCATGTAAGAGAAAACAACCGATCGATATTTCTCTCTCTCTCTCTTTCTCCCTCCCTCCACTTCCCCTCTGTCTAAAACAATGAAAAAAAATGTCCTTGGGTGAGGGTTAAAAAAAGAGAAAGAGCTCATTTCAGCCCTCAGCCTACTAAGGAATTGCCCAGCGTCCCACAGCACATCAGCAGCAGGGAGCCAGGGTGACCAGACAGGTGGTGGTGAGTAAGGGCAGACTTTAGTGTCAGCAAATCCGAGTTGGAATCCTGGCTCTGCCACATACTGTCCATGTCACCTTGAGTGAGTTGCTTAACCTCCATTTCTCCACCTGCAAAATGGGGATAATGTCTAATCCACACAATTCTCAAGAGGTTGAAAAGAGATCTCGGTGCCCGGTACAACGGTAAGTGCTTAATAAATCTTAGCTAAAAGCAACCCACCCAAAGGTGTTTCAAGGCAGAGGCAAATGTGAGCAAAGGCTTGGAGGTGGAAGAGGCCAAGGCCAATTCTGGAAGTCCTCGCAGGGTCCAGGCTTAGGTTGGCTTGTGGCTTTATTAATCCTAAGGGCACGATGGGGCAGCAGAGGGGCAGTAGCTCAGGCAGATCTGAGTTTAGAAAGTCCGCAGCGGGGCCCAGCAGTGCGCCTTTGCTGACCTGCTGTGTGACTCCGTCCTATCTCTGACCTTCCCTTCTCTGGGCCTCAGCCTCGCCCTGCTCCATGGCAACGAGGGTGGTTCCCATCAGGGTTTGCAAATATGTATATTCCTCTGAAAATTTTCTTCTTTGCTGTCCTCTCACCCTCTGGACAGGGTGCTCTGAGAGCAGAACTTCGTCATCTGTCCTTAGAACCCATTATCCCCAGCACCCGGCCCAGGGTCTGGCACAGAGACAATTTCTCCTCAAATGAAGGAAGGCACGAATGAATGAACTGATGACACCCTTTCCCTTTGGGAAGGAGGGGGTTAATGCAGAGTCCCTGGGCCCCTTACGCACCCTCCACACTCTGGCAGTTGGCAGTTCAGCCTCCAGTGCGTGCACACTGGCTTACTTGCTAGTTTCCCTATATCCTTGTTTTCAAGGTTTTTTCTCTCCAAACAGTGGTTTTGTTTCTGTTGTTTTTCCTGGAGAGTGGAAATGCCATCGTGGTGATAACAGTGGTTCGCCAGGTACGTGATAAAGTTGCCTTTGATTTTCCCCTTTACACATCTATTTTCTTCTACGAACACCTCTGGCTTTTCAAATAAAAAACAATGATGCAAAGGAAGTGCGTAGACCATAAAGGAAATACAGTTTTTTAAAATAAGAAACACTGCTCCGCCGCCTCCAAATAACATAAGCGCCACTGGTAACGACCCCGAGACGCCATTTTTCCACCTGTGTGATCGGCAAGAATCGAAGCTGACCAATGATCTGTGTGGGTGAAGAAACAGCTGGCTCAGGCCATGCAGGGCCTGTGGGGGTAGAAACCAGCCCCACCCCTCCGGGGGACAGCGTGGCAATACCTGTGCAAGTGTCAAATGCAAATCTCCTTCTACCCAGCAGTTATGCTTCTTGGAATTTATGCATCAGATACGCTCACACATGGAAGAACTAAGGAGAGTAAAGAAGGTAAAATGTGACCAATTGCAACATTGCTTGTGATGGCAAAATACTGGAAACCTAAATGTCCATCAGTAGGAAGCTGGCCAAATGCCCCAGCAGGACTCCCACACCAAGGAGCACTGTGCAGCCTAGAACAAATTCACTAATGGGGATGCTCTTACAGACTGGCACCGCTCAGGATAAGGTCTAAGATACAATGCCTGTGGAAAAAGCACAATTCAGGCTTGCATGTATGCTCTGCTCTCTGTGATTTAAAAGGGAAATTTATATATTTGTATTTGCCTGTAAGGGCACTAAATTCCTCAGGAAAGATTACAAGAAACTTAACTTTGCTTTTGGGGGAGGGGAATTAGGATGCTGGGACATGGTGGGGGGCAAGTTTTCACTTTTTGTACTTCTGACTGTTTGAATGTAATAATGTAATAGCCATTCAAAAATACTAATTTAAAAATAAAATTGAAAGGAAGGGAACGTTTTAGTAAGGAAAAGAAGATGCAGCTATTCTACTCCCTCCCTCTTCAATTTTACACCTACATTTCCCAACATCACTGGCTATGAAAATTGTCCTTGGAGACCATGGAGTAAAGAGGCCCAGGGAACAGGTGACCTGCGCAAGGCCACTGGGTGGCTTTGTCAAGGCCTTGGTCACCGCTTATAATTTCCTGCACAACTGGAATGACGCCATGTAGGATCCCCGGAATTTTCTGTGCTGTTTCCCGCCTTCCGTGTCTGTACATCTTTCTGTTTCCGACTGGAGCTGAGGTCTGCAGCTCAACGATTGCCGGAACTCGATTGCCTCCGCACTCGAGAGATGGCCTGTCACAGGTCAGCGGGGAGGGTTGGCATGGAGAGCTTTGCTCCAGACAAAGGGGAAGAAGTCAGCTAAGATTCAGGAATGCAGGCAAGTGGGGTTTTCTACCTCACATCAAAGGAGGGAGTCTCCCCCCGGGATGTCATTTTCCCTGGGACCCCATTCTTAGAGGAACAGCCCAAGAGGTCCAGCGCCTCCCCTCCCTGTTACATATGAATCAGTGGAGGCCACCAATAGTCAACTCAGAAGAAGAAAACCTGTTGTATAGGACAGAACTGAGGAATAATAGCTGTGATACCCAACATACCTTTAGACCTGAGGAGAAGGTGATAAACGGACATTAGAAAAATGGGTCGAGGATGAGCGAGGCAGTTTATTAAAATGAACATGTGCAAAGATGCTCAACTTCACGGCAGCCGGGAAAATGCAGAGTGGCAATAACAAGGTCCACCCAGCAGTCTGGGGGACTTTCTGGGAAAGGGGTGCCTTCCCTGCACACGCAGCTGGGGGGATGCAAAGGTTACAGCATCGGAGGAAAGGAATGCAAATTCCATGAAATCTCACCGCTGGAACGAAAGCCCCGGTGTGCGAGCGCTATCCACAGAAGCAAGACACTGAAGGTTATACGAGTGCCCTCTGGCAAGCAAGTGGGGGTGCATTATGGTACTGCCACTGCTGCTGAGTCAGCAGCTCCTCCTGGGGGAGGGCAGGGGAGGAGGAGGAAGGCACAGAGGCTGGGAAGAAGGACTCCAGTACCAGAGGTCAATGAACTTGATTTTATGACTTGTGCTGGTGCCTTTATTCCTTTGTGCCTCAGTTTCTTCACCTGTCGTGAGACAAGGATGAAACAAGGATGATAATACTGGCACCTGTTTCATAGGTTTGTGACGATTAAATGACCAACTATTTAGAAGGTGTTTAAAGCAGTGCCTGGGTTCTAGTTAACTGTTTGCTAAGTAAATTAAAAAAAAAAAAGATTTTATTTACATATTTTTTGAGAGAGGACAAGGAGGGGAGAAAGAGAGGGAGAGAAACATCGATGGGTTGCCTCTTACATGCCATGCCCCCAGGTGGGGACCTGGCCTACAACACAGGCATGTGCCCTGACTGGGAATTGAACCTGTCAGTTCACAGACCGCCACTTAGCCCACTGAGCCACACCAGTTAGGGCTGCGAGGTCAATGCCTTAGAGGTCAACAATAAGCTGATTGTTGAGTAAGGAATTAAGACACAGAAAATATTGTCATCTGCATTGACAAGGCCCTATGGGTAGCTAGGAGTGTCTGTAATTTCATGAACATAGAAAACTGTGGGACACATTGTTGGTTGTCAGGGATTTCCAAAGGAGGAAGGTTGGGGGTGGGGGTGGGTAAGTAAAACAAAAACATTTAGAGCTTCTTTATGATCATTTTTATGCAGTTACTAAATTATATACATGTATATGTATGGAGAAAGTTTCAATGATTTAAAAAGAAAGAAAACAAGAGAGTAAAGGATCTCTTTACCTCCCATGGGGCCGGCTGGGGGTGCCCAGTAGTGATGTGAAGGGCCCAAGTCCAGCCAGCCAATGAAGGAATCTTCCCAACACATTTATTTCAAAATCAATCTCTGATAAATATTTACTCCAATGCCTGCAGGAAAGAGGGAGAGAGGTATTGGAATTTTATCAGTTGTTTGAAGGATCGCCTCTCATCTGTGGGAACTTCCCTAGAGGGATGTTTGCAGCCCACCTGACCCCCGACCCCCAGCCTTTCCAGACCTGAGCTGTAAAAAGGGAATCTCCGTACCTTTGTACTTCTTCCATGTTAGCCGTTGGGGCCCAAGATAGTAATAGGAAAACTTATGAGCACTTTTTTAAAGATCTAATTAGCTTCACTGAGTGATTCATGAATCAGGCAGCACCCCAACCAGTAAATAAAAAGGCCCTCCTCCACACAGCAATCTTCAAGTGCAAATCCGATCGTGTGGTCTCTTAAAACCATTTTATTGTCATCCAACTTGAATCCAAATTCCTTATCAGGCTACAGTGCATAGAGGGCGGAGCCGAGGAATAACTGCTGGATCTAGCGTGCAGGCACTATAGGGCAACTAGACCCCACCGGGTGTAAGTTCACTTTTCTTGGGTGCCTAGTTCTCTCTCTCCAATCGTTTGCTTTTCACACATCGTTCCCTCCATTTTCCTGGAAACCTCTCTCCCATCCCTACGCCTCAGCCTCGCTGACTCCCTCTTATCCCCAGGCCTCCCCACAGGGTGTTGCTTTTTTCCAGGAAGACTTACAAGGCTGCCCGGGCTCGGCTAGGAACCCAGCAGCGTAGATGATTGATTTTTGGTCTATTGGCCCACAATAGGGCTGTTAGATTCCGGAGAGCAGACACCGCATCCCCGCAGCCTGCAGTGTCCGCGTTGAGTTGTGACATTTGGGACTGGGGTTCTGTGACCTCCACAGGTCATTTCATTGGACTCGGAGCTGCTTCGGAGCTGTTTCTGGCTTGGAGCAGAGGCTGAGGTCTGCTGACTTGGAATGGCTATTTTGGGGGATGCAAGTTTATCCAAGGCGGAGGCGGCCCAGGGAGCTTGCCCCTCATAAATATGAACGAAGGCCTCCGCCCTGGGGACTGCCCCTCACAAAGATGGCATCCGCGGATTTTTTTATTGGTGCTGGTGAGTTCCTTGGGCGGTGCTCATTGGCGGAGGGAGTGCCGGGGCGTGGCATGGCGGGGCGGGGCGGGGCGTCTCCGGCTCAGGCCTAGGGTGAAGCTGTGGGCTCCGCCACTATGCCCGCGGCGCGCGGCCACCTGCGAGCTGCTGTCTTCCTGGCAGCGGTTTCTCCGCGTGGTGCAGCGCCCAGGGTCGCTGGAAAGCGAGCGCTGAGCGTAAGGCCCGCTCCGCAGGAGCCCGGCATGGAATATCAGGTATTCAGCAGGCAGGCTGACGGTCGCGCGATGACACGTGGGCCAGACCTGAGCCACACTGCATCCGGAGGCGCCGGCCGAGGAGGTTACCAAGAACCCTGAGAGTGGGGAGTCGGGGTGGAGTTGGGGGAGGGCGTCCTGGTTTCCGGTATTGGGGGTAGGGGCCAAGAAGTTGGGCCTAGGCGGCCGGATCTGAAAATTGTGAGGCTGAAGAGTCCCGCATTAAAGTTGAAATGGGCGCCAGGTGATGGGACCAAGAGGTCCAGTGGCTCAACTGGGGTTCTGGTGCTGTGTATACAGTCTCGGGAGTCAGGAATCAGGGGTAATGGGGAGGGGGCGGGGACGTGGGCGGGGCAAGAGTCCTGAAAACGGAAAACTTCCACCTGGCTCTATGCCAGGGGCCAGCCGCTAGATGGCAGGCGGTGTCAGTTTGATGAGGTGGGCCTCCAACCAACCATTGAGTTTCTGAGCGGAAATAAACAGTACCCTCACTCTTACTCCCAGTGTGGACCCTCCTGAGGCTGACCTACCCGCCTTCCTGGCTAGATGACCCTGGGCGCACCCTTTCTCCCTCCCAGCTTCCTCCTCTCTCCTATCTTGGTGACTTCAGGCAGCTCTACCCTTTTTTGGGGAGGAGGGGGAGTCGAACACAAGAATGGCAGTTTATTCTTTTTTGGACACATGAACACAAAATATCCCTGCAGGCCAAAAAAAAAAAAAAAAGTCTTTTTTTGCAGAATTTAAACAGTGATCATCTTATCTCAACATGGGAAAACCAGCCCTCCCTTAATAGTTTAGAAAATATTTCTTTTTTTAAAAAAGATTTTTTAAGATGTATTTTTAGAGAGTGAAAGGGAAGCAGAAATAGAGGGAGAGAAATTTCAATGTGTGGCTGCCTCTCGTGTGCCCATTACCGGGACTTGGCCTGCAACCCAGGCATGTGCTGTGACTGGGAACTGAACTGGTGACCCTTTAGGTTCACAGGCTGGCACTCAGTCCACTGAGCCACACCAACCAGCGGTAGAAAGATGTTTCAGTACCTGGTATTCTAGCAGCTCTTCTCCTGGTCAGAGTGTAGAGCCTCAACCCTCAGGGTTAGGCATGGAAGACTAGGAATTCCTTGTGCTAATTCCTCCAGTTCTAAGAACTCCAACCTTCTGTGGTCCTGGCGCCAGTCTAGTAGGGGCCCAGTATAGTGGTGGACCCCATTGGAGGGAATGAGGGCAAAGACCTGGGGAGGGATGCAGCCTGGGGAGCCCTAACCAGAAGCAAGACTGATTCCATTAGTCATGTAACCCGCTAAGCCTGGCACTCCCTGGGTGGGGCTGAGCTGCCCCGGGCTCCCATTTCTGCCAGAGCTGGAATGATGCCACTTCCAATTTCATTCTAGGCTAGGCTAGGGCAACAGGGCGGGCACGGCAGGCTGGTACCCTGACCTGGCCACTGGTGCGCTGGGCACCTCTGTCCGTATAGACGCCTAGTGAGCCTGAACTTGCTACCTGGGGACTGTGTTTGACAGGATGCTGTGCGTACACTCAATACCCTGCAGACCAATGCCAGCTACCTGGAGCAAGTGAAGCGCCAGCGAGGTGCCCCCCAGACACAGCTGGAAACCATGAAGCTGTACTTGGCACAGAGTGGGCTGCAGGTAAAGTGGGCAGGGCCTGTGACCACACACCCCGTCCCCACGACCCCTACGAGTCTGTGAGTCTTTTTTTTTTTTTAAGGTTTATTTATTTACTTTTAGACAGAGGGGAAGGGAGGGAGAAGGAGAGGGAGAGAAACATCAATGTGTAGTTGCCTCTCGCACGCCCCCTACCCGGTACCTGGCCCGCAACCCAGGCATGTGCCCTAGACTGGGAATCAAATCGGCGACTCTTTGCTTTGCAGGCCGGCACTCAGTCCACTGAGCCACACCAGCCAGGGCTTGTCTGTGAGTCTTGTTGCTGACTTGCGGACCTTGTCTTTCTGTCCCAGGTGGAGGACTTGGACCGGCTGAACATCATCCACATCACTGGGACGAAGGGGAAGGTGAAGAATGGGACCCAGGGGAAGTGTATCCGCTTGGTGGGGTGAAGGTGATGAGGACTGCCCAGGCAAGAACTTTTTTTCCTAGGGCTCCACCTGTGCCTTCACTGAACGAATCCTCCGAAGCTATGGCCTGAAGACGGGATTCTTTAGGTACCGAGGTGTGGAGGGATGTAGTTTCTCCTAGCTCTCCGGGGGGAGCTGCGGAACCAGCCAACACCTCACAGCCAGAGTCACCCTCAGAGCTAGCTGCTTCTCTCTCTGCCCAAATTTTATTCATTCGACAAGCTTTTAACTATCAGTCACCACAACGGCTCAAGTTTATGGCAGTCTTTAATTTCCATAATGAAAAAAATTGAGGGAGGGTGGCAGTACCTGGAATGTGTAAACTAAATACAGCTAGAATAATCACATGCCTCTTTATGAACTTAAATTCCATATCCAGCTCTTAGATCGTATAGGAACATTTATCAGTTTGGATGCCTTTGCAGTAAGGAGCAGAAAACCTGGCTTGTGAGGGCTGAAAGGATAAGGGTGGTTTATGACATTGCCCGCTGCCTCCTGAGTGGGCAGCACAGGGGGCCCTTCCCCTTTGCCAGCTCCAGTTGCTGCTTTGTCCTCAAGCCAGCGCTCCCTGTTGGTTGCACTCTGGCATCTAGACTCACGCCAGAAGATGGGCAGGGGCAGGTGGGGGAGGGAGGGACAATGGGCTCCTCTTCCCTGGGCTGGACGTGCTTCTCTTTAGTGGGTCGCCTGTAAAGCAGTGAGAGTCGCCTGGTGCTTAATTGTTCAGGATTCAGGCCTTGGGGTTGGGGCATTTAAGATTTTTGCCTCCTTTTCTGTAACCAATTCCATCAAGTGACCTCGAAGCACCTGAAACCAACTCACTGAGGTCATTTCAGTTCACTGTTTTCCCTAACCAGGTGTTTATTCAAAATAAAGAAATAGAAGGGCTCATAATAGGAGAGGGTCTTTCTTTTAGCATTCAAATGTAAGCCAACAATCTTCCTTCTAAAGTAAGTTTTTTTGCCCTAGCTGGCGTGGGTCAGTGGATTGAGTGAGGGCCTGCAAATCCAGGGGGTTGCCAGTTCGATTCCCAGTGCGGGGCACATGCCTGGGTTGCAGGCTAGGTCCGCAGTAGGGGGCGCGCAAGAGGCAACCACACATTGATGTTTCTCTCCCTCTCTTTCTCCCTTCTTCTCTCTAAAAGTAAATAAATAAAGTATTTTAAAAAAATAAAGTAAGTTTTTGGGTAAAAACCTATCCTTTGACTTGAGCCTGTGTAGCCTTGTGGGCCAACCCAGGGATGCACAGACGGGCTGAGGCACAGGGAACAATTGAGAGCCTCAGGAGAGGAGAGACATAGGTCAGTAGCATTAACCCAACCTGGACCCAGGGGGCCCAGGTGAAGAGCTAGGACTCTCTCGAGGGCAGGGAGAAGCCTCGGAAGCGTTTCCAGCAGGACAGTGACATGATCAGATCTGTGGGGGTGTGGGGAAGACCTGGAGGGCTTGTGCAGGGAGTCTTGATGACCTCAGGTCTCCCGGCAGCTCTCCCCACCTGGTGCAGGTGCGCGAGCGGATCCGAATCAATGGGCAGCCCATCAGCCCCGAGCTCTTCACCAAGCACTTCTGGCGCCTCTATCATCACCTGGAGGCGACCAAGGTTTCTATGCAGGAGGGCTGGTGGGGGGGCGGGGCACGCAGGGAAAGGGGTGCTGGAATGGGTAGATGGACCCAGAAACTGCGTGTCCCGGGACCCCATCCCCCCAGGCAGAGAGGCTGCAGGGGCCCCAGGCTCTGACGCGTTCGTGTCCACAGGACAGCAACAGCCATGTCTCCATGCCCGGATACTTCCGCTTCCTCACGCTTATGGCCTTCCACGTCTTCCTCCAAGAGAAGGTGCGTGCCCGTTCCCCAGAACCCTGTGTCTAAAGCCGTGGGGAGGGGAATCTTGAGCAGGCTGGGGGCTCACATGTGGCATCCCGGTGCCCTTCTGCCTCCTGTCACACCCTCTGATTCTCCACAGGTAGACCTGGCAGTGGTAGAAGTGGGTATCGGCGGGGCTTACGACTGCACTAACATCATCAGGTGAGGGCGGCTGCTCAGGGAGAGAGACGGTGGCCACGATCCCAGGTGGCCCAGGGCAGGCTGTCATGGCAATTTTGTCTTCTGCAGGAAGCCTGTGGTGTGTGGGGTCTCTTCTCTCGGCATTGACCACACCAGCCTTCTTGGGGACACGATGGAGAAGATCGCATGGCAGAAAGGGGGCATCTTCAAGGTGACCAGGCAGCACCAGGGAGGGGCGGCACATGGTTAGCCTGGGGCAGGCTCCTTTGTATCTGACTCAGGAGAGGTCTTAGGCATCAGTGGGGTCCAGGTTCTTGTCTCAGCTCTGCATGTGACTGGAGCGAATTGAGCTTCATCTCCAGCCTTAGTTTCCCCATGGCGGGGTTCCCATAGGGCACGTTCCCAGCCTAGGGCACATTCCCAGCCTAGGGCACATGCCTGGGTTACGGGCCAGGTCCCCAGCAGAGGTTGCGCAAGAGGCAACCACACACTGATGTTTCTCTCCCTCTCTTTCTCCCTCCTGCCCCCTCTCTGTGGGGACCAGAGATGGAGGTAGAGGACCCTCAGCAGCTGGTCTCACTCTCTCTGTCCTCCACAGCATGGTGTTCCCGCCTTCACGGTGCTCCAGCCGGACGGTCCCCTGGCAGTGCTGAAGGAGCGTGCTGAGCAGATCTCCGTGAGTCTGGCTGGAAGTGCTGGGAGGCACTTTATGCTTTTGGGCTTCAGTTCGCTCCCCTGTTCAGTGAGGGCCAACGGCCCGTCTAGCTGGGGCATGCCTGGCTCTAGGAGAGGGCTTGGTGGGCTTTGGTTGGTGGGGAAAGATGGAAGGGCTGATGACATCAGGAGGGGCTCCCGATTCCTCTGCAGTGTCCCCTTTACCTGTGCCCACCGCTGGAAGCCCTAGAGGAAGGGGGGCCGCCGCTGACCCTGGGCCTGGAAGGAGAGCACCAGCGGTCCAATGCCGCCTTGGCCTTGCAGCTGGCGCGCTGCTGGCTGCAGCAAAAGTGCCGCCAAGGTAAGTGGGCAGGCTGGTGGGCAGGGGACCCGAGGAGCCTGCCTCCGAGGGTTCCAAGAACACTCAGACCCACACAGCCCTCCCTGCCCCCCAGGCATCGGGGAGCTGAAAGCGTCCAGGCCGAGCCCCCTGTGTCAGCTGCCTCTGGCACCCGTGTTCCAGCCCACGTCCCCCATGCGGCTGGGTGAGTTAGACGCCCCTGCCCAGCCATGCCCCTCCAGATGTTTCTTTCGGTTTCCTATTTCAGAGGAGGGGGCAGTTTGATAGGGTGCCCAAAAGAAAGGACTCTGAAGTCAGTAAGTTTCCCTGACTTTGAGCTACTGAACTCTCTGTGAGCCTCAGTCTCCCCACCTGTCAAATGAGATGATTATAGGACCCACTGTGAGGTGACATCACCAAGAGACTGAGCCCAAAGCCTGGCAAGTATGGGATAAAGCACCCAGACCATGGTAGCTGCCATTACTGTCATTTTTGTCGTTGTCGTCATCATAAGACCACGAGGTTCTTGGGAATGGTGATATCATCAGGCTCCTTGCTTCCCTCAAGCTCTCAGCGCATAGTAGGTGCTCACAGTTGTTCGATCGCTTCAACGAATGGTTCCCGTGTACCCACCATGTGCCAGGCCCAGGGTCAGGGCCATGATGCAGCCCGGGAGCCAGGTAGATCTTGGATGACACCCCAGCCCCAAGACTCACTTGCTCTGTTACCTAATCCCTCTGAGCTACATGCTGCCTAGAAGATTCCACCAGATGAGGCAACAGAAGAGCTTATCCTACTGACTGGCACCCAGTCATGGGCTCCTGGGCTGATCAGCTCCTCAGAGCGCTCAGACAGGGGCGCTGCAGGCCGGTTATGTGCATGAGTCGAGGACTGGGTTGGGAAGGGGATGTAGGAGGGCCTTCTCCTAGCACGGCTAAGAGCTGCTTTGCCCCCCCACCCCCAGGGCTTCAAGGCACGGAGTGGTTGGGCCGGTCGCAGGTGCTGCGGCGTGGACCCCTCACCTGGTACCTGGACGGCGCGCACACCTCCAGCAGCATGCAAGCCTGTGTGAGCTGGTTCAGACAGGCGCTGCACCGCCTGGAGAGGCCCAGCAGGTGAATGCCGAACCAGTGGGGTCGGGAGGGGAGGGGCTTCGGGAAAGGATGGGGCAGGATGGGCCGCCCATAGGGAGGAGGGAAGTTTCTAGAGGAGGGGTGGGAGGTATGCTCTTACCCGCCCCCTGCCCCTCTTGCAGGGGGTCTGAAGTATATGTCTTGCTCTTCAACTCTACTGGGGACCGGGATCCCGCCACCCTGCTGAAGCTGCTGCAGGTGAGTGGCTGGCTGGTGGCTGGGCGACAGGCAGCCCCGTCCTGTTTTGGCTGTGTGACAGTCCCCTGCCCCCAAGTGGTGCCTTCATCCCTGAACCTCCCTTTCCTCGACTGTAAAATGGGGCTAATTCCTGGATTTGGAGTCCACTCAGTAGCTGGATGACTTTAAGCTGTACCCCTGCCCCCAAGCCTCTGTGTCCCCATCTGTACCGTGGGCTGCCCACGCCACAGGCCAGGCAGCGTAAACCATGGTGGATGGAGTGGGCGCTGCTGAAGCACTCTGGCTGGGCTTATACAGCGTCACGCCTGCGGGGGCATCTCCAGAGACGGGATGTGTGTGTGGGCTCGAGGGTGCTGTGTGGAAGACAGGGTCGGGGCGGGACACCCTCTCAGGACTCTGACACCTTCGCCTTCCAGCCCTGCCAGTTCGACTATGCTGTTTTCTGCCCTAACCTGACAGAGGTGTCGTCCATGGACAACGCAGGTGAGGGTCGGCGGGCGGGGTTCCTTGAGGTGGGTGGGGTGCGGAGGGCCCTGAGGGGACTGCCCTGTTGGTCACTGTGGGGGCTTCCGAACTGGAAGTCTGGGGTAGGAGCTACATTCGTTTTATTGTGGAAGTATCCTTTGGTACATTTTGAATTTCCCATGTGACTGTAATACTAAGAAAGAATTATTGGGGAAAACATTTTTCAAAATGCAAGTTAAAACCTACTGATGGTTCTTAAAATCTATTTAGTGGGTTTCAACCAGCAGTTTTTATTTTAAATGAAATAGAATAGAAAATACCTGTGTCTTGCACGAAGTAAGGGTAGGTACTATTTTATGAAGATTCTATTCCAGGTATTTATAGACACATATGTGAGTGCTGGGTTGCCACTGTAAAATGTAATTTTTACTGTGGATCCCATTAAAAAAAAATTGAAATAATATTATAAAAAACACAGCTCCCGAGGCCCCACATCAGACTGGGGAGAGTCCAGGAATCTGTGTTTCTAGAAGTGCTTATGCGCACCCGGTGACGGACCTTGTCCATGGTACAGATGGAGGCACTGAGGCTAGGGCGGCGAGGAGATGTGCTCAGTGGGCACAAGCCCCAGCTTTGAAGCTCAGCTGCCTGGCTTTGCTTGTCACCAGCTCTGAGACACTGGGCAAGTCACCGAACCTCCCTGAGCCTCAGCGTCCTTGTAGCATTCCGTGAGGACTGATGAGGCATGTAAAGAGCCTGAGTTAAGCAGGTGTCCACGGCATGCCCGCTCTTCCCCCATCCCCTGCGCTGACGTGCCCATCCCTGTGTCCTGCAGACCAGCAGAACTTCACAGTGACCCTGGACCAGGTGTTGCTCCGCTGCTTGGAGCACCAGCAGCATTGGAGCCGTCTGCATGAGGAGCAGGCCAGCCCGGACCTCTGGAGCACCCCCAGCCTGGAGCCTGCTGGGCCCGAATCCCTGCTGCTGGCACCCCGCCCACCCCACACCCACAGCACCAGCTCCCTCGTCTTCAGCTGCATCTCCCACGCTGTGCAGTGGGTCAGCCAGAGCCGGGATCCTGTCTTTCAGACACGCAGTCCCCCACAGGGCCTTCCCACCCATCCTGTGGCGGACAGCGGGGCCAGGGTACTCCGTGAGGCTGCTGCCATCCACGTACTGGTCACAGGAAGCCTGCACCTGGTGGGCGGTGTCCTGAAGCTGCTGGAGCCCTCCCTGTCCCAGTAGCCGTGGCAGTGGGGTTGGGGGTGGGGCCTCCCACGCTGGCCCTGCATTTCTCCGTGAACTCTTATTAGGTGCCTTTTGTTTTCTGCTTTCCTGATTCTGCCCAGACCACCCCAGGGACCTGGGCTCTGGGCACGCGTGGGCCAGGCCCCCAGTAGGGGGCGCACGAGAGGCAATCACACATTGATATTTCTCTTCCCTTCTCTAAAAAAAAAAAATTTTTTTAAAGTCTTAATCTAAAAAGGCAAAATGTTTGATTTAACCCTTGACCTCCGGCTCCCTCTGCAGGCAGTAGCAGGACGGAGCTGTAGTAGTACGGGAACTGGATTGTGTAGGAGCCCAGATGTGTGGTCTGGGACCTTCTGAGCCTCAGGTGGCCCGTCTGTGAAAGGAGAAAACTGGCCTGATGTCTGTTGACCCACACCAGGCACTGATTTGCAGACGTCCCTGCAGAGACCCTGTGATTGAGAATTCTCACACCTGTTTTACAGATGAGGGAACTGAGGCTGGCTTAAAGAAGCCACGGGACCTGCCCACAGTCACACAGCCCATAAAGGGCAGGTCCAGGATTTGAACCCAAAGCTGTCACCCCTCCACCCCCATTTTAGGCGCCCCTTCTCCCAGCCCAACACTGGTTTCATGGTCTGATTTATTGGTGGTGAGTATATAGGGGTGGGCCCAGGTCAGGCAGCCTGGCCACTCCTATCTGCTGCCTTCCTGATGGGCTAGAAGGGAGGGCATCCCCATGTGACAGTTGCAGGAAGGAGCTAAGCTCCCTAGTTCCTAGGCTGGGCATCCGTAGGCATCAGTTCCCCCCACCCACCCCAAAGTCATGCCAGTCCAAAGCTGTGCCGCTGGGATCAGATCCCAGTGGTTCTCAGCTGGTCATGGTGGAGGCGCTTTTGGCCTGAGTGGGCGGGGCAGAGTCTGTTTTGAGTTCTCACCTCCTGCCCAGCCCAGGTCACTCAGTGCTGGATCCAGGTTAGAGTAACAGGGACTTGTGTTTCTATAACGAGGACATACAGGGCAGTGTTCTGTCACCCTGGGTTCCTGGGCAGCCATACCCCAGGCCTGCTGAGTTTGAAGGCTCTGCAGGGTGGCACGAGGCGATCCCGAGGCATTCCGAGCTGGTGCCCGCGCTGGCAGCAGGCCTCCGAGAAAGAGGCAGAGGGCATGGTCCATCCTCGGCCGAGTGGCAGGGTTTGGGTCCCGGGGTGAGTTCATGACCAGTGGTTCCCAGCTGGTGGCTGCTCGGTCTCTCCTGCTGGGCAAGGGCTGGCTGGGTGGCCCCCGGGGCTCCAGGCCGGGCACTACGCCATGCTGCTGGTGGAGCAGGGGGTGCTCTGGGTGCTCCCGATGCTGTGGTTGGTGCTACTGCTCTCTGAGGAGGCCGGGGCAGCCACCGCCACCACGGGCTCCTGCTTGCTGGGGGGACCTGGGGGCAGGGGCGGAGGTCAGGGCCCCGGCCAGGGCTCCCCACTCCCCCAGAGGCTTCGCTGGGCTCCCCCAGGTGGTGGTAGTAGAGGGGTCCTGAGCGCTCATGGCGGGGGCCTGGGATACTCACGTGTGTGCGAGTAGATATACCAGAGCGCGGCGGTGAGCAGGGCCCCAATGAGGAAGGCGCCAAAGGTGATGCCCAGCACAGCGGGCAGGACGAGGGTTTTGCCTGGGCAGTTGAGGGAGGGACAGCTACGGTCAGCACTGCTGCCTCCTCCCTGGCCCCCAGCCTGGCTCCCTGCTCTGGGACTGGCCAGGAGCAGAGGTTTTGGTCTGACTTCTGCCCCACTTCTGACTTCTGACCCACTGCCCTGACTTCCCTGAACCTCAGTCTCCTCACCTAGCAAATGGGTTCGTCACACCCATGCCCAGTACTAAGCTGTGGTTGCTATGATCACTGGAGCCAGACCTCCAGGGCCACGCCTCTGCCTCCCAAGGCTGACAGAGGTGCATTTTAGGGAGGCTGGATGGGTATAAGCGGAGTGAAGAGTGGGGCCTGGGAGGCCAGAGCCTAGCCCTCCTCGCTGTGTGACCTTAGGTCACTGCCTGCCCCCTCTAAGCCCTGTTCCGTGGTAGGGACGGGCAGGGCCCCTCAGAGGGCTCTTTAGCTCTGCTCTTGGGTTTCCCCAAACCCCATTCCTTCCCCGCTGCTGACTCCTGCGTGAATGTGGGCCGGAGAGCCTCCCCTTGGTCTTGAGTTCCTATCCATGCCATGGGGTGATTAACCCTTCTCTCCTGGGTGTGAGCTGGGGGTGGGCGCTCTATCCTGGCCAGGGTTGGGTGGCAAAGAGACAGGTGACCCCACCTGCCTCCAGTGTCAGGGATTCTTCTGCCTGGTGGGGGCCTGGGCCAGAGGGAACTAACCAAGGAGCTGGAGGGTGCTGGGCTGAAGGGGCATCCTCCACACCGAGGGCCTCAATTAGAGGCCAGCACTGCCCCAAGGTGCCCTCTGTCCCTGACCTGATGCTGGAGGCCCCGTCCCCCTAATGAGGTCGACCAGCAATCACGGGGATCAAGAAGAGCCAAAGACCTGGAATCCCGTCCCACAGGGTGGGCATAAACAAAGGCCCCCCCATCTAGAAGGCGCACCTGTGGATCCTACTCCAGGCAACAGGGAAGCCCCTGTCCTGCCCCCCTCCCAGGGCTGCTCTCTCTGGGGCCTTCCCTGCTATGAGCCTAGGCCCCCCACCTCTGGGCCATCCATCGTGCCCCACTCCGACCTCAGCCACTGGAACCCCAGAGAGACCCAGCGAGAGCTCACCAGACATGCCAGGGCTCACGACGTTCAGGCGCATGGCGACAGTCCTGTGGATTTTCTGCGGGGGGGAGGAGAGTGGGGTGTGGCACGACCTTTGAGAGGAAGCTTTTGGCTTTACTCCCTGGCTCTGCACCCGGGCGCGGCCCACCCTAGGGCCTTGACGCGGCATCTCATCCCACCACTTTCCAGCTGGGAGCCCTTGAGCAAGTCCTGGGAGATCCATGCTATGGAAGGGTGTTGGGGAGACACTCCCTGGCTGCTAATGGGCTGTTTCCTGTGAGCTCCTGGAAGGCTTCCGACTCCCATGAGGACTGTGGGTGCCCTCCGCGCTGCATCCGTTACCCGGGTGAGTGACTTGGAAAGATGAGCCTGGCTGGCCCAGAGGCCCAGGCTCACTGTGGCCTGGAGCGAGGGGGCCTGCCCAGGAGCGGCCCCAGGGGCCTCTCTAGGTTCATACAACCAGCGACCCTTCTGCGTGCAAGGCCCTGGCGGTGACCGCGTGTGCAGGGCTGAGTGCCTGGCAGCGGAGGGACACTGGGCGGTGAAGCGCTGCGACTAGTAAATGTGGCAGAGGAGAGAGCCGTCTCCTCTGCCCGATCCCTCTCCCCTGAGGTCCTCCCGTTTGCTGAGATTGCAATAGTGACCTTGCTTCTCGGGGACAGTGAACTGGTGACTGGGTTGGTGGTCGGACTGTGGGTGACTGACTGGGTGGGATGGAGGGGGGATGGTTGGATGGATGGATGGACGGAGGGAGAGACAGACAGGTGCAGCTACATATCCTACCAATGTCCAAGACACAGCAAAGCTATCAGAGGCTATAGGGTGGCAGAAAGGGGACCCTTGGTAGCCAGAAGCCACACGCCTTACCGTGGCTCTGCCCCTCACATCCTCCTGGGTTGTCATGTCCCTTCCTGAGACCCCCAGACCCAAAAGCCACCCTTGACCTCGGCCTTGGCCCAGGCTCCACTCACCTGATACCCAGACCCAAGACTCAGGGATATGGAGCAGTTGAGGATGCCAGCCTTGGGGGTGGGCACCATGTAGCCGCGGAGGAGGAAGCTGAAGCGCCTGTCCCCACGAGGGCTTGGAGACAGCAGGCTCACACAGCTGCCCTTGGCTGCCTGGCTCTGGATGAGTTCCACGGTGTCTGCCTCGGGCCCCAAATCCAGCTGGCAGCTGTCCAGCGTGAAAATGAGCTCAGGGATTGATGGAGACATGCTCACCTGCAAGGGTAGGCAAGGCGGACGAGGCATGGGTGGTCACTCTTAACCCTCCACCCTGCCTGCTCTCGTGAAATAAGCTAGCTTCGTTCTAGAGCTTCTGCCCCTGAGCCCAGATGGTGGGGCAGTCAGGGGCCTGCCCGGAGGAGGAGGTGACACTCCGATCAGTGTCTCGGAGTCCTGCCTTTTCTAGCTCTCCCTTCTGCCATGCGCCATGCTGGCTGGCTCCCTCCTTGCTCTGGAGAGTTAAGTTCTCATCTTCTCTGTGCTAGTGGTGGGAAGAAAGGTTCTGAGAAATTCCAAGAGCTGGCAGTCCTGGGAGGTCAAGTCCAGTACCTGCACAAAGCCCTGCTGCCCCAGCTCAATGGTGTCGGAGGCCTGGAGGAACTGCGGGGTGAGGTAGAGGCCCAGCTGGAGGGAGAGGCTTTCTGTATTGATGCACTGCACTTTTTTCTGCGGGAGATGCGACAAGAGCTTGGTCAGCCTGGGAGGTGCCCAGTCAGGAAGGTGAGGGGTGGGGGTGGGAGCAGGGGGGCATGGTCCAGAGGAGTTGCCTGGCCCTCATCCTCACCTTTAAGAACAAAACAATACAAAACAAAACAAAACAAATACTTATCAAGAACGCACTGTGTGCCAGGCCAGTGCAAAGTGCTTTCCCTGTGTCCTCTCAGGGACTGCTCACAAGCACCCCCACGGGGACCCTTTCTGGTGCCACTGCTCCCAGACACGACCTTGGGGCCCAGAGAGCTTCAGTGACTTGCCCGAGGCCTCACAGCCAATATGTACTAGAAGCTGCCTACACAAGGGGCTGAGAACATAACCCTCAACAGTGCTGCCCCCGTGGTACAGGAGGGGAGGCTGAGCCACTCTGGAGGCCCGTGGCATGCCAGGGTCAGGGTCTGAGTTTTTGGAGGCCTGCTCCCTCCCAGGCCAGAACGGGACCCCAGGGCCCTGGACCAGATGTGTTAGCACGGTGACTGCCCATCTCACCCGCTTCGGTGATGGGATTGACAGGAGGTTGACGATCACCTGTGGGAAGAGAGCCAAGGAGCTGGTCAGAGCCAGAAATGACCCCAGAGGGTGTTCCACCCACTACACCCTTCTTATAGATGGGGAGGTGGAGCCAGCCACGGCCACCCTGATCTTGTCTTCCTACGGGCACCACTCCCCCCTCTCCCCAAAGTCCCTCAAGCCTGGAAGATCAAGCAGGCACCTGAGGGGGGTCACCAGCTAGGCTGTTATCTTTCTTGCCCCAGCTCTTACCTCATTATTGATCACATTTTCTGTCACTTTCATGCCACAGCTGGAGTAGGTGCTGTGTAAGACAAACTGGTCACCTGTGTCCTCAGCCTGGCAGCTGGAGTCCCAGAAGGTCAGGCTGGTGATGGTGCACTTCAAAAACTAGGCCGGGGCGGGGGTGGGGGGCACCGTCAGGAGGCTCCAGGCTCCCTGGGGCCTGTCCCCCGCCACCCCGCACCAAGGACTGACGGTAACCCAGGGGTCCTGGCCATTCTTCTGGCCCCCTCTCCGCGTTTCTTAGATTTCATCATCCTACACCACTTAAGATAATACTTTTCCTGAACCTGCCTGGCTTTTATACTTAACTTTGTCTTAACCCATAAAATGTGAGACATCGTGGGTTTGGTTTCCTACTTATTGTTTTTCTTCTAATATAATATTAAAGTAAATGCAGAACCATTCAACTTTAAAAATTCATTTGAGTTCTACCTACAATCATCGCTCACAGCCCCAGGGGCGCTCAGACCGCACCTGCGTAGTCCAGTCTCAGAAGCTTAGACTCCTGGACCTGTGGACGGCACACTTCCTTCAAAGGGCCAGATAGTAAATGCTGTGTGAGGCTTTGCAGGCCATGTGGTCTCTGTCGTAATTACCCAACTTTGCTTTCATTGCCTTAAAGCAGCCATAGATAATATGTAACTATAGGTGTGGCTGTGTGCCAATAAAACTTTTTATTTATTTTTTAGAGATAGGGGAAGGAAGGGAGAAATGGAGGGAAAGGAACATCAATGTGAGGGAGAAACATCGATAGCTTTCCTCTTGCACGTGTCCTGCCCGTGACCAGAACTGCGACCCAGGCACGTGCCCCGCCTGACTGGGAATCGAACCAGTGATCTTTCGCTTTGTGGAATGACGCCCAGCCCACCGAGCCACACTGGCCAGGGCCAATAAAACTTTATTTACAAAAACAGGCAGTGAGCCCTAGTTTACCATCTCTTGTTTTCAAATCTTAGAATTTCACAGTCACACTGTTAGGATCAAAAGAATCTCAGAGTCTTAGAGACAGGTGGGCTGTTGGGGGTCCCACTTGAGTTCAGCTGACTCACATCTACTCCAGAATGCTGCCCCCCCCTGCCCAGAGCCACCCTAGGAGACACGAGCCCACCAAATAAAAACGGCTCTGCCCCGGGTGAAGCCCCAGCGTTAGAGGGCCTGGAATTCAAACTCTGTACACTGACCACTTTTCATAGGCTGATGAGAGGCTGCATGCCCTGTTCTTGGGGAAAATCTGTTCGGACTCTTTTCTTTGTGTTTTCCTCTATACAGACATATGTACTCAGAGGAAATGTGTGGATTTTAAAAATATATTTACGAAACGGCATCATACTTGTCCTTCGTGCTGTAGCTTAGTTTTCTCCCTGAACCATAATAAATCATATACATCTTTTTTACTCTACCTTTCTAGATCTAGCACATTCTTTTCAGTGCAATGTTCCAAAGATTGATGGGTGACAATGTACTCATCCAGGCCCCTTAGGGCTGGGTAACAGATGGGGCTTCACATATAGGCCCCATATCTCACACCCCAAAAAACTCCCACATGGACTTAATTAACTCCAGAGTTCAATGTCGTTTTAAAAATCCCTGAGAACACAGACGATTTGTCAAGTCTGCAGCAGCAAGATTTCCTGCCTCAGAAAGGTCAGAAGAGCCCTGGCTGGTGTAGCTCAGTGGATTGAGTGCCGGCCTGTGAACTGGAAAGTCACCGGTCGGATTCCCCAGTCAGGGCACCTGCCTGGGTTCCCTGCCAGGTCCCCAGTAGGGGGCGCTCGAGATGCAACCACACATTGGTGCTTCTCTTTCTCCCTCCCTTTCCTTCTCTCTAAAGATAAATAATAAAAAAAGAATCTTTTAAAAAATAATAAAGAAAGAAAGGTCAGAAGAAATCACAAAGGGGAAGACGGGCAGCTACAATGGCCCAATGTTTTCAAATATCCAAAACGCTAAAAAGCACTGTACCAAAAATGTCAAGAACTATATCAAACCGGGAGAAATTATTTCGGTCAGAATGAAGGACAAAGGGCCAAAATTTTCTTTCTTTGTGTAAAAAGCTTCTAAAAATCATCAAGAAAGATAACAGACCACAGGGATCCAGAGCCTTAGATTATTATCAGTCAATGTGGAGTCATGCTCACACTCGCTACTGCGCAAAAAGGTGGGAATGAAAACCAGAGCGGAATGCCACGTCCAGCCCCCACATGGGCAAAGGTTCTTTAAGACAAAAATAGCAGTCTAAGGAGAGGGAGCGTCACAGTGCTCTCGTAAATCAGCAGTAAAAATTGGAATCATCATTTGGAGAGGGGGGTTGTCAACATGTATCAAAACTTCCAGAAAGTTCAGTCACTTTGACCCAGCAGTCTCACTAATATGGAAATCTATCCTCAGAAAATAATCCCAAATTTAAAAAAAGTTTCATGCACGACATTTTCTGCATATTTATAATATTACAGGATTGGAAACGAGGTAAATGGATAACATGGGAGGAGGAGTTAATTAATTATGGCCAGTCAACATAATGGAATAGTATGTGCTCATTCAACGTGATACTAAGTTCATAGGTCAAAGTTCTAAAAATACATTAAGTGAATATAGCTGGAGACAAACAGGTACATCTGATTCCACCATATAAGACTTACACAGATAAAACATTCTAGAAAGAAACAAAGCAAAATGCTAGTAGCCGTTGTCTTTGGGTGGAGAGATTGAGATTTTCTTCTTTTCTAATTTTTCCACATTAAAAAAGAAAAGCCTGTGTTATTTTCGTAACAAATACCTTTGTTTTTCAATGAGGCAGAAAGTATTGTGTAGGTTTGCTAAGTGAGCATCAGCGCCACCTGCATTTTGGATGAATAATGACAACTACCTAGTAGCTACTGCGTGCTTACAGTGCACCACGCCGCGCCCAGCGCATCACACCTCATTTAATTCTCACCACCAGGTAGGTACCCTTTTCACCCCCTTTTACAAGTGGGAAAACCAAAGCTTGCGGAGCGATGCGACTCATCCCCCTGCCAGGGTTAGGAACGCAAGATTCTCAGGCTAGAGGAGGAAACAGCTGCCCACGTCAGCCAGGCTGGAGGGGTAGGGGTGCCCTTACCGAGATGATATCTTTCTTGAGCTCCAGAGTCATGGTGTCATTGGCGCACTTGGGCTGGAACAGGGTCATGAGCAGGTTCTGATCGCAGCTCTCCTTGGGAGGGGTGGTCTGGGCAGTTGTGGGTGAGGTTTGCAGCCCACTGCCTGTGGGGTAGCAGAGGTGGACCAGGTGGACAGTCATTGAGGGCTTTTTGTGCACTAGGCTCCAAGCGCGTCTATAGCTAGCTACTGTCACTGTCCCCATGCTGCAGAGGAGGAAAATGGGGCTCCCACAGGCTGACGCAGGCTGACGCAGCCTGCCGAACTCACGCAGCTGTGCAGGGTGCTCCCCACACCACGGCAACTGATCCGAGGAAAGGGCAAAGGAAGGCAGCGGGGCAAGGGAAGGGGGCTGGGGGCTCACCGCAGGAGCTGGCCTGGAGAGTGACCGCCGTGGCCAGAGGGAGCTCCACCAAGGAGGCTACCACGCTAGCATTGAGCCTCCGGGCCTCCCTCAGCAGGCCTTCGCGTGTATCTGGGAGCCCGAAGCCACTGATGTTCTTCTCTGGAAAGATCTTGAAGGAATATTTCCCAGTGGTCTAGGCACAGGGAGAGAGGCAGAGCAGGAGCCAGAGTCAGGAGGCCCAGAGCCTGGACTCGACGCCGCAGCCCGGCTGGGGCCCTGCCGCGCCTCCGGGCTGCTCCCTCCCCTGCTCTTACTGCTGCTTTTGCCTGGGCCGCCTCCCCTCGTCTACTGGCTCCTGTTGTCCTTTATTTCCGCGAGGGGGGTGCTTCTCTAGGAACTTCCCCTGACCCTGTGGACTGGGTTAAGGGCCTCTCTAAGGGATAGGGGAAAGGTTCTTGCAGGAGGTGGCAGCTAGGCGCCAGTCGGAAGGAAGAATAGGTAGCGCACAGGGGAAGAGGGTGGGGCCAAAGTATCATCATTTTGTGAAAAAGCTCAGGGCTGGGGCGCTGGTGCAGGGCATCTGGGTTCTCTCACGAGCCTTGGGAGGCCTGCGCGCGGCTCTCTGCGTCATGGAGCAAGGCTCACCAAGATCTGCATGTAGTGGTTGGCGTCGATGAGCCAGGACAAGTAGGGTGGACCCTGCAGGATGAGCACGGCAGGGTCCCCCGAAGTGCAGCTCAGCTCCACCTTCACATACACGGTCCGGGGCCTGCAGGGAAATAGGCCCCGGAGTCAGCGCCCGCCGGCGGGAAGGGGGGTTGGGCAGCGCTGGAGGGGTACCAGCCACAGCGGTACAAATCCTGAGGTCGGATAGCAGCCGCTGAGCTATTACAGGTGCGGTGTGGGTGTACGGAATGGACGTGAAAGTGGGCGGGGCTTGGGCTCATAGGGGCGGGGCACAGAGATTGATGAGAGCTACTATACTCTTAGCTGGCCAGGGGCGGGGCCTACGGGCCGGAGCGGGTACCCTTACCTGGCTTCGGGACCCGGCAGGATTCTCAGGATGTGTGCCTCCTTGTGACCGGCCACACCCTCCAAGCGGCAGCCCTGGACCAAGGCCCCAGCGTGTGGCTGCCATTCCAGTGTGTGGCCCATGTCCTTCTGGGGTTCAAGACTGCAGGAGGACGGTGACTTCGGGGCTGCGGAGACAAGCGCACCTCAGTCTCCTCCATGAGCAGCCTGCCACCTAACACAGAGAACCACCCTTACCCCCTCTACAGGTGGGGCAGGCAGCATGGAGCAGCCAAGAAGTGGGGGACATGAGAGGACTTCAGTTCAAATCTCCTCTCCACCACTTACTGCCGAATGACTCATGGCAAGTCCCTCAGGCTCTGTTTCCTCGCCTGTCCACACAGGGTTCATATAAGGTATGACCATGGCACCTATTAGGCATGAAGCCCTGCACCCACCAGCAGCTCACCCCTTTTGTATCTTTCTTGTAGCATTTACCATGACCTGAAATTAGGTAATTTATTTACCGGTGTACATGTTTATTGTCGTCTCCCCACCACAGTGTCAGCTCCAGAAGGGCAGGGTCAGGGTCTGTCCCCAGAGAGTCCCCAAATGCCTAGCCTAGGGCTTGGCACATAGTAGGTGCACAATACATAATATGAATGTGCTGTTCCTGGGAGTCAAAAAACTGACTAGGAGCAATTTCACATGGTTCAAACTAACATTTGGTGAAGAGGTAATTACTGCCCCAATAAAGTATTAACTTGCTGTATGTGACCTGGGGCAAATCACGTCCCTTCTGGGAGGCTTAGTGTCCACATCAGAGGAATGGGCCAGAGGAATTCAGATTCCTCTGGTCCTGAGCCCAGACCAGCTGCTGGGGAAGCTGACCTTGGTCCAGGTGGAGGAAGATGCTTTGGGGGTCATTCAGCTCAGCCACAGAGGCGATGGCCCCGCTTGCCTCTGCCCAGCTGAGTATCTGGTTCTTGGTGGTGATGTTTGGCAGAGGGATGCTGTGGACTTCTGTGGACTCTCGGAAGATGCGGTTGTGGTCCTGGGGGGACATACGGAGGCTTGGGGCGTTATTCCTGGGCCTGGGTCCTCGGCCCCGTGCAGAAGGTCAGGAGGCAAGCTGGGGAGGCAGCTAGTTGGTTGAGCAGAGGCAGCCAGCGCTAGGGATGCTGAGACTGGTGGACCTGAAGTCAGCCCAGAGCCCCCTAACTGGGGTACCCTCCCACCAGAGCCAGATCTGCCCCATCTCCCTGCCATACCTGGGGGGCTGGATAGATACACGCCTGTCCAAAATCACCCACCACCCCTCCCTAGTCACACTCATTTTATTCACACTTATGACATCAGGTGGCTACTGTCTGTTTTTCCTCTAAGACTCTAAGGGTCTGTGAGGGACAACTGTCTGCCTTGCTCGTCCCCACATGGTGCTCAACACATAGTAGGCACTGAGGGATCTTTGTCTGACTTTGCACCGGGTCCAAGGCCCAGCGCTCAGTATCCTAACATATCGGCTTCATCCTAACGCCTGGCACATAGGAAGGGAGGGAGGGAGAGAGAGAGGAAAGAAGAAATGGACCAATAAATGAATGAGTAAAAAGTATTTGAAACAACAAACAACAGAGGATATTATCTAATAAGAAACAGAGGAGTAAGCAGGACGGGTCCTCTGGATGGACAGGGACGGGAATTCGGGTGGCTCTAGCACCTCACTGCCCCCACTGCCCGGGCCTCGGGACAGACCCTCGTGGGCTGGGGCGAAGGAAACAGGGAAGGCTTCCTGCTGGAGGTGTTCTGTTGAAGCCAAAGGATTCAGAGGAAGCTGTTGGAGACTTGAACTCAGAGTTCCTTTGCATTCCATCTCCAAAGCCAGGGATGTGGCGCCGAAGCAGCACAACGGTCTCAGGCTACACACCCGGGGGCCTCCCTGACCGCGGAAGTAGGCAAAACACCACAGAATGGCCCGCCTCGCATGGAGCAGGGTTTTAACAAGGGGGCAAAGGGAGGAGCACCTGGGGGAGGAAGCTAGAGCATGACGGAAGGGCTGGGGTAGTGGCTTAGATCTGGAGAGGGTAGGAGGGCCTTCCCCTGCACCGGCCCTCGGAGTCATGGTCTGCAAAATGGGGATGTAATGGGGATTAAAAGGCAAGGTGTTTGCCATTTGTCTGGCACGGGGTCTGGCCCAGAGGCCCACGCCTCCAGCCAGGCTGTGGCCCCTATAGCGGCACCCAGGGAGCTGCAGGCCCAGGCCGAGAGAGGCTCCAATGGTGCCTATGCTACTGTCCCCCCTCCACCCCATATTCTTAACCCCAGGAGGAAGGCTGGAGAAGGTGTGGCCAAAGCCATAGCCTTTGTGTCCCCTGGGACACTTAGGGCTCCCAGTGGGCTCAGATCCCCTGCCTGGGCCTCCTCCAGAGAGCTGGGGATGGGAAAGGAGGAAGAGGAACCATGGCAAGGACTGGACCTTTAAGGGGCCTCGATTTCCCCCACTGGGAGCAGAGGGAAGTATCGAATGGGATCAGTCCAGTTCTATCCTCCTGATTGGCTCCTGGCACTTCCACCCTCCGGGGGCTTTCACGCTGGCCATCTCTGCCTGTCTCTGTGGTGTCCCTGCTGCCAGTCCGGGTTCTTCACCCCCCACCCCGACCCCACCCCTCAACTTCTCTCTGTCTCTAGGCCTGTCTCCCAGGCAGCCTGGATCCAGCTCTGTCTTTGGGTCTCTAGCTCCTTTCCCCCAACTCTGTCTCTGGTCTCTCAGTGTCTGTCTGTCCTTCCCACACGAACTCTCCTTTTTTCATTTCCATTTTTCTTTCTTTGCCTCTCTCCCTGTTATCTTTGCTGTCGTCTGCCCCTCCCCCCCACTCCCACCCTGCTTTCTCTGGCCATAAACAACAGCCGCTCACATCTGGGGGTGGCCTCCTACAGCCTTCCGCGTGGAAGAGGCAGCCCTAAACCTCCTCGCCGTGAGTCCCTGCTTTAAAACTTGAGTTTTTAAAAGAGATTTACCTTATTTATTTTTAGAGAGAGGGGAAGGGAGGGAGAGGAGAAAAACATCCATGCGAGAGAGAAGCATCATTCGGTCGCCTCTCACACACCCTCAACTGGGGACCAGCCCGTAACCCAGGCATGTGCCCTGACCTGTAATCAAACTGGTGACCTTTTGCTTTGCGATAAGACACTCAGCCAATTGATCCATGCCTGTCAGGGCTGCCTGTCAGGGCTAAAACTTGATTTTTTTTTTTAATAATTTTTTTCTCCAATGTGGGCCATGTTAATTAGAGCAAGTCTTGTGACATCAACAAAGTGCCCAGAACAAAATAAATGTCTCTCCTAATCCCACTTCCCAGCCATAACTACTGTTACCACATTGTTAGGTTTCCTCCTGACCCTTCTTCTCTGTACTTAAATATGTTCAAATACATGTCTTATGACTTTTTCAAAGATGGTGACAAGATTATTTTATGGGATTTCACTGAGTCCAACTCTCCCACTGGACAGGTGGGAAAACGGAGGCTAGGTGAGAGGATGGAGCTGGCCAGGGTCGCCCTTCCCCTGAGTCCCGTCTCTGGGTTTGAACTCTTTACCCCAGACCCTGCTGCCTTTTGGGTTTTCTCTGTCAGGGCCCCATGGGATTCACCAGGCAGGGCCCTGAGTGGCCAGTGTCTCGGCCGGGGGTTGGAGGTAGCACACTCACGAAGGCCAGGCGGAGCGGGATTCCGGGGGCCTGCAGCCGCAGAAAGACACTCTGGTTCGCGCCTAGGACCAGGAGCACCTCTCGGGGCTGGAGGCCATTTTGCTTGGACATGTTGACGGTCAGCTTCAGCTCTGACATATCCTGGGGTGGGAGGCAGGAGAAAGACACACACACACACAGATCAGTCCGACTAACATAGGCTCTGCCACCCAAGTCAGCAGCGAGGACCCACGTCCCATGAGCCTTCACTCTGCTCTCCCTACCCAGTCTGTCCACCCCTGCCTTCCAGGGCCCCACACACAGCACAGTGCCTGGCTCTCGGGACGTGCTCAGAAAATATTTGCAGAGTGAATGAAAGAGACTCGTTTGAGCAAATCCGAAGGCATAAGGAAAAAATTGGGAAGGCCTGAACTTCATTCAATGGCCGATCAAGTTTTATTGTTTCTATTGAGCGCCTGCTCTGTACCAGGCCTGCAAGTGTCTGTGTGACCCAGGGAGTCCCCTGTGCCTTTCCTCTGTCCTGATGCAGCACGTATCAAGGCATCGACTGCTCCCCAGTTTGCAGTATTCCTGTTGGTCTTATTAGTTTAAAGTACTAAAATGCTCATACTTTTGTCAATATACTATCATTACTTTGATATTTTATAAGAATGTGAAGTTGAGACAACTTATGTCTTGAGAGATACCTACTGCATTAAAATCTGAAATCGATCATGGTGTATGTATTTAGAATGCTTCCTGAAAAACGGTGACAAATAATAATGTCTAACACTTCCATAGTGTTTATTGTGTGCCGGGGCCGTTCTTTACCTATTGATCCCTTTAATCCTCACAACAACCCTAAGAGGTAGGTCACGGTTATTGTCTCTTCCAGATGGGGAAACAAGGCGCAGAGAGGTGAGGTTGTTTGTCCATGATCACGCAGCAAGTTAAGAATGGAGCTTAGGATGTAGACCTGGGCAGGCCTCTCCTCTCAACCGCTATGCTACCCAGCCACACTTTTTCTATGCCTCCTTCTTCCCAAGAAGAAAAGAGAACACAGCGATCCACCAGGGCCAAGCTTCGGTTGAAAGAATGTCTGCTCTGCTCGAAGACTTTCTGAACCAGAGGAAGAGAAACGCTCCGCTGAAACACTAACTCCAGCCGCTCTCAGAAGCTGGCAGTCTCTACCAAGGGGCAAAGCCTGACCCCAAACACCTCTTCCAGCTTTGCAAAAATGAGAGAAAGATTTCAAGATGAAGAGATCAGTGGAAAATTTTTTGATTTAACTTCTAATTGTCTCCTGGCCATGTCCCCAACTGATGTCATCGAGCCAGATGGAGTGTTTCAGCCGCTGGAAAAATCTGCCCAGAAATATTTCCGTTATTCAGTCATGACACCCTTTGTTTGTAAGTTTGCTCTTTAAAACAAAAGAGGAAATAATATTCCACTTTCAAAGTTTCGTGAATAACAGTTTGTCACTGGAGCGAGCTATTTCGGTTGCTTATTTTTGAAGAATTATTCTTATGCTAATTTATAGTAGAATGACTATTTGAAATTGATGTTTGTATAAGGTCCCATTTTTTGTGAATTAATGTTGGCTAATGGGTTCATAACTTTTGGTTTTTGAACTCTCTCGTTCCATCGATTTTTTTAAAATATGCATTCTAAACATTTCAAAATCAAATACTGGATATAATGTCATATTTTGGTAAAATATGAAATACAAATCTAAATATTAGAGCAGACACTTCGTTCCAGGATGGTGATCGCTACTTGGAATTAACCGAAGTGGAGGTGGATCACCTCTGTAGTGTGGAGAACGGCCCTGGGCACAGCCGACCTGCCAGAACTTTTGACAATGGACTCTCCCCAGATTCCCTACCTTGAGCGCGTGTGTCCTGTTCGCTTGAATAATCGGATACAATTGCACAACTCTGTATATATACTAAACACCACTCTACTATACATTTTAAGTGGGCAAATATTATCTCAATAAAGCTGTTTGATACGCAACAATTGATTATCAGTAATTTCCCATAGCTCCACCTAATCCACACCTGGCCTGTGTTGGGCATGTTTCCAGCGCCCTCACTGAAGCAGGGTCCGGTGTCCTCCCACTTTACAGATGCAGCAAGTGAGCCTCAGGGAGGGAAACCGCCAAGAGAGCTGCCGATGAGTGGCAGTCAGGCACCCGTGCGTGTCAGTCAGCCTGGTGCGAGGGTGGCCTGGACCTCTGGATAGCTCGCCTGGACTGTGTCCTCCTTCTCAAAGCTGCCTCATCTGTCTGTCCTCACCCAGAGGAGTAAACACTGAGACCTCCACATGGGACACAGATGGGCCCCGTGGGTTGGAGGCCCATCCTTTGCCCCTCGGTGGACGCCCACAGGCCGAGAGCACTGCAGGTGACAGAGAGAGAGCGCTTGAATATCCCTTCTTGCTGCTGTTCTGCAAAGGTCCCTGTCCCTCTGTGCCTCAATTTCCCCATCTGTGAAACAGGAGTAGGACAGTGTCGGGGCTCTGGATAAAGGAAGTCAAAAAAGAGAAGTGGAGGCCAGGGTTGGGTCATGTCAAGGGTGAGGGGACTTGAGACTGGAACTTTGGAACATTTGGGACATCACACTCAGCTCTTCTCCCAGAGTTCACACACCAAACCCTCCACTCAGTTGTCACAAGTCCCTCCCTGTAGATTTGGGGGCTGGAGGGGCTGAGGCCCAAAGAGGGGTAGCCACAGGCCAGGGCCACAGAGCAGGGCAACAGTGTGGACACTCAGGGAGGCTGGAAGCGGGGCTCCCTGGGGTCTCTGAGCTCCCGGGCCTAGCTGAGTCCATGCAAGTGGTTACCAGAAAAACCCAGTCCGGGTTTCCATGGCAAACATTTCCACCCCATGGCCCTGACTCATCGACACAGTCACTCACATGCGCACTGACTTCCCTCTCCCCTCCCAGCCCAAAGCCCAAAGGCAAAGAAAGGGGCCTGCCTTACCCCACACCCCCAAGCTCCGAGTTCCTGAGGCATCCTGGGATTTCTAAGAGCCTAGCGGGGGCAGGCAGGCCAGCCACCACTTAGCCCCACGCTTTGCAACCTGGGTCAGCCTGGGTCTGCCCCGGCCCCCACCCTGAATGGGTGGGCGGGAGACCATGTTTCTATTTTTGTGCCAGTGTCCCACAGATGCCATTGTTGGCCTGGCGGTCAGGAGCGGGAACGGGGGATTTCGGTGAGGAGGCCCTGAGCACCAGTAGCCACTTATAGAAAGTTGCTTCCAGCAATTCTTCTAGGACGGAGCCTCGGGGCTGCCTGCAGCTCCCACCCTCCTAAGGCCAGACTGGAGCCGGCCAGATTGGAGCCAGACGTGCCCCTGTCCACCCCAGTGGACTCAGGTGGCACACGCAGGCAGGGTGGCAGGGGAAGGGGTCAGGGCCAGACTAGCCTGAATTCAAAGGCAGTCTCAGTCAGTAGCCTGTGACCCTGGGCAGTCACGTCTCTCTGGGCCTCGGTTTCCTGATCTGGGAAATGGGCTGAACGACATGCCCACCTCATAGGCTTTTTAAAAAGTTTTTTTAATCCTCATCTGAGGGTGTTTTTTTTCATTACTTTTAGAGAGAGAGGAAGGGGGAGAGAGAAGCACCGCTTGGCTGCCTCCTGTATGCGCCCGTACTGCAGACCGCACGCACCAGGAACTGCGGAACGACCCGCGACCTGCTTTTTTTATCCTCACCCAAGGACATGTTTATTGATTTTAGAGAGAGGAGAAGAGAGAGAGAGACAGACAGACAGACATCAGTCTGTTACCTCCTGTACGCACCCCAACCAGGGATTGAACCCACCACCTGGGTCTGTGCCCTCGCTGAGAATCAAACCCGCCACCTTTTGCTGCACAGGATGATGTTCCAACTGAGCCACACAGGCCAGGGCCGCTTCATAGACTTTTGAAGATTCAGTGAGACTCTGCCTGCAAAGTGGTTTGTCCAGGGCCTAGGTAATTACAGGCTGCCCCCTTGTCCGGAGAAGCCATGGTTTGCGACCTGGGGAGATCAACCTTAGCGGTGGGCAGCAAGTAGCTGGAACTGGGACATGTCTCAGTCACACCACTCCTAGCCTCAGTCTCCCCATCTGGGTAGGATAGAGCTGGGATCGGTGTGGCTACTGGATTCTATCCTGCCTCCTAGAGGTTCCAAGTGTTTGACATCCGGGAGTCGTTATCTCCAGCCAAGCGGCCAGAAGAGTGGGTTTCCAGAACCCCCAGGAGAGATATGCTACTTTCCCCAGCTGAGGGCCCCTGGTCAGCCCATGTCCTCCCCATCCCCCCTTCATTTGCCCATCCAAGAGGTCTGAACTGGGACCAGCTAGGACCTCTGTGCTCTCGCAGGTGGACGCGACTTGTCCTTCAGGAACTTGGCAGAGAACAAGGCAAACACCCCGGAACAACCAATGACGAACAGCAGTGATGCCCCTAACCCTTTGGGGACGGCCAACCAGCAAATGTGCTTTTGTATATGTCCCCCGCTTCCTTCCATTATTCACTCATCTATCCGTCCATCCGATATTTATTCCCAGGCTGACCCTGAATTGGACACTGGGGATGCAACAGTGAGGGAGGAGATGCGGTCCCTGTCTAGCCTATCTGACCCCCAGCCATGCCCCTCCACCAGGCCTGTTCCTGACAGGGACAAGGGTACAAATGGCAGCCCATGGCCCTCAGCCCACACTGCTTCTCTTCACATGCATATATGTGGACCACCCATCCCAGGTGCCAAGCTGTGCCATGCCCACCCCCTGCCAATAGTCACCTTGACACCCTTCAGGTCGAGGGAAGCTTACACCAACCATGCAGTATCCACTCTTGAGGGTAGGGCAAGGAAGTGCCCCATGGCACTCTGGGAATAGGCTCAGTGCATTTGGGCAGGGATCTCTGGAGTCCTGGGGACCCACAGCTGGAAGAGGGCCAGAGGGGGCCACTAGATGTGCGGTCCAGGCAGGATCCCCCATTGCCAGGTCTGAGAGCACCACTGCCTTCCACATCCCTTCGTGACCTCCCAGGACATTCTGGGAGAATGACGGGCCCCTCCTGCCCTCCGCCTGCCTGAGCAGCCCTGCCTGCCCACCTGACCAGGTGTAAGTCAGTGCAAGAGCCCAGCGGGTTCCATTGGTGTCCGAGGAGCATGGTGTGCTCCCCGAGATCATCCAGAAGTGGGGTGAATCAGTGGCTGCCCAGCTCCGGCCTGGCTGTCTGGGGTTTGTTAGGAGGACAGCAGATTAGTACAGTCAGCCTGACGGGAATCGCTGAGACACCAGGCTGGTTTCCTGTCTCCGCGGGTCAGGATGTGACCCTGGGCCCCCTCCCGGAATCCAGGCTCCGGCCTGCCCTTTGGGGACCCAGCAAGATACAGCCCCAGCCCGGTGGCCCCCTTGTCTGTCTGTAAACCTCCCTAACACACACACATACTAAATCGTTCTTCCCTGAGGCTCTTGGCCGCCACAGTTCATCTGCCGCCCACGCACGGGAAATCTGAGGGTTCAGAGGCCCCGCGGGGGTGGGAGGGAAAGTGAGTCTCCATGCCAAGGCTTGGAGAAGGCGACCAGAGGTCGGGACGAATTGGACTGGCTGCTGAGACGGCTGCCACCCACACTACTGCTGCCAGTTCGTGTTTCTTACCCGTAGGCCTTTGCTCACGGGGTGCCCTCTGCCTGGAACGCCCTTGACCTCCCTCTCCATCTGGCTAGACATAGGAGCTGTTTCCCTAAAGCCCCCTTCCCTCCACAATCAGTGCTTGTCGTCCCGGGACCCACAGCCCCCCATTGCCAATTCCATCATTCAATACCAGGGCTGCTGACGCCCACCTCGGCCTCCCCTGGCCTGGGAGTGGCCCAAGGGCAGGGGCTGGGTCTGCTTTCTCTCAGTACCATCAGTGCCCAACTCAGGCTGGGCACGGAAGAGGCATCTGTCAAGGACTGGTTCAGTGGGGCTGAGGCAGGGGACAGATTCCATTCTTAGGTGCTGCTTGGGGAGGGAGGTCTGCCCAGGGAAACTACAGGTCCTTTAGTGTCACAGCAGTAGTATCTAGTGGCATCAGGGAAGCCAGGAGCACCCAGGCTGCGAAGCTCTATCAGTTGTCCCCTCTGAAAATGGATTCACGGCCCCTGCCTCGGCTACCTGATAGCGATAACTGATGTGAGGATACTCTGTAAACCGCTGTGCACTGGGCAAAATAAGGATACTTACAGGTGAGGCATGGAGCCCAAAAAGGGACCGTCATAGTAATAATAAGCATGGCTACTGGATAGCAAGCCGTCGCCCTGGGCCGGGCTGCACTGTCCCAGTGGGTGGCTTCTCACAGTGCCCTGAGAGGTGGGGAACTAGCGTCTCCAAGCTTCCCACAGGAAAACTGAGGCTTGGAGAGGTATTCCAAGGTCACGCAGCCTGAAGTTGGGGAGCCAAAATTCAGTTTGAAGGCTGTCTGGCTCCAGAGCCCAAGTTCTTAACCCTTGCCTCAAGGTCATACGGCGGGGCATCCATTTCTTCATTCATTCATTCAAGCATCCATTCATTCATTCATTTACTCAAATGTTCGACAGCTATTCGGCACATGCCAGGCCCCGGCCTGGGTTCTGATACTCCGTCATTCTCTGCTGAGGCCCTGAGCACAAGCAACGAGTGTCTGTCTGCGAGCGGGGAGAAGGAGCGCCCTCCGTGTGCCAGGCACTGGAGGAGGCCCTGGTCAGTGACAGATCCAGGACTGGAATCCCAGCTCTCTCCTCCACCCTCCTGCCCATTCATCCAGAGAAGCCATGGTTTGCGACCTGGGGTTGGGGTGGGGGCGGGAGTTTGGCAGCCCTGGAATTTGCAGGCTGGTTCCCGGAGCCAAAAGCCAGATGTTGCATGGACTGAGTTCTCTGGAAGAGGCACAGGCTGACAGGGACATTCTGTTGCCATGAGCTCTAGAATGACTTGCATTACAGTGGTACCCTGCCATGCCCGTGAAAACCCTCCCATGACTGTTGCTGCCCACAGGATAAAGACCAAACTCCTTAATATGATAGCAGGGTCTTTTCCATCTCCCCAGCTCTGCCCTGGGGTCAACTATAAGCTGCTGCCATAGCGAACCATGTGCTGGCCACACACGGCGGCCCACTTCCCTGCCTGTGCGTTCACTTTATCATCGGCCCTTCCCCTCCACCTCCTTCACTCAGTGAGCTCTTGGCCACCCGTACTGCTGTTGCTTCCTCCAGGAAGCCCTGCCCAATCCCACAGCAGCTAGGGTACCCCTGTCCTGCGCAGACCATGGGGGCCCCATCACCCGGACCCTGGCTGCCTGTCCCTACATCTGCCTCCCATAGGCCTGAGTACTTGGCAGGGGGTCTTCCTCTGACTCTGGCTCACTGTGAAATGATTAGGGGGGGGGGGGGTCCCCGTGACCCAGAGGGGGCACAGAGACCTGAACATCAGAACAAATAAAATGAGCTTACGGAGGGCATTCTTATTTTCCACATCATCACCAAACTTGAAAAAAAATTACAATGGCTATGAAAACCACATAACGTGTGTTTGGCACTATCTGCGGTTCGGGGGTTATCAAGGCCCACAGTCCTCATGGCAGGCAGGGCGGTGGGGAGCAGGCCCCCCGATATTGGTGGTCTGGGCACTGTCTTATCACCGCACAAATGCAGGGCAACTTAACAGTTTCAGGGGCAAGTTGGCCACAAGTTTACCCTGAGCTGACACCACTAAATCGCTATCAGGACTTGAGGCCACATCAGCCAGGTGTGGTCCCCAGCCCAGGAGAGCCAGATGCTGTCTGAACACTGAGATCCCGTGGGGAACCAGGTGACAGCCCGGCTCGGAGTCCCCAGGGATTTAGTGTGAACTCTGGCCTTAGACATGTTGCTTCACCTCTCTAGGCCTGCCTCAGTTTCCTCCTCTGGGAAGTGGGGGTAATAACAGACCGTAGCAGATGGGTTCTGGAGAGACTTAACGCATGTTAAGATCTTGAACTCACTTCCTGGTACAGAGTAGACCTAGCACAGTACTTAGCACATGCTAAACACTTAATAGATGTGTTGCTAAGAGGGACTTAGAAAATCTAAGTGGTGGACCTCAGAGGGGTTCTTGGGGGGGTTAGCAGTGGGGAGGGATGGCTTCTGACGCTGGCATCGGGCAGCTCCTTGCCAGATCACAGGTGTTTGGTGAAGGACACACCAGAGAGGGAGATTCGGACTCCACTGAGATAAGAAGCACTTTCTCCAAGTCCAAACTACCTAGAGTGGAGCTGTGTCCGCTGAGAAGCCCCCCATCATTGGCGGTATGTGAATGTCAGCTTACCCGGTCCGGTCCGCTGTCCACCTGGCTCTTCTCCTCTCAGTTGCCAACCAGACACAGCCCTTCCTACCTGGGTCTTATGGTGACATCCAGAGGACTGCGCCCGTGCTGGCCCAGAAATGCCATCCTCTATAGGCCCTGTGAGATACTTATGCCACCCTCCTGGCAGGGGCCCTGAGGCAGACTGACCTCACCATTCCAGGGACAGGCAGGAGGAAGATGCCGCTCATCCCACTGGCCCCGGGGCCTACCTCTAAGTCCCTACCCAACCCAGCCTTCAGGCACTCACCCTTGGGAATTCCATGAAGAGGACATGAACCTCGACGGTAGCATTGGGGACCTGAGCCACGCAGCCACTAGAAACCTGGCTTGTGAAGTATGTCACCTCAGGATCCACAGGCTGTAGGTCACAGCTGACTCTTTGTGCAAGACCTGTTAGGGAGGTACAGCCAGAGAGAAGGCCAGATAAGAACAAGGTGGTGACAATCACTCCCACTTTCCGAAGGCCTACTGGGCACTTGGCACTGGTTTGGGGCTTTAATGCATCTTCACAGCTACACCGCGAGGTGGATAGCATTACGTCCGTTCCACAGATGAAGAAACTGAGGCTCAGAAAGAAAAAGTCTGTTGCCCGAACTCACAGCGCTACTAGGTGCAAAGTTGATGGGTAAAACGCAGGACGCCCAATTGCATTTGAAGAAGTAAAAAAATGAATAATTTTTAGAGTGTACGTCTATCCCAAATATTTCATGGGACGTACTTATACTTAAAATTTTTTTCATTGGTTACCTGAAAGTTAAATTTAACTGAGCACACTGTATTTTACTTGCTACAACGGGCAACCCTACTTGTGTGGCTGGGCCCACACGTTCACACACCCAAGCCTGCAGGCTGGTTCATGCCAAAGGAAGGCAAGACGCTGAGATGGGAGACAAAACTTCCCCTCTTGTGCCTCAAGGAGGCCTGGAGGAATAGGCCGAGGAGAGCTGAGAGTCCCCTGGTCCCAAGGGACAGAGCGAGCCCAGGTTGGAGGGCGGCGGCAGGCAGGTCACGGAGCTGCCACGGGGCTGTCGGGAAGTGCGGGTCCTGAGGGAAGGCCATGGAATTTCACCCTGACCCAGCAGAGGAGGAAGAGGAAATGAGGCCCCTACACCTCGTCCTAAGGAATGTGCTTGGGGGGAAGGGGGGCTCCGGAGGAGGGAAGGAGGACAGAGAAGGGGAGACTGCTTGGAAGTGTGTGTCTCCATCTTGTCGCGCTCACTTCCTGTTTTCTTGGAGATCAAAGTTGGGCGCGGAGGGACTGGACACACGTCCAGCCGACGCCAGCTCCGAGCAGGGGGGTAGGGAGGCTTCTTCTGAATCCCAGGCTCTTGGGCCATGTCTTGAATAACCTGGCCCTCTTCCCCACCTTCCAGCTGCCTTATTGGGCTCTGGACCACCAGAGGTCAGAGAAGGACGTAAGATGGTTGCCCGGGCCGCGCACCACCTCCCAGCAGCATCTTGGGAAGGATAAGTTCAGGGCAAGGACATTTGGCCACCATGGGGACCCAGGCCATATGACTCCTTGCCCTGGACCCATCCTGTGTGCCAAGGACTCCAGAGTGCCTGGGTTATGTGGCATTTTGGTAAAAATCAAAGTCCTTGAATCCAGACTACGGGTCTTCGGTGAGCGATTTCACCACTTTGGGCTTCAGTTTCCTTGTCTGTAAAAGGACAGGAAGCATAGACCTTACACCGTCCGTAGAGGTGGTTGGGATGAGTTCACGAGAAAGAGCATCTGGTAGTTCCTTTTATCACTTTATTTGATTGACTCCAGTCACTGCAGAAGAACTGACTAGCTGGTGGGGGTGCAGCGAAGTGGTGGGACGGGGCAGCCTGCAGGTGAGGGGCCTCTGAGAGGGTCTGACGTCCCAGGCCAGCCAACCCCTTCGCCCCAGCATTCTCCAGGGCTGACACCATCTCCTCCTGTCCCACCCCCTTGTGACCCACCGAGCCCCTCAGAGCTCCCCACCCTCTCCCTTTCCCTATCAGTGAACACACACTTCTTGGCTGTTACCAAGTTCAAGCCCCTCCTATACAGATGGGGAGACTGAGGCCTGGAGAGGCGAAAAGTGCCAGAGTCTCACTGCACGTGGCTGACCGGGCTGGGCCTCAGACCCACCTCTCCCCATATGACCCAGGGTCTGGCCTGCAGATTAGCACAGTGGCTTCCTCCTTCCCTTCGGACTTTCCCTGCCCCCTCCCCAGACTTCCAGGAACCCCAGTTCCTCCCAGATTGCCGGATTGCCGGGGCCGCCTGGGCCACCTCCTCCATGCCGTCAGCAGCATGGGCCATTATGTAATGATCAGATAACAGGCCAGGCTGGGAGATCAGATAAGAGGCCCATTTATTTTGGGGCCTTTTCGAATCCTGGCCGCCCCCACCCCGCAGACGAGAATGGGGAGACAGGAGGGAGTATGACGCCCGGGGCCTGTCTCCTGGAGCCGGAGGCGGGCCCAGACAGAGCAGAAAACAATCCCCTGGCACCAAGGGAAGCTCCAGGGCCTCCAGGGACCTGAGCTGGAGGAGGCGCCACCAGGGGCCTGGGTGACCCGCTGGCCTAGTGAGAGACCCGGAGTCACCTTCCTACCTCTGCCTTCTGCCTCCTCTTCCCTGACCCATGAGCCCAGGGCCACCTTGGGGCTTTCCAAATGGCCACCTCTAGAGCCTTGGGAGGCCACCGATGATAATGGTCAAGAAAAGCAGCTCTGAAGTCTGATGTCCTGGGTCAAATCCCAGTTCTGCCTTTTAAAACGCTAGTCACCTTGAGCAAAAACCTGACTTCTCTGAGCCTCAGTTTCCCCATTCGCAAGACAGCTTCCATCATGCTCACTGGGGCCAGGAACTGTGTTGAGGCTTCACCGGAGTTCATTCGTTTGATCCTCACAGTAGCCTCCGAAGTGGATGCTCTTATTATAACCATTTGATACACAAGGAAATTGAAGTTCAGGGAGGTGCAAAAATTAGCCTGAGGTTACCCAGCTACCAAGTGGCAGGGCCCGTATCCGAACCCAGACAGCCCAGCTCCAGCACCCAGTACCCAGCACCCACTTCGTAGGCTCTGTGTCAGCTTAGCGAGGTAACCCACGTAAGAAGTCTGGTACCCGGCAAGTATTCTGTGATTATTATATAACACGGGGACGGATCCTTTATAACAGGGTCTTTTCTGTTTTTTCCTTCTTTAGTCACCCAGCCCCCCAGCCCCCCAGCCCCCCTCTGTTCCTCTCGGGGTTCAATTCTATCCTCACAGATTTCCCAACTCCCAGCCCAACCCCACCCCCTGGGCCTGGCCACCATCGAGGCCTCGACGCTCCTTTATCCGGTCTTTCCCATAACTCCCCGATGCCTTCAGGGTCAAGTCCACACTCCACGACCTAGAATGGAGTTAGAAAGTGCAGGGATCTGATAGACGCCAAAGGCTCAGAACCTGATTCTGCTGCCTTCCAGCTCCTTTCCCGGGGCTCAGTGTGCTTATCTGCAGAATGGGGACGGCAGTCACCACAGTACCTTCCCCAGCGAGCTGGTGAGGCTGTTGGTGAGGCGGCGCGGGCGCCGTGGTAAGCAGGCCCCAGGTGCATGAGGACGGCTTGGGGGCTGGCAACTGCACATGCGGTTATTCGTGCCCCGTCAGCGGGGAGAGGTGAGCTTTGCCTCCAAACAGACCTTGCTCACTGCCTCGGTCAAACCAATGGCCTTCCTTTATTTGACCACTTAGTCAACTCCTATTCATCCTTCAAAACCCTGTTGTGGAAATCTCCTCAGAACTGATCCAGTTGTGCTCTAGGTGGGAGGGTCTCTGTAGGTGCAGGAAAGGGACTGAACACCCACAGTGAGAAGATCTGGAAACAGAGACACCTTCAGCATCCCCCCAGAGGCAGTGTGGGGCAGTGGTTAGGTCCAGGGCTCAAGCCCCAGTTGCTCACATCTGGGCTGTGTTACTGAAGCAAATACCTTCGCTGGCCTGTGCCCCAGTCTCCTCAGCTGTACAATGAGGGTGACGGGATGTGTCTGCTTCACCAGGTTTCTGTGAAGTTCGGTCTGATAGTACACGTATCAGGTCTAGAGCAGCCTCTAGCATCCAGCAAGGGCTGAATCAAAGTTGGCTGTTATATTTGCCTCCTCCCGCCGCCCCTATCAGAGGGACTGAAGTGAGCTCAGCCCTGGATGAGGGTCCTCTTCAGCCTCTAGAGCCGTTACCCCAAAACCGGGGCCAGAGCTAGGAGGAGAGGGTCCAGGCCAGGGCCATCAGCTCTCCCAGCCCCCACACCAGGCTACCACAGGTGCAGACAAAAGAAGCTGGATTTAGGGCCAGACAGCCTGGGGTTGAAATCTGGACCTGTCACTTGCCCTGCGCCTCAATTGCCTCATCTATAAACGGGGTCTAGAAACAAAGAGCTGCCTGATGCTCTGTGGACCCAGAAAGGGGGGTTCCCTCCCTCTTACCCCGATTCCCTCTCAGGCCCTTGAGCAAATAGAGGGCCCGGCACTGACTCCTCTGTGACCTTGAGCGATGGGTGTCTCTTTCCCTCTGGCTCTTAGGGTCACCATCTGTCTGGCTGAGGTGAGAGAGAGAATTATTTTTTTAAGATTTTATTTATTTATTTTTAGAGAGAGGGGAAGGGAGGGAGAAAACCTCTATGTGCAAGAGAAACATCAATCAGTCACCTCTTGCATGCCCCCAACTAGGGACCTGGCCCGCAACCCAGGCATTTATGTACCTTGACTGAGAATCTAACAGGCAACCTTTTGGTTGGCAGGATGACGCCCAACCCAATGAGCCACACCAGTCAGGGCAAGAGAGAATCTTAATGGCCATATACCCACGGGCTTCAGGGACCCAACCTCTCCTGGCTCACACAGCTCCTTCTCCAAACCCTTTTTCCTCCTGGCAACAGGGAAACTGCCCCAGAATATAGCTTCTAAGACCTAGATATCTGTGGTCTCTGCCCTGTGTTGTTAGCCCCGCCTCCAGAGAATCCCAGACCCCCACACAGGTGGCCAGCAGCACAAGGACTCTAAGCCATGCCTCTGGCCCGTCCTCCAGAGAATGCTCATCCACACTGAGGAAACACTCTTTGATCCCAGCCACCCAACATGGGCCACAAATCCCAGCACCATCGTTTCTGGGACTCCTTCCAAGTGAAATACTACAAAATACAGGAAAATGCGCATGTACCAAAAATGTGCACAGAGGTGGGATTTATAATTAGCCCCGATGGGGAAACCACCTAAATATTCAACAATAGGGACTTTATTAGGCAAAAGATGGAGGGCACTTTAAAGCCGAGACTATTCCAGCCCTGGCTGGTGTGACTCCGTGGAATGAGTGCCGGCCTGTGAATGAAAGAGTCACCGGGTCGATTCCCAGTCAGGGCACGTGCCTGGGTTGTGGGCCAGGTCCCCGGGAGGGGGCATATGAGAAGCAACTGCACATTGATGTTTCTCTCCCTCTCTTTCTTCCTCCCTTTCCCTCTGTTTAAAAATAAATAAAATCTTTTTTTTAATAAAAAAATAAAGAAGAGACTATTCCAGAACCACAGTGGGATGGTTAAGGGATCCACAGGACAACACAGAAACCTCTGGGACGTAAGAAGTGTACATAAGATGCCCGAATGTGAATCCCCCTGCGTCAAAATTACCTTAAAAATCTAGTAAGCAATCTGCCCGCATGCTAACAATTTTTTCCTCTCTTATATGTTTTCTTCGAGGAGCAGACTAAAGTGAACATAAAGTTAAATTGCTTTTTAAAAATCTGTACATGCGTGTTCTTTAAAAAAACTCCAGCGTGAGAAAAAAGTATGTCTTAGCTGAAAACCTGATGCTTGAGAAAGGACGAGTGACCGTGGGATTTTCTCTGTGTATATTGTCATTGTTACTATTTTCTTCTTAAGGAAATGAATCGTTGCTGTTTGGGCACCTGACAGTGTGTCCCAGATATCTGTCCACAGCCGTGTAGGCAGCCTAGCGTTTTCTTGATAACAACTGCATGATATCCCGATGCATAATAATCCATTTAATGGGACCCTGGTTGCTGGACATTTGGGTGGTCTCTGGTTTTGTTACAGCGACCTAGGGACCATACACCTTTATAGAGCTGGGCAAATCACTCCCTAGGTCTGACTCCTGAAGGTTGGGTTGTTATTACAAGTATAGTTTTTGAGAGATTCTGTCAAGCTGTGTTCCCAGGAGGCTGGACCTGGTTTCGGATCCATTCGCACCTCCTCCTGCCTGAATTGGAATGCTTGGGTCACCCTCACACCCTACCCCAGACTAGAGAGCTGAGTTCCACGCCTTGGCCAGGCCCCCAGCTGCCCTCCATGGGCCTGTAAGGAAGCCGGGCCGGGTGGTTTGGAATTGGAATGCCCCAGGACCCTATGACCACTGGGGGTCAGTACCTGCTCACAGGAGCAGATCGATAAATTATCAGAGGAGTTTTTCCAATCAGCTGTTAAACACGGCTGTTACTAAAAATTAAATTTCATCAGCTTACAATGAAATAACTTGTATTTTGAAAAAGGTAATAAAATCAAATTTCTTATTTCCTAATTATTTTACTCCATTTCACTATTACCTGTGCTTTTGAGGTTATCTATATCTGTCGTATATGTGTGATGGAAATATCGAGAAGGGTCCCCTCCTGGGCATCTTGTACTGAGTCCGAATGAGTTTGGTGAGTTGGTAGAAATCAGCCACGGGGGAACATTTATACCACGGAAATTAACAAGCGCTACGCCCAACACCTCACCCCTGTTGTTAGTTTTTGCCAGCACACCACTGCCCTTGATCTTATAAAACCAGACCCCAAAGATCTTCCTGATCTTCCCCTGATGAGTGTATCAAGAAGAGCGTGTTATCAAGCCAGAGATGCGGGGGCTGCGGGAGAAAGGCAGGGCAGCTACTGCGGAGCTCGGGCAGGGTTCCCATCGAGCTGTGTGCACGTGGCAGGCCACAGCTCTCGCTTCCTATCCTGTAAAATGGGGTGATAATGGCAGCCATCTTGCAGGGTGCCCGGGAGCTGTATCGCCAGTGGTTAGGAACAGTATCTCCAGGGAGCCACGGGCCTGGGGTCAAATCCCTGCTAAGTCACTAAGTGTCTGAGGCTCTGTTTCCTGTCTATCAGTGAAGCAACTGCGAGAACTTGAGAGACCAAGGATTGGGGACTTTGAAATGCTGTGGGGGATAGGAGATCGGGCAGGAGGGGAAGGCTACCTTTGCTGCGCCACTTCTCACTGTCCCCGGATCCTTTAGGGCAGGGGTGTCCAAATTTTGGCATCTCTGGGTCACACTGGAAGAGGAGTTGTCTTGGGCCACGCATTAAGTACATCGCGACACATAATCACAAAAACAAATCTCGTAATGTTTTAAGTAAATGTACGATTTTGTGTTGGGCCACATTTCATAGCCACCCTGGGCCGCATGCAGCCTGTGGGCTGCGGGTTGGACACCCCTGCTTTAGGGAGCTCATGGGTGTGCCGTGGCTGAAGCGGCATCCACAGGGCCATCCTGTGGCTCCAGGTGGGTGCATCCACAGGGCACAGCAAGGCCAGGGAAGTAGGACAACGGCTGGGAGGCCTCAGCTGCTCATGACCCCTCATCTGGTCAGCTTCGGAAGGCAGCAGACGCCATGACCCCCTGGAAAAGCCCCCAGGCTGAGGAGCCCCCACGGAAGCCCTGGTCTGGGACTGTGCCCCCACCCTGAAGGCTTCCCGGGGAGCAGCGCTGGGGCAGTAGCTGGGGCAGTGCTGCACTGAGAGGGCCCTGGGAGCTCCTCCCAGGATTCAGGGAAGGTGAGGGTAGAAGATTTAAAGCTAATCATAAAACAGCAACAGTAACAACACGGAAGCAACCAGCCTGCCTGAGATCTCTCTCCACAAGCATTGCCTCAACACCAGCCTTCCCGACAGCCCGCGATGAGTCTGTTACCATCCCCACTTTGCTCAGAGGCCGGAAGGTCGTTCCCCAAGATCACGCCACAAGGAAGTAACCACAACCTAGAGCCCGAGCTCCAAACGTGAGGCCTCATGCTCTCCTTCCCACCCGCTCCTCAGATGGGAAACATAAGGCCCAGAGAGGGCAGAAGACTCTCCCAGGGCTGCACAGCATGCTAGGACCTGGGTTTCCTGGAGAGAAACTAGGAGGACAGAGACCAGAGGCCAGGGTTAAGGTAAATAACTCACCTCTGTTTGGCTGAGACTTTGAGGGCTGAAAGTTCCTGGTCCTGCCAAACTAGGATGGTTAGTCCCCCTACGGCTGTCCAACCCCCCCCAGGACAGCCCCCCTGCGCATGAGCTTGGGACAAGAAGCCTAGTCTCCCCACCCCGGGTCCCTGAACACCTACTTGTGGGGCTGAGGCTGCACACGGCCAGCAGCAGGGCCCCGGCCAGGTAGAGTGTGCTGCGGTCCATGCTGTCCACCTGGGGCTCTGGTCGCTGGGCCTTATCCGGTGTCCAGGGGCAGGGCTGCAGGCAGGCTTGGGGGCCGGCGTGGGCTCGCACGGGGACCCAAAGGGAGCAGGCGACCGGAACGACGTTGTCCCTGCTCCAGCCTTCTAAGGTGGCGGCCAAGTTGGTCAGGAGAAGTGGGCACAGGGCGCAGGGCCGGGCCGCGGGTCACTGGCTGAAGGATGAGCGGGAAGGGGGCGCTGGGCTCGTGAGGGTGGCAGCAGTCCGTGCTGCAGACGGAGGCTGGGGAATGACCGGCAGTGGTGGGGAGCTCCTGGCTCATCCAGCCAGGCCAGGGAGGCAGGAAATGCGCTTCCTTAGAGAAGGGGCTGGGCCAGGCGGCCTGCCAGGCGGGAGAGGAAGTGCCATGAGCTTTGTCGCTGGGTGGGGGGCCCTGGGGAGGGGGAGGCAGTGGGGTGGGAGGGCCTAGGCCCCAGGCTTGTCTCCCTCTGCACCCCACCCTCCCATCCCACCCTGTCCAGGGCTGGCTGGAGTCCCCGGGACGGGGAACAGGTGAAAACAATTACCCTAGCAGCCCACCAAGGGGACGTTTCAGGAGACAGCCCCTGGCCAAGGCGGCCCACATGGAGCTCACAGCTCCATGAGGTCAGTGGCCCCACTTTGCAGATGAGAAAAGAGAGGCCTAATGAAGTGAGATAATTAGCCCCAGAAGATAGTGGGGCTGGGATTCAAACAGGTCTCACTGGGCACCAGAGCGGGCTTCATAGCACGACACTGGTTACTGTTGTTTCCTTGTTTTTCAGGCAGGGAAACTGAGGCCCAGCATGGCGCACGGCACGGCATGGCAGTTGGCGCCGAGGTCTTAGGGCCCACAGAGAACAGGGGACCTGCCCTGAGACACACACTTTGTATCTGTCCTGTCCATGTGTAGAAAATGCTTCAGGGACAAAAGACAGCCCCAGATGAAAGAAGGATGCACGTTGAGGGTGTCTCTGAAATCAGATGGCCCAGGGGTCAGTACTCTGCCCCGCTCACCCCGAGCTGTGATGTGAGACCTTGACCAAGTCCCTTCTGCCTCAGTCACCTGACAGGTGACCTCCAGGGACAGTGGTGCCTTCCTCACCAGGCTGCTGTGAGAGTTCAAGCTCGGAGCCCTACAGTGCTGAGCCCTGGGACTGGCACACAGGAAGTGCCCCCCGCCCCAGCAGTGCTCTCTGAACCTTGGACACGATCCCAACCCTGTCCCTTGTTCATTCTGCAAACAGTAAGTGCCAGCTCTGTGCCCACCATGGTGCTAGTCATGGGTAGCAGCTAGGATCCGGCCCAAGGGAGTCCAGAGGAGGGAGCCTGTGCTGCCTGGAGGAGGTAGCATTTAGGACCAGGCTTTGAAAGACTGGATGTGTGGGGGTGGGGTGGAAGAAAGGGGTGAGGACAAATGGGTGTGGTGGGGACAGGGAGGGCTGGAGAGGCAGACTCTGGCCTTGCTTTGGGAATGGGGCCTTGAATGCCAGGACTTCATGCTGGTGGGTCACGGGGAGTCACAGAGGATAACAGAGCAGAAGGAGCTGGCAGAGCTTGGCTTCGAGAAGACGAATCTTGATGTGTGCTGGCAGGGCCCACAGAGAGGATGGAGCCAGGGGGGTCTTTCTCTTGACACTTGTCCTGAGTCACAGATGGAGAGCTCATGGCCCAGAAGGGCAGAGAAGGCTGGAGGCCTGGCTGCCTCCGGAAGGAGTAGAGCAGGTGTGTGTTACCAGGGCAGGAGCTGACTCGGGGGCAGGCGGGAAGGGCCAGTGTGGCTCCTTGGGTGGGGACTGGGGGAAGGCTCGTTTGCCCAGCCCTGCAGCTGCACAGCTAGTTCCTGACCAGGCGTAGGTGTGGGGTCATGGGAGGCTCCACCGTGCCCAGCAAGCCAGGAAGCCTGGGATGGGGTGACAGAGTCCCTTGAATGTGGCAGGTCCTCTGCCTTTTGCCGTGGGTATGGAGATGGGGAGGTGGGTACCACAAGGAAAAGGGTGGCCTCAATGGGGGACAATGGGGGTGGTTGTGAGGTTTCCTCAGCGCCCGCCCCCCCCCCCCAACCAGGGATAGTTAATCCAGCCCCAGGGGCTGAACTCTCCCAGTGTAGCAGGCCCCGCCCTAGGCGTTCACCTTATCAGTTCTGAATCCTCACAGCCACCTCTGGGGGCCAGTGCCATTAAACTATTTACAGAGGAGGAACCCACAGCTTCTTGAAAAGTGAGAGACCCCTGGGGTGGCAGGTAGAGGCTCCAGGGCTGCCTCTTTCTGAGCTCACCTCCTTCCCTGCTCCTCCCACCTGATCTGACTATGAAGACAGACATCACAGAGGCTATGGGTGTCTGGGACGAGGGGGATTGTTGTCCAGAGTGGGTGTTGGGGCACCTGGGGCTATGACAGGGATCCCATAAGCAGCTCTTCTCCCACCTCCCTCCCTCCCACCCCCTTCCTTCCATGCTGCACGATCTGTCCCCATCCGTGTTATAAACAAGGCCTATTGGGTTCTCTAGCAAGCAGAAGAAGCTGTGGGTGGACACGTGGAACTTCTAGGAAATGTCCAGGGAGGGGAAAACCTACAGGAGCCACAGGAGGGCCTGGGCCTGCCCCCAGAGACCCTGTAGAGGAGGGAAGAGATTGGGGGTCCCAGGGGTGGAGAGGAGGTCACCCACACCACGCACCAGCGTGAGTGGGGTCATGTTGTGCAAGTCTCTTCCCTCGACTAGAAGCCCCTTGAGGGCAGGCACGGAGCTCAGGACCCTTTGACTCTCAAGATGTATTTATCGAAAGCATGAAGCGCCCTGGAAGGGAAGGCAGGGGCAGGGGCCACGGAGGCATAGGGAAATCCAGGTACAGAGGGGGAGGCCTTGCTCCCGTTCCCCGGTGGGAAGAGGCCACTTCCCAGGCGGGGTCACCTGTCCCCAGGAAGCTTGATGGTCATGTGGTCTCACAGCTGGGGACAGACCTTGAAGTAGTTGTCTTCTGTTGCCTCCCAGCTACACTCTCTCTCCTGATGGGCCTACCTCTCCCCCACCCTCACCCCTCAACCCCGAACGGATAGAGAGAGGGAGGAGGAAGAGGAAAAGGAGGACTCATTCCTCTGGGTCCTTCCCTGCAGGGTCACTGCAAATTGGTGGCCTCCCTCCGCTGAAGGCCACGACCCCTCCACATGGCCCTTCAGGCTGAGCATGGTCAGGGTCCCCGCTGTGACCAACCCTGGGGCTCAGCGTTGTCCCTTATCATTTCCCTACACCCTGCCCACACCTGTGTAAACAGACCCTTTATTAAACTCTCCTGAATCCCAGCGGAATGTGCCATCTGTATCCGGCTGGGGTTCTGACTGATACTGATGCTTTCAGGCACTGCCTATCCACCCTCCAAAGAGACATGTGGCCAGGAGCCAGGCCCCATGCCTGGACCCTTCAGTGGGCAGGTGCACCAATTCGCGTCTTCCTCCTCCTGGCTGGCCAGGAAGGCCAGGGCTGCAGGAAGGGACGGAGCACGTCCACCCTGGCCACTGGCCACTGGAGGAATTTTAGACAGCCCCCAGGGACCCCCCAGGCGGCTGTCCGTCTCCAGCTCGGGCCTGGAGCCAGGGGCTGTGGAGAGCACGGTCGGATCCACGCGGGTGGGCGAGGCAGAAAGTGGGTGCAGAGGAAGCACCGGCTCTGCCCTGAGTAGCCTCAGGCAAGACACTTTCCGGCGTCTGGGTCTCAGTTTCTTTATCTGCTCCATGGGAGGGCAGCCTGCCGGGCTGGAGGAGCTCCAAGCCCAGAACCAGAATCAGAGTCTCTCCCCCATTCCCACACTTGCCCAGCCCTGCGCCAAGTGCCACCTCACGGCCACCTCAGAAAGCTGAGACTGTCATGTCTCCATTTCACAACAGAGGAAACCAAGGCTCAGATGTGCATGGCAACAGGGCTGGGGAGGAGCAGAGGATAATTCAAATCCGGGTCTCTTTCCTCCTTTGGCTTCTAGAACATTCTGATCTGGTTTTCTGCCCACCTTCCTTGTCGTCTTATCTGCCTCCTCACTGGTTCCTCCTCATCCTCTCATGCTTGGTTCCTGGGCCTCTTCCCTTCTCTGTTTATCCTCACTCTCCAGTCAGGTTTTCTCAAACCTTTGTGACCACGATGACATCCTGTCCCCGAGACTTGGGCTCAAATAACCGAAACGAGGTTTTGTGAACTGATATATATCCTTTGCTGTGAATCCGCCCTGTTCCATTTTCTTTCAACACTGATCACAAGCCGCTCCATCGATTTCACTGCCCACCAATGGGCCTTGGCCGTAAAACAATCCCCTAGGTGCTGGCACTCAAAGAGTGGTCTCAGCCCCCCAGGAGTTCCTCTCAGGCCCTGCCCAGACCTCGGACCCAGAACCTGCATTTTATCAAGCTCTCCGGGGCATTGGCATACACATTCAAGTTCGAGAAGTGTTATTCTCGGCGTTCTTAGCCAGGTAGATAGCTTTAAATACCATTCATACACTGGCGGCTCCCAACTTCACATTTCCAGATCTAAAGCTTCGGCCAGAACCCTCCCCGGGCTCCAGCCTCCTGGAGGCCTAACAAGCGGCTCAGACTTCGCACGTCCAAAACTAGGTCTGGGCTGTATTCCTTCTCTGCCCGCTGCTCCTGCCGCAGTCCCTCATCTCAGACAATGACAGCTCCCTCCTCTTGTTGCTCAGGCCTTCAGGTTGACCTTGACTCTCCCTCACACTCCTCATCTGGCCCACAAGCAAATCCTGTCGGCTGTTCCTCCAAATTTCCAGTGTTTGTGGGGTTCCCACTACCCCACTGTGATCTCCCTGGTAACCTCCAGAACCTCTTGGAATATTGCAGTCACCTCCTCACTGAGCTCTCCTTGCTTCCCCGCTTGTGCCCAGCCCACTCGGTACACGGTAAAGGGAGCCTGTTAAGCTAAGTCAAGTTCCATGCCTCCTCTGCTCAGCACCCTCCATGGGCAATGCGCAAGCAACCTTCTCACTCATTGTAAAAGCCAGAGCCCCCCAAATGGCAGGAAGGCTCCCCCACCCCCTCACCAACCTCACCTTCTGCTCTTACCCCCTAGCTCCCATGATCATAGCCACATGGCCTTCCTGCTGTTCCTTGAATGGGCCAAGCACACGTCTACCCCAGGGCCTTTGCACTTACTGTTCCCTTTCCCTGGAACTCCCTACATACCCACAGGGCTTGCTCCTTGCCCTTTAAGTCACAGATCCAAATGTTACATGGTCAGCGAGGACTTCCCTGAGCATTTAATTTAGAACAGCCCCCTACCTGCATCACAAGTGGCCCCTGGGGCACACATCACCATCTCACATACCATATATTATTTATTTTATCTGTCCCTCTCTTTCTAGAACAGAAGTTCCAAGGTCTCATTGCTTAGAATAATACCTGATCCATGGTTGGCATTCTGTCAGTGGTTATGCAATACATGAACGGGCTTAACCACTGGGCTACACAGCCTGAGGTTTCATGGGCTGTGATTCTGAGTCCCCAGGGTGTTGGGGGGGTATTCTGAGCCCAGGGACAGGGTCTTTGAAGAAGGGGAATGAGTCCTCTAGGGGATAGGGAGGTCACAAGAGTCAGTGGTCCCTCCAGACTCTGTTCTGGAAGAAAAAGCCCCTCAAAGCCTTCCCCTCATTACCCAGGGAATGGGTCTGGTTCTTGCTACCCCCAGGTCGTATTGGCCTTCCTGATAAAACCCACTCCCCAGGGTCCGAAGGACTCATGAAGGCCACCTGGGAGGCATAAGCATTCCACCGGGCCAGGAGTCCAGAACCTTTGAGTTGTAAGGGCTCTGAGTTCACAGAAAGGGAAACTGAGGCTCCAAAAGGTGAGAGACTCACCCAGCACCTTATGAACCTTGGTGGGCAACACAGGCAGGAGACCCTGCGCTGGAACCCCAGGTGGATGGCAGAAGCAGGAGAGGCGGGCGAGGGTTTAGCCCTGTTCCCCTGCCTCGCGTTGTGACTTGGGGCAAGCGCCGCAGCCCCTCTGAGTCTGCTTCACCGGCGAGGAAGCGCTGTGCTGGCACGCCGCGCAGGTCCAGTAGGGCTCTGGCCCCCACCCCTTCAAAGCCCCCCCACCGTGGAGCCGGCCAGGCCTTCCTGTTTACTCAAGGCCCCTCTCGCGGCTGGGAGGCGACAGCCTTGGCCTCTTCTGCTCCCCACTTCCTTCCTCTCCCACTTCAGCGCCTCCGGCCAGGCCCTCGGGGCCCCCGAGGCCAAGACTTAGGGGCACGGAGCAGTGGGGCCATCTGAGGCCACCGCCCCAGAGAGGCTACCTAAGAGTACTCTCTCCCTCTGAGACCCTGAGATTGCAGAGGTCCTATGCCATTCCTCTGGCTGGTTAGAATGTTCCGGCACCTTGGGACAAGCCATTTCCTGGAGTGTCCCTAGAGACATGAAGTCTATGACAGCATCTACTATCCCGGATCCGACACCACGCCCACCTCTCAGCCCACCAGTTAGGGGACAAGCACATGCTGACCTTACAGGCACCCCCTCCTCCCCACCTTTCCCCAGGATCCCGCCTCCAGAGAGCAGGTTCTTTCTGAGCTACCCAAGCTGTGGGCCCCTGACCGGCAGTGGGGGTCTCGCCACCCAAACCAGACCTGCTGAATCAGAACTAGCTTTTTAACAAGACTCCGGGGAGCTTTGTATGCACTTAAAGCCAGATTGCTGCAGATCTGACCACCCTGCCTCGTTCTAAAACCCTCATGAGCCCTCGTGAGATAGCTCAGTTGGTTAGAGCATGGTCCCGAGACACCAAGGCTGTGGGTTCGATTCCCCGTCAGGGCATATACAACAAACAATGAAAGAGTGCATAAATAAGTAGAACGAAAAATTGATGTTTCTCTTTCTCTCTCTCAAAAATCAATCAATAATTTTTTTTAAAAAACCCACAAAACTCTTCATGAGCCTATTAAGTATTCTCGTCCCAAAGGCTTACCCGAATCTCTGAAGCCTTTACAATTAACTTCCAGCTTACAAGAAATTCAGGGAATGGAGGAACAAGTTAAACAACACCACAAGGACGTGACAGACAAATCTGGAAGGAGGAATTTTCTGCAGGACAACCAGTCCCTCCACGGGTCAATGTCATAAAAAGAGGGGGAGAGTCTTTGGAGGTTCAAGTCTGACGGGCACCCACAAATGCAGCGTGTGGTCCCCGATTGCCTCCCAGTTTGAACAAAGACACGTTTGGAGGAAAAGTCCATGTGGACAGATTATCATCTATTATCATATCAGTGTTAAATTAGTGTCATCAAAACTCGGAGTTGTGGTTATATAGTAAATGCTCTTATTAGCGAGTCATACTGAAGTCACACTTAAGGGGTGAACTTTTTTTAATATCTGTAATTTGCTTTAAACTAGCTTGGCAACAGTAAAACCACAGCGAAGGAAGTATGGAAAACATTCACAATTACTAAACGTTAGTGACGGGTATACGGGTGGTCATTATATTATTTCCTTCAATTTTGTTTGTTTGAAGATTATAAACAAAACTCTCTAAGCCTCCCATTGCCCTTCGGGGAAAGACTAGACACCTAGGTTGGCATTCAAGGTCCTGCAAACCTGGCATCCATCACTTATCTCGAGCTAGGCGCCCCCTCCAGCCTGCATTCCAGCCCCCACTAATGTCTCAGCCCTCCCCCGACTCGATTGTCCTCTCCGCCTCTGCAGCTCTGCAGGGTTCTTCCCTCTGCCTTTTCATGCCCTCTCTCTCATGGTGAAGTGAACTCTAGGTATCTTCGGGGCCCCACGCCAGGGCTCCAGGTCAATGGGCTTTCTGAGCTCTGTGCACTGAGCTGCCCAGAATTGGTCTAGGTTGAGTAGGTCTGATGGAATTTTGTGAACATGGGTCCCTGCCTCACCCCAGGAGTCACATCACAGTGGGCCAGGGCTTAGGAGCCCCTGTCCCGCCAGCATGGCCGGTATCCTAGAGTGTTGCTGAAGGAATAAACGTGCATGAAGGAGGTCCCCAAAAGAAGGTTTGTAGGGGTAAGTAGTAGTTACTGGAGCTTTTTAAATTTTTATGTTTTTTTAAAAAGTTCTCAAGCTTTTTTTTTTTTTTTTTTTTTTAATGTGAACAAAGTGATTCTGTGGTGGAAGACTTTGGGTTTTCATAAGTTGGGACACACCTGAATTCGTGAAGCTGTAATAAGAAAATAAAAATAACGATGAGACTTCCAGTCAAGATGGTGGCATAGGCAGACCTCTTCGCACAACCACATCAAAATCACAACTAAACTATAGAACAGCCATCACTCAGAACCATCAGAAATCAAGTTGAATGGAAGTCTGACAACTACGGAATTAAAGAAACAATATCCATCCAGACTAGTAGCATGGGCACAGACATGAAACAGTTGGTCCCTCACCCACATGTGGTGGATATAAATTTGGGAGGGATATCTCGGGAGCGAGGAGTCCCAGCCCCACACCAGGCCCCCCAGCACAGGGTTCCAGTGCCAGGAAGATAAGTCCCCACAACTTCTGGCTGTAAAAATCAGCAGGGACTGAGTTGGTAGAAGAAACTGCTGGAGCTCCAAGCAGTTCCTCTTAAAGAACCCACATACAGACTTACTCAGACTCACCCCCTCTGAGCTCCAGCACCAGGGTAGGTGCTTGAAAGGCACCAGTGGTATACAGGGAGAGGTTGAAGTGTCTGGCGTCAAGTTGAGCAGAAGCCATTGTCCCTTTTCTAAACCATCCCCACATAGAGCTGGCAAGCTGATGCCATATCTGAGACTCCATCAACCTGGCTAATTCTGTTTGACCCGCCTTGGAGATCCTCAGAGACTCTGCTCCACCCAGTTTATGGGCCCATCCAAGCTGCTTTTCCATATGAATGGCTGGTCTTGGCTCATGCTTCACAACTTCCTAAATCCTCTCAAATAAGCAACAGCTGGCCTCAGTGAGCCCTAGGCCCAGCATTAGCAGCAGTTAGCCTAGATTCATAGCTTGGCTTCACCTGGGAATCTCCAAGCCCAGTACAAGTAGCAGCCGTCTCAGGTTGCTTTATAGCTCAGGCAGGGTGACAGGTGGGGGTTGACCTTGGCCTGCACCACCTGGGAGACCCCAGGGCCAGGGCACCCAGTGGACAGCCCAGACCACGCTGGAGCCCTACCCCTGCACAGCTGATTTTCCAGGGAGGGTGGAGGTTGATGGTCAGTGGTCAGAGCCAATCTTGACCCTGGTTGGCCTAGGTAAATCCTTCCCATTGATCTGCCGACAGTAACCAAGACATAACTACAAGAGGAGCGTGTAATCAGCCCACATGAAGGGCTTGCCTCGAGTACCCAGCCTGGGCGACGGGGGAGGCTGTGCCACTGAACCCGACAGGACACCTTCTACATTGGCCACACTACCAAGACATGGAGTCAAAGCAGCTCTACCGAATACATAAAAACAAACACAGTGTGACTGCCAAAACAAGGAGACAAAGAAACATGGCTCAAGTGAAAGAACAGATCAAAATTCCAGACAAAGAGCTAAACAAAATGGAGATAAGCAATCTACCAGATGCAGAGTTCAAACCATGGTTATAAGGATGCTCAAGGAACTTAGTGAGGACCTCAACAGCATAAAAAAGATCCAGTCAGATACGAAGGATACATTGATTGAAATAAAGAACAATTTACAGGGAAACAAAAGTAGATTGGATGAAGCCCAGAATCAAAGCAATGATTTGGAACATAAGGAAGCAAAAAACAACAAATCAAAACAAGAAGAAGAAAAAAAGAATCCAAAAAAATGAGTATAGTGTAAGCAGCCTCTGGGACAACTTCCAAAATCCAACATTTGCTTAATAGGGGTGCCAGAAGGAAAAGAGAAAGAACAAGAAATTGGAAATCTATTTCAAAAAAACAATGAAAGAAAACATCCCTAATTTGGTGAAGGAAATAGACATGCAAGTCCAGGAAGCATGGAGAGTCCCAAACAAGATGGATGCAAAGAGGCCCACTCCAAAACACATCATAATTAAAATGCCAAAGGTTAAAGATAAAGAGACAATCTTAAAAGCAACAAGGGAAAAGAAGCTAGTTATCTACAGGGGACTTCCCATAAAACTGTCTGCTGATTTCTCAAAAGAAATTTTATAGGCTAGGAGGGATTGGCAAGAAATATTCAAAGTCACGAAAAGCAGGGATCTACAGCCAAGATTGCTCTACCCTAAAAGCCATCATTTAGAATCAGAGGGCAGATAAAGAGCTTCCCAGACAAGAAAAAACTAAAGGAGTTCATCATCACCAAACCATTAAATATGAAATGTTATAGGGACTTATTTAAGAAAAAGAAGAAGATCAAAACTATGAACAAAAAAAATGGCAAAAATATCTATCAACAATCGAATCTAAAAACCTAAGCAAATAAGAACAGAAACAGAATCATGGATATAGAGTGTTTTGATGGTTGCCAGATGGGAGGGGGTGGGGGAATGGGTGAGGGGATGAGGAGGTACAGACAGGTGGTTACAGAGAGCCATGGGGATGTAAAGTACAGCATAGGAAATAGAGCAGCCAAAGAGCCTATACCATGACCCATGGACATGAACAGTGGTGGGGGGATGGCCTGAGGGAGTAGGGGGAGCTGGGTGGAGAGGGGGGGGCAAATGGAGAAAACTCAGGACAACTGTAATAAGCATAATCAATAAAATATAATTTAAAAAAATAATGATGATGATTCTGTCGGGTGGGTTTCCTTAGCTCCTCACTGCCTTGGCACGTTTCCCCACTCACCCCCACGCCAGGCCTCAGACAGCCCCGCGATAAAGGGGCGTGCGCCTGTCAGCGCGAGCGTGTGTGCGCACTCGTGTGTGGGGGTTAGCCCAGTTGGACAGATGCGCCATGGACACTCCCAGATGGGAGGGGTCACAGTGAGGGGGCTTCCCCACACACAAGGCTGGCGTGCTGAGGGGCCAGCTGCGGGGGCCTTCCTCTACACCCCGCCCACACTAGGTGGCTCACCCCCCGTGATGCCTGCCTCCTCCTCTCTCCCCTGCATTATCATTTATTTATTTGCTGTTCTTTCAATAGACTCACCTTTTAGAACTTAAATACGTTTATTTTAAAGGAAAGTTTAAATAACTAATGGAAATGGAAAATCAGCCGCACTGGTCGTAGAGAGAAGGGACACACCGTGGGCACGGTCAGCCCACTCTGGATTTCGTTCCCGCCAGGGGTGGGCCCCGGGGGCTCCCTTGGCTTTAGAGGGAGCCTGCTGGGGCTGGCACAGGTGTGGAGGACACCTGAGCACCAAATGGAGCCTTTCTCCATGATGATGGCAGGGAGTGAAAGAGAATAGACAAGGGAAGATGGGTCTCCCCAGGGGATCCCGGGGCCTCCCCGAAGCACCAGGCCCGGCATACCCCCAAGGCCGCTCTGGTCTCCGGTTTCCGTGGGCCTCAGCAGCTAATAGTCTATACCCTTTGCTTAGCGTGTTATCTTCCTAACCTGGGGTGGCACGGGACACTGAGCCTAGTTTAAACTGTGAAACAGGCTGAGAAAAGACAGGTTGTGACCTGTCCAGGGCCACATGGCGGGAAGCCCCTCAGGTCTCATCTCCTCAGGGAGGCACTCCTGACCGTGACCCATCCCCCCGTTCAATCTCAAGGCCCTTTTCCGACCTTCGGGGCTTCTGGCGCCAAGAGAGCCAATTCACTACCCCCTTGGCCAGCTGATGTGTGTCGCCCTGGCCACCAGAAGCCTCCCCCTGCCCCACCACTGCCCAGGAAGCCCCCACAGCCCATGACCTCGCTGCACGCTAGAGCTCAGGCCCCAGAAGGGGTTAGGCACTGAAAACAGGCTCAGAGGGATGGGGGTCAGGGCCAAGGCCACACAGCAAAGATGCAGAGGAACCAGGGCCAGTCCCAGCCCTGCCTGACCACGAGTCCCAGAGAGCGAGGGCGTTGCCCCAGGCCCCCTGCATCCCCAGACCTGGCACAGGCCGGGCCTGGCATGCCCGGTGTAAGGAAGGGCCCTAGGTCTTCCACCAGAGCTGGGGGCGGGGAGGGTGGGGGAGGCAGCGGGCAGCCGGCCATGGGGGGCTGAGGGGCCCAAGGCAGAATGGGGAAGGTGAGGGGCTAGGGACTCCAGGCCTGGGCAGCCATCCCACATAAATCGACCCCAATGGAAGCGAAGAAAAAGGAGTAAAACCCAACGTCCTCGGAAATTCCTTTAGTGCTCAGCTGTCCATGAAAACAGGATAAAGTGGCTTCCTCTGTCTGTGCTCCAGCCGGGCAGGGTGGAGGCGCTGAGCTCCGGCCAGGACTCCTGAGTCAAGACAGGGGTGGGGCTGGGCTCGGAGCTGGGGAAGGGGCTCCAGCGTTGCTACTTGAGGGCATCCAGGTGGGTGCAGACCTGGGAGAAGACACTGTCCACTGAGCCTTCGGCATTGACCTGTGGGGAGACTGGTGGTGAGCAGAGACGCACTTGGGGGTGGGGGGTTGGGTGGACCCCACAGAGGCAGGTCCCTCCCCCAGGAGCCAGGCCTGCCTCCAGAGCTCAGCCACAGTGGACAGCAGCCCCTCATTAAACCAGTGGGGAAGCCAAAGCCCAGGGAGGACGGCTGGCCCAAGGTCACAGCAATGTGAGGCCAAGCCAGGCAAAACCCCAGGTTTTCCAGGGCGCCCTCGGGCCTTCAGGGGGCGCACCTTGCGTACGATGCCCCGTTTCTCATAGAACGCGATGACAGGTTCTGTGGCCTTGTAGTAGGTATCGAGCCGTTTCTTGATGGTCTCCTCATTGTCGTCCACACGCCCGCTGGTCTCTCCACGCTTCAGGAGTCGCTGGGTCATGGTCTCAGGGCCTGCGTCCACATACAGCAGCAGTGTGGGCTGTCCGATCTGTGGGCAGGGCACTAGTCACAGGGGCCCCTTTCCTGCCCCACTGCAGCCATCTCCTCCCTACCTTCTCACTTCTGCGGCCACCAAGGCAGCCTGGCAGATGTTCCTAAAACCAATCTGCCCTGCCACTCCCCTGCTCAAACCTCTTCCAAGGCTCCCTGCTGCCCTCAGGAGAAAGTCCAAACTCCTTTCCTGACCTAGGAGGGCCTGTGCTGGCTCTGGGCTAGGCCGGCTCTCATCAACCTCCTCGTATGCCAGGCCTTTGCTCATGCCAGGAACCTCCCGGGACCCCTTTCCCTCAATACCAAGTGTTCACCTTCACATTTGAGCTAAAATCTCCTTCCTCCTGGGCAGTCTTCCCAGATGCCACCCCCACCGCCATCCCCAACCCCCTGGGATATGCTCTTCCAGGCCCCTTTACTTCTGCCTTCAGTGCCTCTCAGAAGGGTCTCCGGTTATTTACTTAACATCCCTCTCCCAGCCTGGCCTGGAGCCCCAGGGCAAGGGACGTCTGTCTTCCACTCTGGATAAGGACTTGACAAAGGAACCAGGGCCGAGTGAAGGGGTGAGAGGCACTTGAGCTCAGGGAGGGCCTGAAAATGTCACTGTCATTGGAAGGAGTGTTTCATCACCAGGAAGACTTGGAAGGGAGAGAAGGAATAAGGTTGATGCATCTTCTTTGGTGAGGCCCTGGCGCCCCCTGGTGTCCAGAGTCAAAAAGACCAGGTGCCGGACCCCCGAGGGCCACAGCAGGGCTGGGCCCCGTAACCAGCCAGGCACCCACACCAGCCTCAGGAGGGACGAGAATTTTCATGAACCCCATTTTCTAGATGTGGCCCTGAGGGTCAGAAGTGACATTGCACAGCTGGTGCCTAGGTCCAGGCCTCCTAGTCTGAAGGAGACCCAGCCAGCCCCCATCTCACAGATGGGAAAGCTGAAGCCCAGAGCAGGGTAGACACTTTCTGGAGGTCTTGCAGCCACTTACAGGGCAAGAAATACAGTATCCTACCTCTGGATGAGGCTCAAAACTATGAAAGCCTAAAGAAGGCTCCAGTCTCACAGATATGGGGAGTGGGGATGAGCGTCCAGCCCCCGCCCAATGGGAGGCCCAGACCTCCCTGCAAGGCCTGGAAAGAGCCCCTCTGCCAAGAAGCCCTCCCTGAACTCCCCACACACACTTCCTGGCCTCTCCCTCCCTGGCACTTACAGCTTCACGTCTCCCCCGTATGGCATGTGATACTGGAGGTATGGGTGTATGTGTGCATGTGTGCCCACATGTGTGTGTGTGTGTGTGCATCCCGTGTTTAAGTGTACTGGGTCTGTACACACACACTGCCTGAGGTGCATGTGTGTACATTGCCAGACGCCTGTGTGCATGGGTGCACAGGTCTGTGGCTCCGTACCCCTGTACCTGTGTGCCCATGTGGGTATGCTTGTACCTGCCTGCACACGTGTGTGTGTGCATGAAATGCCTTCACCCTGTGGAAGGTTTTCCTGGTGGATACCCACTCCAGGCAGCTCAGAGGCATCATGCTCAAGGCCCACTCTCTCCAGCCAGGCTCCCCCGTGGCCCCTGGCAGGAGGCTGGACTCTCTTTCCCGGCATCCAAACCTCCAGCCAGGCCTGAACCTCCCTCCCCCACGTCATCACCAGTGGCTCCGTCCCAACAGCTTCTGTTCTCCCCACAAAAGTCTGAGGGGCCTGACCCTTCCAGCCCTGTCCATATTATTCCCTGCCCCCCTCGCCGTGTGTTTACAGGCACCACGCCCCACTTTTGAAGAGCATGTTCTCTCTAATCACCACGCTGTCTCGCAAGGCAGCTGCGCCCTGTCTCCCTTTTGCAGACGGGAACTGTGGGGTTCAGGGAGGCAGAAGGACAGCCCAAGGCCTCGAGCAGTTGAGCTGGAACCTGAGCCCGGCCAGGCTTGTGAACTCCCCAGCCTGGTCCTTCCCATTCTTCAAGATTTTTCTTCTGGACTTCTAGAAAGATCCAGAAAGTCTTCCCTGGTTTCCCTCCTTACCCACCTCCCATCCCCCACAAACTGTGTGTGTGTGTGTGTGTGTGTGTGTGTGTGTGTGTGTCTCCATCCGTCATAGCAGCCTCTGCCTGGCCAACCCCCGTCACAGCTCCTAAAGGCTATCCGCCAAGTCGTGCCTTACCTTCTGCTCAAACTCTACCCCCTGCTGCACCTCCCGAGGGTAGCCGTCGATCAGGAAGCCTGTGGAAGTTTCTACTTTGGCCAACATGGCATCTCGGAGCATGTCCAACACCGTCTCCTGGGGGCACAGCAGGAGAAGGAGAGGCCGTGAGCTCCTCTTCCCCGCCCCTCCTTGGGGCCCTGGTGCACGGCCCCACAGCTGAAATGCTATCTGCCCTCACACAGACATCCCAGACTAGCCTCCCCTCCGGGCTTTCTCTGAACCATGAAGACTTGACTGATGGATCGAATCATTCATTCATATTCACTCACTCACTCAGAATTATGGGCTGAGCCCCTCCTCCCTGCTAGCTCCCACTGGGGCCTAGAGGACACCGCTGTGAACAAAGCAGACCTTCTCTGCCATCGGGAAACTCACAGTCTGTTGATTTATCAATTTTCAAGCATGACACAGGCTGTGTGGGCAAAGAAGGGGGACTACTGGACCATAAAGTTAGGGGTCTTAGCCCAAATCTGAGGAATCAAGAAAGTCTGAAAACTGAGGAGGAGAACACGCCCCAGGCAGGAAGGAGTATGATGAGCTTAAAGGGACAGGAAGGCCAGGGTGGTGGGAGGATAGAGGGGGCAACAGGGCAGGGTCCTGGAAGCCCTTGGAAGATTCTGGAAGGAATTTTGTGCCAAGGGCAATGGAGACCCATAAAAGGGTTCAGAGCAAGGGAAGGTCATGGTCAGCCTTGCCAGTCTGTCGTGGGCTTTGTTGGCTGATGTCCACTCAGGGCCACCATCACCCCCGCCCCCACCCCACTGGGGCCCACTCACCAGTGGCACCAGCTGTCCCTTCTCCATGATTTCCGACAGCATCTTGCCCCTGGCCGAGCCCGAGCTGACCTCAGCCCGAAGGAGGTCCCCAGTGGAGAGGTGGGTGTAGCCGTACTTCTGGACAATCTTCTCACACTGGGTGCCCTTCCCCGAGCCAGGCCCTCCTGCAAGCACCCACGCATTCAGAAGCCCCGAGAAACAGGGTCCCCCAGAGGGACAGGGTCTGCCCGGGCCACCCATCAAAGGAGGGACAGAGCCCAGGGTGCAGCCCTAGGCTCCGGCTTCCACCAGGGTTGCGAAGACGCCCCCCTGCTAGTGCCTCACCCGCCTGCCTCGGACTCACCCACCACAAAGATGATCTTGGCCTTTTTCAGCTTCTCTGTGGGAGAGAGAAAGGGAGCGGAACTCAGTCTCTCACTGGACAAATAAGCCAGAAGCACCTGTGGGGCCCTGGCCCAGCATGCGCCTGGGGCCGCGGGACAGACACAGCGCCCGTGGCGAGGGGGAGAGAGGGGTCACAGAGGCTAAGGCTGGGAGGCTACGGGCACAGGCCGTAAGGGTGACTCTGAGGGGCTCACATCACCCCAATCCCTGTGGGTGGCCGGACAGCAGCAGCGGGTCACCTCTGGCCCTAGAGTCTTCCTCGTTACGGGGAATTGGTGATGAGCAGCAGGTACCCATCGTCCCGTTTTGCTGTGTCCCCTACCCTTCCCCACCCAGGCCCTGGGCCTGCCCATTGCCCGCCTTCTCTGGGCGGTCCAAATGTGGAGTTGGCAACCGCGGCCTATGTTGCCCTGGAGACAGTTGCCGGGAAAGAGGGCTGCGGTTGGCACGTGGAACCCTTGCCCGAGGAGAGAGGCCAGCTTACATTCCAACCTCTGCCTCACCCACCCTTAGAACTCAGCAAGACCACAGCCCCACCAGCAGAGGGAAACTGAGGCCTAGAGAGGCAGGGGCCTGCCCTTGGGCTGCCAGAACCCGAACCGAAACCTGGGGCCTCTTCTCGGGCTGCTGGCCTTCCCTTCTCTGGGGAAGCAGGACTTTGCTGTGAGGCTGAGGAAAGAAGTTCCCACCCCTTTCTGGTTCTCTGTTCCTGTCTCAAAGTGGAGGTGGACTCCCAAGCTCCCAGGGGCCCTCCCAGCCTTGGGCCTGGAGCACGGAGGAGCTGGCAGGAGGACGGCTTCTCCTGCGGCTGCCTGCCACCTGGCTGCCGTGTGACGGGCACAAGCCTGGGTGTGGGTGGAGGCAATAGCCCAGTGGCAGCTGACACGCAGAGCCACAGGGGCAGGAGGGTGACCACTGGTTTCGGGCCTGCTGGGCTCCTTTAAGAACTGCCCAGGCCGAGGCTCAGGGCCAGGGATGGGAGGGGTGGCGCCGCCAGGAGACAGGCCAGCTAGGCTTTCTACGCATGCCTCTTTTTAAGTCGGGCCCACAGGAGTCTGGAGGGCCCCAGACATCCTCAAGAACCATTTCCTCTGGACAATGGGGAAACTGCGTCCCTGAAAGGGGCATTTGTACACTGGGGCCTCTCCACGGGGCAGGCCGCCCCTCACCAGCGTCTACCCTCTCCAGAAAGAGGCAGGGATTCAATCTAAAAATACCAGCGGAGGAGGTGAGCTGTGGGGCCCTCAGGAGCCTCAGGGAGGCCTCGTGGCTTCTAAAATTAATCTCGAAGCTGGCACACCCCAGGGGAAGGCCTGAGGAGGGTTCTGGGAGCTCCCAGGCAAACCCTGTCTGGCAGCCCCAGAGCCTCCTCTAACACCTCCCAGAGTGTCCCCCCAAAGCACACCCCCTTCACAGGCGGGCACACTGAGGCCCCGGCAGTGAGCAGGAGAGGGGAACCTCCATACCTTCCATCCTGCTGAGGTCCGGGGCGTGAAGTCAGCGCTCTGCAAGACAAGGCACAGGTGGGGCCGGTGAGCGAGCTCTCTGCACCCTGCCTCTGCTCCTGCCAGGCCACCGGGCTGTGCCAGGCCCCCCGGGCTGTGCCAGGCCCCAGCTTGCCCTCGGAGGGGGCACGAGGAAGACCCAGGAGGCGAGCTTGGGGAAGTCGTCTTTCTTCTGTGGCCAGACTCCAGTAACTGCAGAGCTGCTCACCTCGCAAGTCCCAGAAAACAGGGCTCTGTCCTGTGTCTGCCTGACACCTTGACAACACTCCCCAGGGCGGGGAGGAAAGCTGCCAGGAGACGGGAGGAGGGACAGGAGCTGCATGTGTCCTCATCTCTGATGGGGTTTGGAAGAGGATGCTCAAAGGGACACAGAAGTCTGAAGGGAGGAATCTGACTTGATGTGGACACGGCCCTGCGATTTCAAACGAGGGGGCTCTCAGGCTCCCCTCACCAAGGCCCCACTTCTACCCCTTCTGTGGCCCATCCCCTCACTCCCCGCCACCGAGGACCTTACCGCACTGCCCTCCCTTCCCCCCAGCACGTAAATCAACCCCAACCCCTCCTGGGACCTCCCTCAACCTCCCCTGCCCATCAGTCTTTACAGAGTTGCTGTCTATACGCCTTTGACCTCCATCCACCAGCCCCCACCAAGGTCACCTGCAACCATCACTGCCACTCTTGCCTTGACCTTTGACCCTTGGCCACCATTCTTCCTGCCTTGGACCCTCACCCCGAGTCCCCTACTCCACCCTCTCACTATTCGCTTCAGGTTCCTGGGACCCTGCATTGCGGCCCGGCCAGCCCGGGCCTCTCTAGACAGCTCCATAAAACAGGCCGGAGGCCCTGCAGACTCCGAACAGCTGGTCCTGTGTCCCCAGCTAGAGGCCCATCTCTCACACCCACCTCCATCCTGCATGAGCACAGCCCAACCCTCTTGCACCTGAACCTCTCTCTGACCTGTGTCCTCGTGGCCACTTCCTAGTTCCAAGTGGGGGAGGGGGGCGGGGGTGGCTACCCACCTCCATACCCCTCCAAGCCATCTGCAGGACTTTTCCCACAAGCATAAGAATGCATCGGTTGCCTGCTTAAAACCCTTCCATGTGTGGCCCCCTCAGCTCCCAAGGTCAAGCCTGGGTCCCACTCCCCAACCCCTGCAGCTTTATCAGCTGCCACTTGAACTGCTGGGAGCTCCCTCAACCGCCATGACCATGTCCCCCCTCCAGGCCCCAGCTCATGTTGCACCCAAGGCCTGGAGGCCTGTCCCCAAGGTGTTAATGTTTAGGACTCAGTTCAGGTGTCACCTCTTTCAGGAAGCCCTCCTGGATTCGGCCCTCCACTCCTACACTGGCAAGTGCCTCCTCTGAACTTCCCCTGGTATCACACAAGCCACACTGTATTGGAACTCTCTGTTGTAGCGCAGGTCTGTGTTCCCCACCAGACTGGGCCTAACCCGGGCTGATCATAGTGCTGGGGGCCTCGCTCCATCCGTCTTGGGAGGGAACTGAGGCTTGGAGAAGAGAGACTTGCTCCAGGGCCTGGCTGGGGTCCAATCCAGGGCTGCATTTTCTGCTGATCTGGGCCCAGCACCCAGTAGGTCCTTAAGCAGCTGCTTGTGGGGCATGAGTTATAGGCTCTTTCTTGCTGAGTATGCTTGAGGAAGGGTAGTAGCTGCCAGTACTGCTCAGCAGCTGGTAGGGGAGGGGGAGGGTCCCCAGGCCAGGAACGGCCTCCAGTGACCAGAGGAGTAGCCTGGACCCCACTCTGCCCCACCCCCTCCCAGTGACCTAAGCCCCACTGTCCTGCTGGCACCTGCCACCTCCTTGGTCCAAAATAACCTGGGTGGTGAGGAGGCCTCACAGAGGCCAGGGGTCCGGGAAGGAGTTAGGTTACGGGCTCAGCAACCAGGCCTTATAAGGCCCCTGGATCAGGGCCGCAGTGACTCTTAGTGTAACTGGGTGGTCTGCCGAGGGGTGTGAGGAGCTGAGGCCAAAGGGATGGAGACTTAACCTCAAACACAAGGCGAGGCCAGGGCAAGGCCTGGGTCGTCCATCCTCTGAACAAGAGCAGCCTTTCCAGTGGTTGGCAGCCAACTAGGATTCAAATCCGGAACCCATCACTCAGCTGTATGACCTTGGGCAGCTGGTGCCCCCTCTCCGGGTCTGTGCCCCCCGGCCCTGTCCTGCTGCTCGAAGCGTCCCGGGTGGAGAGCTGAGCAGTGCTCAGGGAAGGCCCCCATGCGCAGCCTCCAGGGCTCTCACAGAGCCCCTGCCCTTTCAGAGGGCAGAGGCAGGGAACCAAACATCCAGGGGGCCAAGAACCACCCAGGTACTCAAAATGATGCGACAGGATAGCTCCTCCAATCACATAGCCTGCCCCGCCCAGGCCCTTCAGGGTAGGGAGTCAGGCCACAGCCCCCCTCCCAGGGCCCCAGCTGGGACAAGCCAAGGACAGGAACCTGGAGCCCCAGGAGTATGGGCTAGGACAAAGGGTGACTGTCTAAGAGGATGGGAGGGACTGCAACACACACACACATCCACAAAGGCGCACAGAGTGTGACACAAATACCCAGAGTGGAGCCTGGGGAGACTGGCAAGTACACACAGATCACAACCATGGACACACACAGAACCACACAAATCCCAAGGATACCCTGGCGCGCGCCCGCGTGCGCGCGCGCACACTCACACACACACACACCCCCCCAGGTGCGCGCGGCTTCCCCGCTCCAGCAGAGGCGCGCCCCCACGAGCACAGACAGACACACAGGCACACACTGACCTGGGGGTCGGGTGCGGGTGGGCGCTCGGGCCAGTGCGTGCCCTGCCCGTCCTGGCCAGCCACCCGCCCCGCAAAGGCGACTATTTATAAGCCTGTCAGCGGCGCGCGGCATGCCGGGAGCCAGCTCCGTGTGGCAGGAGGGAGGGAGGAGAAAGGGGGAGCAGACGGGGAAGGGAGGGGGCTGGACCACAGCAGAGCCCTGACGGAAAACCAGAGCAAGACTGGGGTCCTGCACACGCAGGCGGCCCTTTTCCAGGCCCCTCCCCGAGGGTTTTCCACTCCCGCGTTATCTTCACTGTGCTCACATCACTTTAGGGAGACAGGACCGAACTTCTTATGCGACAGCTGGGGAAACTGAGGCCCAGAGAGGAGAGGCTCTTTGCACAAAATCCCACAGCAAATTGGTGTCAGGGAGAGGCCAGACCGGGGATGGAGATGACCGAGGCATGGATTCTGGGAGCTTTGCTGGCCCGACGAGTCCCCCGCCATCCCCGCAGCCTCCATGCCCCTCCTTATGTCCTGCCCAGAGGCCCCTGTGCCAGGACCCACCTGGAATTCCTCCTCCATTTTTGGAAGGGGTTCCAAGAACTCCTCTCTCCCGGCTGATGGTTGTGTAGAAGATTATAAAAAACCAGCCCTGCCTCACGGAGCTGTCGGGCAGGTCCCAAAGAGGCGGGCTTGAGCATGTGGGACATTCCAAAACCTGTACCCAGACTGGAGACTGATGATCCCGATAAAAAGAACAGCTCCCAGTAATGAGCACTCACTGCGCACCAGGCGCTGGGCAGAAAGAACACTGGACTCAGACTATGTCTGTGAATCCTTACGCATGGAGGAACATGAGTTTCATACCTGTCAGCTGGCTTGACTGAGATCCCCAGGTAGAAGGCGATGTGTTTATCCATGGGGACTGACACATAGCAGCAGGAGGTGCTCAATAATGTAGCAGAGGCCAGGACCATGCACCTTCAGAACTCATGCATTTGACCACTGAACCACACCATGACCCCAGCCCCAGAGGGTGGGGTGGGTTTAGAATTTGTCTTATAGGTACTAGGGAGCCATGGAAGGTGTTTGAGCAAGACAGTGAGACTACCCAGAGAGTGAGACCACTTTAGGTGAGTAGTTTCTCAGCAACAACAGCAGCCTAGACACCAGGAGGCCTGGATCCACTTGTGACACCAGACAAGGTCCTGATTCCTTGGGACCTTAGTTTCCCCATCTGTACAAGGGGTGGGTGCTGGGTCAGAGGGTCTGCCTTAGAAGTTGTTTGAAAGGCTCTCTCTAAAGCTGTAAGTGACTATGTGCATTGGCAAGACCTTTGGGAAAAGCAAATTGATGAAGTCAATAAAAATTTTTAATGTTCCCTTCACCTCTAGGAACCCCATATGTGGGCACCAAATGTGTCCAGGATGGTTTTCTAGTGCCAGTGGGGACTGACTGAGGGGAGGGACAGTGGTGCAGACACGCAGGTGGGGAGGTGATGACTACTCTAGAGTGGGCGTGAGAAAGGAAGCCCGGGGTCTGTGTGGCTGGGGCAGCAGGAGGCAGGGGACGTGAGAGAAATAGACAAAAAGACCAGCTGCACCAGTCTTTTATTCATTCATTCACTCATTCATTCATTCACTGATTTTTTAATCCTCACCCAAGTACATGCTTAGAGAGCGGGGAAGCGGGGGAGAGACGGAGAGACGCATCAAACAGTTGTCTCTCTAACAGGTCCCAATGGGAAATTAAACCCACGGCCCTTCAGTTTATGGGACGACGCTCCAGTCAACTGAGCCACCGGGGCTGGGGCTGTTGCACCAGCCTTACCCCACCTTCAGCAACTCTAAACACGCAAGGACGTGTGTATAAAACCTACTCCTCAGTATTTTTTCTTTGCATTTTAACATCTCTGAAATTGTCTTATAATCAAATGGATGGCACCTTAAGGTTGATGCAATGACGCAGAGCCAAGTGGGTGGGTGTGTGCACATGATCCTCCAGACGGAGGCGAGACTTTTGCTTCTTTCTTAAAGGCTTTCCCATGCTATTTTTTTCTTTAATACAACAAACATCTATTACTTTATATATAAAACACTTAATACGGATGTACCTTGAGGACGTTATGCCAAATGAAATAAGCCAGTCACAAAAATACAAGGACTGTATGATTCCACTTACACAAGGTATCTAAAGAAGTCGGATTCATAGAAAAAGAAAGTGGAATGGTGGTCGCCGGGGGCTGAGGTGCACGGGGAAATAAGGGCTGCTGTTTAATGAGGATAGAGTTTCAGGTCACATGATGAAAAAAAAAGTTCTAGACATCTGTTTCATAACAACGTCCATACACTTAACACTACTGACCTGTACACTTAAAACTGGTTAACCGGTAAATCTGATGTGTTTTTTAGCACAATAAAAAAATAATAAATTTAAAAATTGTAAAAACACCCTGGCCAGGTGGCTCAGTTGATTGGAGTGTCATCTCGTGCACCAAAAGATTTCAGGTTTGATCCCTGGTCAGGGCGCCTATGGGAGCAACTGGTGTTTACTATGTTTCTCTCTCTTTAAAAATCAATTAATATGCCCTTGGGTGAGGATTTAAAAAATAAATAAGTAAAATTATAAAATAGAATAGTAAAAATGGAAGGGGGCAGAACCTACTTTAAGTACCTGTTTTAATTATTTCATTTGCATATGACCTAAATATTTTCCACCAAGCCTGGAATACTGAAGTTTCAGGATTTTTTTTCCCTCTGATAGAAGCTAAAGAAAGAAAAAAAGGAGGGAGAGAAGAAGTGAGGCAGGGAGGGAAGAAGGAGGGATGGAAAGAAGAGAGAAAAGGAGAGAGAGAAGGGGGAAAAGTTGCATGGAGGAAAAATCTAGAAGGCTATACCCTAGACTATTAACAGGGAATAGGGCTGGGCGGTGCCCTCACTTTTCGTCGTACATCATTTGTGTGGTTTAAGTTATAACATTTAAAAAATATCTAGAAACATAACCATATAAAATGAAACCAATTAAAAAACAACACTTTAAAAATATTCTGGTTAAAGAAAGAATCCCCAGACTTGAAAATGAGCCAGCGTCGGAGACTGAATCTGGGACAACCTCCTGCTGAGGTTCCAGCACAGGTGGTGCGGGGCTGCCCCGGGTGGGCGTGGCTGCACGCCGAGCACCCGCAGGAAGCAGCGGGAGGGGCCGCCCCGGGAAGCACACGCTGGGTTTGCAGCTGGTGGGGGATGCCTCCAACCCCAAGGAGGGGAGGGGGCTCACAGGGGTGAGAGGGGTGCACAGGCATGCAGGGGGACCCTGAGCCCTAAATGAGGTCTTGGCCACAGTGGAGAGCGGGTGAAGATTTCAGAGCAAAAAAGGACCGTGAAGTGGTACCTTGGGCAATGGATATACCAGTCTCTGTGGGTCCCTTCTGAGGGGCTGAGGGTTGGTGGGGCTGAGGACTAGCCCCCAGGCCTCTTACTCTGAGCATCCTCCACCGCAGTCCTGCCCCCTGTTGCTAGACCAAACTTCCCCAGGGTCCATCCCCAGAAATTCACCTTCTCTTGATGCACTCCTGGGTCTCCCTTCATGCCCACCAGTGGGCAGGCAGATTCCCAGCAGTCTTTGTACAGGGCTAGAATGTGCTGTATTCCATATCCCCATCTCCACACAGGGCCTTAGGCTCCCCACGTAATGACTGCACAAGGAATCCCTGTCCCTCCAACATGCCCATCATCACCACCATTATTACTGTGTCTGGTGGTCCCAGGCCATGGACCCAATGGCATCCCAGCCTCCTGCCTATCCTGCTGCTGTCCAAGCAAGGATGACCTCTCCAAGCAAGAGGGATTGATTGAGTCTTGCCCCCCTTCCTCTGGCCCCAAGTGGCCTCATCTCCCACTGTTGCCACCTCCATGCCTACTGAGAGAGGCTGTGGGTCCCAACACTGGGCTATTGTTCGGCCATTCTTCCCACCTGACATTCCTCCCTCTTCAGTTGCACCTAATACAGAGCATGGCACGTGGCTGCTTACTAGGAGAATGTATACGTGAATTGAGAAACAAATGTAGGGTGGCCTTCTCTCCTCCGCCCCCCGCCCCCGGCTCCGTGGCCCCCCATCCCGGTTGGCCCAGCGCCCAGGGAGAGCTCTTTCCTGCTTCCCAGCAGGCCGCCTGCCCTTGTCTTACACAGTCACCCTTTGTTAGGCCTCTGCTCCCAAGGGTATCTTATCTGCCTAAACAGGTTGTAATCTGCCAGAGTCACGACCCCAGTCCTCCTGCCAATCTGGGGTTGTAAACAAGGCCTTTCACTCAACTCCTGGTTCAACACACCCCTTTCATGGTTGCAGCCTTGCCTGACTCCTGACCCCTGCCTCCCCGGGCCCTGCAGGGAATTTTGTCTCCCTGCCCTCAGCACCCCCAGGCCCTAGAGCCAACCTCTGACCCCACCATTTGCCCTCCCCACCCCCACCCCAGCTGCTTTCTATGACAGTGATGTCATTCTGTACCCCTCAAAGCCTTTGTCCCAGCCTCTGCAGGACTGTTCTTCATCTTCCAGGTCTCAGAAAAATGTCACCTACTCAAGAGCCCCCCTCACAGCACCTATATTATTGTCTCTGTAGCCCTTACTTCCTTCCCGTGGTGGCCTGACTGGGACGGAACCTGCTATGGGGCCTCACCCCTCCTAAAACCTGAGCTCCTTGACAGCGGTGTGAGCTCCTGAAACTGAGGTTCTGGGAAGGGAAGTGACTTGCCCAAGGTCACAGAAGCAGGGGGAGGCAGGACTGGAAAAGCCAGATGGGCTTGGCTTGGAAACTCCACACCTCCCCAACCCCAAGAACTGCCAGTTTTCCGCCCCAGCTGCAAAATGCATGACTCACTGGCCAGCTGAAAAAGCCAGCTGCCCTGCTTGTGTGTGGGCTCCCAACCTGGAGGGTGTGGGCACTGTCCCGTGGAGGCGCAAAGCCCTGGGCCAGAGCGGGCCCAGCTCAGTCGATTGGGAGACACAGGAGCTGGGGCTGGAGCTTAGGTGAATTTATTCCTGTACAAATCATTACAAAATCAAGTTTGGGGGAGTCGCCAGATCCCACCCCCACCCCAAAGTGCAATGGCTTGCTGTTGGCCTCCTCCTCCTCTACCTGGCCCCTCCCATGCCACAGCCTCCTCTAGGAAGCCCTCCAGTCTTCCCTTCTGGCTCCAGAAGAGCAGAGGGCAAACCCACCCCACCGAGGCCCAGCCATAAAGTGCCTGATACAGAGTGAGAAGGAGCAGAGCCCAAGCAGCACAGCCCTCGGTCCCCTAGAGCTTTTCCAGGCCCAACTGGAGGGAGAGTCTTGGACGACTCCAGCAGCTGCAGACAAAAGGGCTGCTTGAAACCTCAGTTTGGCTGGAGTCCCCCCTTTCTCGGCCCCAAAGGCTCCTCCAACAGGTGGAAAGCCTCCTTGCTGGATAGCAGAAAAGGGGGCCTGGCTCTTTAAGAGCCAAGCTGATGGCAGCTGGGTCATTCCTATCAGAGTCCCCCAGACCTGGGGGAGTTTGAGCAAAAAATACCCTCATCTCCAGGAGGAGGTGGGGAAGGGAACCCCAGACCCCTAGAGACCCCCAGCAAGGGGTAGTGGCCAGAGGGGTCTAGTATTATGGAGGGCAGACCCAAGGCAGTCAGTGGGGAAGGTGGGTGGGGGTCAAAGGCTCCACCTTAGAACCTGACATGGGCAGAAGGGTGCCAGAGAGGGGGACAAGGGATTTGTCCAAGGCCACTCAGGGCAGAGCCAAGACCCAGACACTGCCCCCGTCCCCCACCTCTGGGAACCCCTCAAGCCCACAAATGCCCCCGTCTGACCTCCAGAGAACTCCCATCCCCTATGCAACCTCTCTTTTTGGCTCTGGGAAGTAAGGGGGCAACACAGAGGTCCTTGGAACAGGACCCCATTGTCCCAGACGATTTGGAAACCATCCTGGGGCTCTGAACCAAGGCCTCATGGGAAAGCACATGTCCTTGGCCTCAAATTACTCAGAAATACCCTGATTGACTATGCTCAGACCCTGACTGGACAAGAAACCCCCTGACACCCCTGATTAACCGCATAGAAGTCCATATCCCTGATTGGCCAAGAGATATCCCCAGGCCCTGACTGGCTGGAGGATACGCCCTCTTCAAGGCCCCGATTGGCCAGGAGACACTCTGGCCAGCCTTGATTGGTCAGGAGATGGCCGGCCGAGAGCCATTTCTCCTGTGTCCCTTGTGCGGGCCCCACAGGCAGGGCGGCCTAGGTCCAGGAGGGATGGGAGAAGGTGATCCCGTACAGCTGGGCCCAGGACGAGAAGACCCTCTTCTCCGTGATGAAGCGGTGGTGGTTGCCCTTGCGGCTGTGTTCATTCTGGATGTAGGTGACACACTCGTCCGGCCCCTTGGGCTCATAGTAGTGGTAGGGCATGCGCTGCAGGCGGGACCGCTGGCTGGGGCAGAGGAGACGGGGGCCGTAAGGGCAGGGTGGGTGCCAGCGGGGCCCTTGCCCTTCCGGCCCCTGACCAGCTGCTGTAGGACTTTAATGGGAGAAATCCCTGCCCCTCCCTGGGCCTCAGTTTCCCCATCTGTAAAACAGGTGCAGGGCAGACGAGGTTTGTGACCATTAAACTTTTTTTTTTTAATGCAGTAGACCCTTTCCTGTCCCCAGCGGGGTGGCAGAGCAGGGTAGAGGTACGGGCTGTAGGCTCTGGGGCCTGCTCTGACCCCTTACTGTTTGTGAGGCCTTTGGCCATTCACGGAACAACTTCCTCCGTTTTTCTCATCTTTGAAATGGGGAAAATAACATACCCACCCACTGTAAGGAGTGAACGCGATAATAAGTACGGGCATGCTCGGGACACGGTCAGTGCTCAATAAAGAACAGCCGCGCCTCTCGGGCTTTTCATACAGTAGTAACGCTAATGGTTATTTTTGCTCCGCAAGCTCTGGACTCCGGTGGCGCTTGGGGTGGAGGGCCCTGGGCAGCTCCCAGGACCCTAGATCTCTGCAGAACAGTCTGAATACCATCAAATAGAGACCCTCAGAGGCCACCCTGCCAAGGTTTCCAGGCCCCCAGCTCCATCCCAGGGCCAGTGACTGGGCATTGTTCCCGAGGGGCTCACCTGCAGTAGTCTGGGGGGACCATGCCATAGACGTGCACGTGGTCACACAACTCCACCGCAATGACCATGGTGAACCAGCCTGTGCTCAACCACGAATGGGACTTTTCCCTGGGGGCAGAGAGGGAGCATGATGAGGGGGCATGCAGGCAGGGGTGGGGCAGGCAGGGAGCAACAGTCGACCCCCACAGTTTCACAGAACTCCCCCCACTTCAGTCATCCCCGTCCAGCCCATGGGGGGAGCATGGGTTTGTCAGCAGAGGGCTTGTCTGGGCAGAGGTGAGGGGTGTGGAGAGAGCTCCTTTGAGGGAAAGAGCAGGAACAGGGCATGCCGGGAATAAACTCCCAGTGAGACTGGTCACAGTTGGGCAGGTGGGGAGTGACTATGACCACAGAGCATGCTAGAAGCTGCTGTGCCCATGCTACGAGCAAACTGGGAGACGAAGAGGCAGTCATGCGGGGAGTGACAAGTTCAGAGCAAGGCATGGAAAAAGCAGCTAAGAGCCTGGAGCTGTGCTGTCCACTATAGTGGCCACGTGTAGCACATGTGGGCACATGTGATCACTTGCCATGTGGTTGAGATGTGCCGTCAATGCGAAATACACACTGGATTTCTTAGGGAGTGTGAGAAAAAGAGTGTAGAATATGTCACTGACAGTTTTTTATATTGATTACATATTGAACTGAAAATAGTTGGGATATATTTGGTTGAAGGTAGTTCTTTGAAAAGTTTAGTAGAAAATAAGCCTCTCATGAGACTGACAGAAAAAGAAGGGAGAAAAGACACAAATTACCAATATCAAGAATAAAAGAGAACATATCATCGTAGACCCTGTAAACATTAAAAGAAGAAAACCACAAAAAAAAAAACAACCCAGAAACTACATGCATGGCAACTTAGATGAAATGGGCCAACTTCTTAAAAATTACAAACTACCAGAAGTCACCCAAGATGAAACAGATAACCTGAGTATCCTGTAACTATTAAGAAAATTGAATCCATAGTTTAAAATCTCCTGAAAAAACTCACTCCAAGCCCAGACAGTTTCACTGGCAAATTCTATCAAACACTTAAAGAAGAAATAACACCAATTCTATACAATCTCTTCCAGAAAATAGAAAAGGAAACATTTCCCAATTCATTTTGTGAGGTCAGCATTACCCCGATACCAAAACCAGGTAAAGACAGCACAAAATAAACTACAGACCAATATCTCTCATGAACACAGACACAGAAATCTTGAAGTATTCGCAAATCATATTCTGCAATATATAAAAATAATAATACACTGCAACCCACTGGAGTTTATTCCAGAAATACAAGGCTGACCCAACATTTAAAAATCAATTAATAAAATCCACCATATTAAATAGTCTTTAAAAAAACCCACATGATATTAATTGATGTAGAAAAACATTTGATAAAATTCAAGATCCGGTCCTGATAAAAACTCTTAGTAAACTGATAAGCAAAGGGGATTTCCTCAGCCTGATATAGGGAAACTTCGAAAACCTCACTGATGATGAGGTTAACCTCATCTTCAGTGATGAAAGAATGAATTCCCTCCCCCTGAGACTGGGACCGAGGTAAGGGTGTCTACTCTTGCCATTTCCGGTACAATTCAACATTGTACTGAAAGTTCCTAGCCAGTGCCGCAAGGCAAGAGACAGAAATGAGGTATACAGATATGAAAGGAAGAAACAAAACTGTTCTTATTTGCACGTCCTTACATGACCATCTGCACAGAAAATCCCAAAGAATCTGCCAAAATTTCCTAGAACCAATAAATAAATTTAGCAGGATTACAGGATATAAGGGCACCACACAATAATCATATTTCTAAATACCAGCAATGAATAATTGGGAACGGAAAAAATAATACTACTTTTTACAATAGCTCCAAAACTTTAAATATTTAGGTATAAACCAAACAAAATATGAATAGAATCTATGTTGGCCATGTTGAGCTAATAAAATATATTAAAAATAATTTCATCTGTTTCTTTTCATTTTTTTCATGTGGCTACTGTAAAAACTTAAATTACCTATGTGGTTTGCATTGGACGGTACTGGCCCATCTCTTCCAGAGCAGGGCTGGAAATGATGTGCACTTAATGCTGGGAGTTAACAGTGCGCTTAAAGGGAGAAGTGCCAGGAGGTACACTAGAGGGAGCTCTCCTAGAAATGACTGGGCAACCTTAGAGCAGAGCATGCTGGGAGCCCTCCTTCCCTCAGAGCAAGGCATGCTGGGAGAAAGCCCTCCTGGGAAGATGAGGCCGTGCAGAGCATGTTGGGAATGATTCGTGCTAACAGCTGGACATGAAGAGAACTACCCCAGGAGACCGGACCAGAGGTTGGCATGAGTGACCACATGCTCAGAGCAGTGCATGCTGGGAGCAACAGGCCCACTGCGCAGAACATGCTGAAGAGCACAGGGCTGGCCAGAGGGGCAGGCGGGAGGCTGGTACCTGTCCTTGCCTGTCTCACCCCTGAAGAGGTCGTCAAATTGGCGCATGCGGCTGGGAGAGACGGCGTAGGCCTCCATGTTGGGGAACACCAGGCCTGCCCTCTGGATGACACGCACAAGGCTGCCCTGGGGCTTCTGCATCTTGTTCGGGGGGCCCCAGAAGATGAATATGGTTTCGGGGGTCCGGTTGACAAACTCCTGGGGCCTCCGCAGCACACGGAAGACACTGGAATGGGCCACCACGCGGAAAGTGGTCTTGTTCCCCACATCTGCCGAGTAGCCCGTGGTGGGCGCATCATTCATGCGGATGGTGCACTCCGCCCGTTCAATCTCAGGACCCAGCTTGGTGCCCAGCAAGTGGCTGGAGCTGGTGATAACCACACACTGGTGGCATCGGGAGGGCAGCGTCTGGGGGGAACAAGGAGAGTCAACACTGTCACAGCCACTCGTGCCAGGCTTTGTGCTTTGAACATTCAGGCCTCCAGGAAGCCAAAATAATTATGTCTATTTTATTTATTTATTTTTAAAGATTTTATTTGTTTGTTTGTTTGTTTATTTATTTTTAGGCAGAGGGGAAGGGAGGGAGAAAGGGCGAGAAACATCGATTGGTTGCCTCTCACGCATGCCTCAATCCCGGACCACCAGCAACCCAGGCATGTGCCCCGACTGGGAATCAAACTGGCGACCTTTTGGTTTGCAGGCCAGCATTCAGTCTACTGAACCACACCAGCCAGGGCTAATTATGCCCATTTTAAAGACAGAGAAACTGCAGCCCATTCATTCAACGTTCAACAAATATTTATAGTAGCAGGCTGATGATCAACTACTCAGGACAGAAAAACAAGCAAAAGAGACTACTACACTCCCACCTTCAAGAACTCATGGTCAGGGAGGCAGTGAACAAGTGAAAGATAAAATAATGTTGGTAAGTAAACTCTGCTAGGAAGAAAATCCAATGGGGGCAGGGGCAGGGGCTATTTTTGTGTCGTCAAGTACCCCGGTGTCCCCCCAAACCCTGTGTGGGCTCCCCCGCAGAGACAGAGATCAGTGAAAACCAGATGCCTTTCCAAAGGCGTCTGACTGAGGAGATGGTAAGACTTTCGTGCTAAGGGTGGGACCTTGGGAAGAACTGAGGCCCAGACTGGGGCAGAGCACTTGTCCAAGGTCACACAGCAAAAACGCGGCTGAAGGCACTGGGAGCCAGGCCTTGACTCCTGGGGCCCATCCTTTCCTTTAGGAGGGATGGAGAGAGTGGAGGGAAAAGGAGGGGGGAGCAGCCACCAGGCAGCTACCCAAAGTGGCTGGCCTACCTTGTTGCCAAGAATGGGGATATAGCCATCGGCGATGCTCCATTTCTTGAAGTTGATGGGCCGGCGACTGAGGCCCCGCAGGGAGCCGTAATGGAAGACCTCATTGGCGCTGTTGGAGCTGTAGAGGATGAGGATGGTGATGAGAGCAAAGAGGACCACGAACACTGCTGACCGCTGCTCCTGAGGAGGGGGAAGACTGGTGAGGGCCCAGTGGCCATGCGGGCTTGGGCGCCCCACTGTGTCACCACCTACAACACCTGGCTAACTCCTGCTCCCCGTCCCAAACCAGTTCAGACCCTGCTTCCCCCAGGGAGTCCTCCTCTAGGCCCCTGAGCACCAATCACACTACTGAGAGTTCTGAGGCTGGGACTGGGTCAGCCTCGCTCCCCACCATTATCCCAGCTCTCAGGGCAGGTGGGGACTAGGGCACAAAAGGTTCTCAGAGGAGGGTCTGCTGAACTGGATTGCATGTGGGTGGCAGAAGGATCCCTCCTTCAGCTGGAAGGATGCTTGGCGACAGGTGAGGCAGTCAAATGAGAGCGCCCAGGTCTTCCCCAAACAGCAACGCTCCCTAAATGCTCATCATTCATTTAAACCTGGAGGGGATGGAGCTGTTCAGGAGTTGGGCTGCATGAGTAGCCTTTGCACCGCCATGTGGCTGACAGGGCAGGAAAGTGACATCCAGACTGCCCACTGGGAGTGTCTGCACAGGGTCTGCCAGGCTAACCCTAGACCTAGGAGTCCGGGCTGCTTGTGCTGAGGCCACGATACTGGTTATCCATGTATTGTTTCTCAGCTCCAAGTTCACCCTTTTTTTTCCCCTAAGATTTTATTTATTTATTTTTAGAGAGAGAGGAAGGAAGGGAGAAAGAGAGGGAGAGAAACATCGATGTGTGAGAGAGACATCGATCAGTTGCCTCTTGCACACCCCCAACTGGGGACCTGGCCCGCAATCCAGGCATATGCCCTGACTGGGAATCGAACTGGCAAGCTTTTGGTTCGCGGGCTGGCACTCAATCCGCTGAGCCACACCAGCCAGGGCCCAAGTTCACCCTTTTTGCCAGCTGAGTGAAAATGGATCTGGACCCTTGTTTTTTTCCTTGCCAGCTAACTGCATATTATGCTTTGTCAGTAGAGGGCGCTGGAGAGACACTGCAGAAGGGAAGGCCCTTGCTTCCTGATTCTGGTGGGCTTTGCACTGGTTCTGGGGCACCTGCTCCCTCAGTGCACATGGCTTCTTCAGCACATGCTCAACTCCAGTGCCCAAGGGCCAGCGGCCAGCTGCACTCAGCAGATTCCTCCAGATCCCGCCCTCGAGCAGTTTTGGAGCACAGCGCCTCAGGCTCCCGCTGTGATCACAACTTCTCCTGCGTTGAACTCAACCAGGACACTCAACGCCACCTGTACAGCCAGAGTCAGTCAGTTTGCCTCCCTAGAGCAGTTTCGTAGGGAGGCTGGGTGCCTCCTGGGAGTTATCTCCTGTAAACAGCCTTCCCTGTAGCCTGGAAGGTGGGTTTATGGCAGCTTTCACCAGCACAGCACCACACTGAGTTCTCTGCCCTCCAGTGACCCAGAGCTGTGACCTCTCCAGAAAGGCCTGGATCCCTGTCCTGGGGCTGGTGGCTGCTCCTTATATCTGTTGTTCCCGCATTCCTTAGAGTTCTAATCCCTCGGTACTCCAATGCCCAATTAAAGGTCAATTCTTTACATTAAACTTTCCCTGTTCCAGTTGTTGAGTGGTTTCTCTCTGCCAGCCAACGAGAACCAGGCGGATACACCCACATCACCCTTCTCCCAACCCTCAGGCTCTGCCAGAGCTGTGCTGCTGTGGATTCTGGGAAGGGGGTGTGCAGGACCAGGTATACAGTAGGTGCCTAGGAAAGCATGAATGCGTGGATGATGGGGAATCCTGCCACCCTCAGAGTGACGCTGTCAACATTCTGTCACCTTGGACTGACTTCTGCCCTTTCTTCCAGACTCCCACTCACCTCTACCTCCCCACTCCACCCTCTCTGCACAGCAGTTCACCTTCGTGGACTTAGGCCCAGGGAGGCAAGAGCTTGCCCAAAGCCACACAGATCAGTGGTCCAGCAGGGCTCCAACCAGGGCCTCACAGGCATCTCGGCAAGGACGGGAGGCTTGTGGCTTGGGTCTGAGGTCAGTCTGTAGAAGCTCATCTCACTGACGGAAGTAAAAAGCTGAGATGGGGACCAGAAATGAAAGAGGACTTACTTTGTTGCTACTCATCGCTCTCTGGCGTCTGCTGAGGTGCAGGGCCCAGCGTCCTGCAGGTGGCCCCGGGGACAGGGATGTGGGCTCACACCTACAAGTCACAGAAAGGGTTATGGCCTGGGTGCCCTCCCATAGGTCGAGCTTGTTAAAGGCTACACCCTCCCCACCCCTGCCAGCTCTTCTACCCACCCATGGCTTCAAGGCTCAGGGCTGTACCCATTTTGCAGATGAAGACAGAGGCCCAGAAAAGGCAGAAAACTGCTTGAGGTCACAGGGCCAAGTGGTGGCAGAGCCCCACCTCGCTCCCTGCTTGCTCTCTTCCACTCTGCTCTCTCAGCAGGGGCTGCCCCACACCTTGGCTCTTCTAGGCAGCTGGTTCCCATGCTGGGGGGCCTGCCCCCTGCCCCCAGCAGGAACCCCACTTACACCGCTACTCTAAACCCTGCTTCAGGTCCCTGTGGCCTTGGAATAAAGCAACATTCTTTGTAGGTTCCCAAGCTTCTCTGCACTTGCACCCTTCCAGGTCTTGAGTAAAACGTCTGTAACACCCTGCCTTCCTGCACCCCGCTCACATTCACTCATCCTCCAGGCCTGCGGTGGGCCAGGAACTTCCCCGAAGTGGCACTTCCCCACAAGACTGAGAGCTTTCGCACGTCCTCAGCACAGTCCCTGCTGAGCCTCCGGAGCCCTGGGTACAGGAGGACGGCTGAATAATCTCATTAATTTACAAGTAAGATCTTAGGGGTTAAGGACACACACTCATCTCTCAAATGGCTGTGATCACAGCCCCACCCTCAGAGGGTATGAGGAGTCTTCAGGGGACGTGATGCAGCCTCAGACAGCCCTTCCTTCCTGCCCTAGTCCCAGGGGCCTCGCTGTGAGGTGACAAGCCCAGGTCTGCTCCTCACTCCCCAACAGATACCCATCCTCCCAGGACCAAGCTCCTCTCCCGATCTCAATTTCCCCACCTGTCAAAAGGAAGCAAACACTTGTGTCCAGCCGCCTCCAGCAGATTCAAGCCCTGAGGGCACTAAGTCGGTTGGGAGAGTGCAAAGGGAGAAGCTGGAGCCCGGGACTCCCCAGCTCTGTCCTGCCTTCCAGCGGCCTCTCAGCTCCCACCACCATCTCCACCTCCTGACCTAGCCGCTCTTTACTCCTACACAACCACGCGGAGTTGCCAGAGAACCTCAGGCCAAAGGAGGCTGCACCCCATACGCCGCTCCTGATTGGTTAGGTCCTGACTCCGCCCCCTCCCCCATGCCGGCCCCCTCTCCAGGCGGGCCCCGCCCCAAGGCCCCCTCCCCCGCCGCCTAGCTGGGTTTCAGATTTCTCCCTGGCCTGCCCTCTCAGACAGGACAGGAGGCCCCGGGACTCTCACCGGGTACAGATCAGGAAACTGAGGCTCATCAGGAGGGAAGAGTGGCCTGTCTTTGGACTCACAGCCCATTAGAGCAAATGACAGGAGTCCAGAATTCCAGGGTCGCCCCCATCAGTCCTGACGCCTCTGGCATTCCAGGCCTTTGCAGGTCCAGCTGGGCCAGGAGCCTCTCTCACCACTCTTTCCTCCAGATGCCCCTCGCTACAGACACTCTAGAGCACTCCAGTTCCCAGGCCCCCCCCTCACTTTCCCACCTTTGCCCGAGCAGTGCCCGCAGGCAGGACCAGGCTCCTCCTGGTCGGTCTCCCTTGTCAGTCTCGTCACAACCGTGCTCTTGAGAAGGCCATGGTCAGTGCAGCATCTCAGGTTCAAATGCGAATCCTGGTTCCACCACTTCCTGGCTGAGGGGTCTTGGGCGAGCCGTGGACCTCTCTGAGCCTCAGCTGCCTCATCTATAAAATGGCAGTAATGAAAGGAGGTGACTTAAGGGCAGGTCGGAAGGCTTCAAGCCCATGTGGCGAGGAAAGCCCAGGGTTTGCGGGGGCTCGGTCAGTGCCAGCGGCAAGCCGTTAGTCTTGCAGTTACCCACTGCCCTAGGCCTGCCTCACTGAGTTTGCCAAACATTCCCTCCTCCTCTGACCCCGAGCCCAGCACTCATATCAGAAATGCGTGCGGGAGCCAACTAAGCCTCATCCACTCACTCAAATCTTCCTGGCAGCACTGCATGGTAGGGGCTCTTACTCCCCATTTCACAGATGAGGAGACTGAGGTTTAAAGAGACAAAGTGCCTTGCAGGGCTGTCCAGAGCCTGCTGGGGAGCCTTGTTTCTAGGGAGCAGCCCAGGGCTGAGGTTAATGGGATCTCTCTCAAGGATACCCCAGGGCTGGAATGGGCCAGAGGCCCCCCGAGTGTGTGTCCACCGCCTGGTATGGCACCGGAGGCAGGCCTGTTGGGGAGCGACTTGCTCAGGCTGGGGAGACCGCAGCCCAGGGCACTGGGCCGGGAGTATGGACTCATACCCAAAACGGGCCCTGCAGTTGGGCTGAGTCCGCGCGATAAGTGGCGGGTGGGTGGGTGGGTGGGGGTAGACACACACTGCCCTATTTGGGGGCTTTGCCTCTCCCAGTCCGGGGAGTCCTCCCGCAATACCGGGACGCCCCCACGAGCCGCGCAGGAGGCCTCCAGGGAGAAGGGGGAGGGGGTACCTAATTCCCAAATGGAGGGCGACGAGCCCGTGGGTCCACTTGGGGTGGGAGCGACTCAGCCTCTGCACCCCCTTTGCGTTAACCCCACCAACTCCCGCACTCCAGGGGTCCGGAGTCCTAGCCCGGCTGGGAAGAGAAGGGAGGTAGGACAGTGGCCGGGACCCAGCTCCGATGGTGTAGACAGAGGCCGGAGGCCCCCGCGAACCCCGCGACAGCCCTTGGGCACGAGGACCGGGATCTCCGGTCGCGGCTGTCTAGAGAGTGGGTCCAGGGCAGCCCCTGGGGCAACCGCATCACCACTCCCCATCCCCAGAGGCTCCCGATCTTCCCCCGGGGCTCAGGCTGTGCCCCAACCCCCGCTGCCCGCCCCTGCGCGGCGCCCGCTCACCTCCCCCGGGGAGCGCCCGGCCCCCCGCGGCCCCGGAGCCCCCTCACATGGTGCCGGGAGCTGAGAGCCCGGTCCGCGCTCCTCCGGCCGCCCAGGCCCCACCGCAGCCCTGGCCCGCAGGGTCCTAGCGCCGCAGCTATCCCAGGCCTGGGAGGTGGGCGGAGCCTTGGAGGGGGGGTGGCCGCAGTTGGCTCCGCCCCTGAGCGGCGCCGGGAAGGGGTGGGGGAGCAGGGGCAAGCGACCCGGGTGGGGGCCAAGTGAGGGACTTGCTTACTCCTCTGCGCCCTGTGGTGGCAATAAAAATAACAGCCTTCCAGAGCCCTTTAGTGTGGATCATGCCCACTTCTATCTCGCTTTATTGTCACCACGACCGGAACTGGGAAACTGAGTCCCAGAACTCGCCGCGCTTGGAATCGGTTGAGCTTTTCCCTGGGCTCCCCCACCCAGGGCTTCCAGAGCCCTGCACCCAGTAGTCAGTCACCCTGAGTAAATTCAGGGTCCACCTCGGATTCAAGTCCAGCTCTGCCTTCTCCAGCTGTGCGGCCTTGGCACATTACTTAGACTTTTCCCCTCCCTGCCTCTGGAATTAAAAATGTTATTGACTTCTTAGGCTTTTCGGGGTGCTCATCACATCATTTTATGGGACGGTGAAAAATAACCAGTGGCCTTGATAGGGGCCTGGTGAAATAAACAAAGGTACAGCCCTGCTAAACGGAATGATGTGGATCGACATGTACTGACAGAAGAGCTGGCGATGATATTCACAGGACGTTTAAGTGAAAAGAGCAAGTTGAAGAACTGCATCTTTATAATCCTTTTGGAAAATAAAGATAAAAAAATGTGCATTCCCCTCATGGGTATATACCCTGGAGAAATTTTTTGAACACGTACACAACGAAATTCATAGCAGTCTTGCTGGAAATAATACTTAACTGAAAGAGTCCATTTATCAACAGAACGGAATTTTTTTTTCATGATAGTAGGTTTACAGCGTGGAATATTAAATAGTAGAGGAAAATGAATGAGCTACAATTACAACGATGAATCTCAAAGACATAAGGAGTGGAAAAGACAAGTCTCAGAAGACAAAGGAACAACATAATATATTGTCTGTGCATATTGAAGGCAGTAGGCCACCTCTTATGAGGGACAAAAGATAGCTTTTGCCTATCAGAGTGATTAAAGTTTTAAAAGCAAAAGTCGAAAACACAGTTGTCTCTGTCAGGGAGGCAGGGAGGCAACACAGACATGTGAATTTCTAGTAGGGTCCGGTCATTTGTGCCTACCACAGTATTTAAAAAGACAGAAAAAAAGGAAAGATAAATGAAAATAAGAAAATACCTTTTTCTTATCATAGTGACTAAAGTGTTAATAGTGGTTATTTCTGGGATGATGAGATTATAGACTGCTTTTTTTTCCCCTCTTTTGGCTTAACTGTATTTTCCCCAAAAAAGTTTTAAAGATTTTATTTATTTATTTTTAGACAGAGGGGAAGGGAGGGAGAGAAGCATCAGTGTGTGGTTGTTTCTCTCAAGCTCCCAACTGAGGACCTGGTCAGCAACCCAGGCATGCATCCTGACAGGGAATAGAATCGGTGACCTCTTGGTTTGCAGGCCAGCACTCGATCCACTGAGCCACACTAGCCAGGGCTAAAAACTTATTTTTAACTTATAAAAAATAAACTGCAGTCCTGGCTGGTGTGGCTCAGTGGATTGAGTGCCAACCTGAGAACCGAAGGGTCGCCGGTTCGATTCCCAATCCGGGCACATGCCTGGGTTGCGGGCCAGGTCCCCAGTAGGGAGCTTGCAAGAAGCAACCACACACTGAGGCTTCTCTCCCTCCCTTCCCCTCTGTCTAAAAATAAATACATAAAATCTTCAAAAAACCCCCCAAAACCCTGCATATATATAGCATCATTCCTTTAAAAAAAAAATACAACAATCGATGCATCTATGTTTGTAAACGCACACAGAGGGTGTCTGGAAGAATCTGTGGGGACTACTGGCAGTAGTTTCCCCTGGGGAGTGGTCGTGGGGTGGAAGGGGTGGGTGCTACCTTCATTTTTTGCTTTATAAACTTCCAGGTTGTTTGCACTGGACTAATTTAACGAGTTAACACCACTTTGTTTTTCATTAAAAGAAAAGGGGGTGGGGCAAGGTCCAGCTTCCAGCCTGTACAGAAAAGGCCCACCAGGTATTGGAGGACAGTGGGGAGGGCCACGGGTGGATTCAAGCCTTTCTGCCCCTCTGCATCCACTTCTATCTGCTTCCTGAGCCCCAGCCCCGTGCCCACCCTTGGGCCTCCTGGGCTGCCTGCCAGCATGTTCAACCACAGAGCAGGGACCGTTGGGCAGAAAGTCTGATGAACTGCAATGCTGGGGCTCAGAAAAGGGGAGTGCTTTGCCAGAGGTCACCCGGCAGGTTGGAGGCTGCACCAGGGTGGGCCATCCTGTCCCCAGCCCTTCTCCCTGACCCAGGCCAATGCCCTCTGGAGATAAGGGTGCAGCAGCCCAGCTCCTGAACCAGATCTGGACCTGGAGCTCCCCACTCAGAACTGCGCTGTCTCTGGGGCCCAGGCTCACTCCAGGGGGTTCGGCTATGGGGGCTGGCTTACCTTTCCTGGACTCTGAGGAATAGACTGAGAAATTAAACGCAGTCACCCTAGTCAAACCGCTAAATGACTAAAATCAAGCAGGCTGAGGTATGAGGAAATGATTCTCTTCTTGTTTCTCTGGGAACTTAAACTTCGAAACTTTCCAGTCCTGCAACTATGTCTGTACATACATCAAACCCCCAGATAACCCTCTGATTACGCCCTGAAGGACTAAGGAAAGGACGTCCCTGTAGCCAGGTCATGTGACATCCTGTATCCTGAGCACCAGTCATAGAAGATTACCATCTGGCACCAATCCAGAGGCTAAGAATGCAGAAGTGATTATTCTCAAAAATGTACTTTTTACTATGAAAACCCTCAGCTTGCTTTCTTCTTTGGAATACTCTGGAAATTGCCTGCTTTTCCAGTTTGCAAGCCCTGATAAGACTCCTGAATAAATGTTTATCGTTTATTTCTAGCCAAAGCCTCCAAACTCTTTTTGAGTTCACCTGACAGTCCCAAGAACAATAACAACCACTTCAATAATAATGATAATGACGGGTCCGCCCAGCCAGAGTGGCTCAGTTGGTCAGAGCATCGTCCTGTAAACAGAAGGGTCTACATACCTGGGTTGCGGGTTTGGTCCCCAGCCAAGGACCGTATGGAGAGGCAACCGACCGATGTTCCTCTCTGACATCGATGTTTCTCTCCCCCTCTTTCTCCCTCCCTTCCCCTCTCTGTAGAGTCAACTTAAAAAAAAGAAAATTTTTTTTTAAAGAAAAACAACAGTTCGAAAAACACCGGCTCCCATGCGTCCTGTGCTTTCTCCTGTGATAAGCACTTTACAAACACACTCACTGAATTCTGAAAGTAACCTGAGATGTTACCCCTACACTCTAGAGGGAGAAGTGGGGCTCAGAGTGTACACAGGTGCCTGAGCTGAATAACCACAAGCCATTCTGCTCTGAAGCCCTGGGTCTGCCCACACGAGTACCAGGACCTTCAGGGATGGGGGCCCTGGCCAATGCTGGCGTTCCCCCACCCCCAAGCCATCCCCTATGGTCTGGGGGAGAGGGCCTCTGCTTCAGCCCTTGGTGCCCCGGGGAGGGGATCCTGGGTGTGACCTTCTTCTGGCCCCTTAGCAATCTTTGCAATGTTAGGATTTTCCCCTTCCACAGCAGCCTGGAAAGTCCTGAGACCACCTCGTCTGCCATCCCAGCTCCCAGTTTAGAGAGACTGAAACCAGGGCCCATAGAGGGGAGAGGGCTTGCCTCGAACTCCCCAGGGGTCCAGGGCAGAGCCAGGCCCGTGTGGACCCCAGCCTCTCTCCCTCTGGGCACGAAGGAGCCCGAGGGATGGGCATCTGAAGAGAGGCCGGTGAGAGCCACAGGCAGGCAATGGCCTGAAAACAGTAGCTGCTCGTAAGCACTTGTTCCGATGACCTGGGCTGTGGACCTGGAACCAAGAAGTACCTGGCTCATCATGGGCACAGGCAGGACTGGCAGGCTGGCCTAGGTGACACAGACATGGGTACTGGCCAGTACCTACAAGAACCAACATTCTTTTCCTCGCCAGGCTAGAGGTTTGGTGTTAGTTCCCAGCCTGGCCCCCATGTTCCTTCTGAGGAGAAAGGCTCATTAAGACACTTAGCTGCAGGCTGTGAGGCTCCCCTGGTCTCCCCTCTGGCCTCAGGAGGAAGTAGGCAGTGAGCTGCTATGGGGAAAAGGGGCCAGGATGTGGGTAGAGGCCCAAAGTGGGGCTGCACACCGGGGTGCCCCACACAAAGAGGAGGCTCCAGCCCCAACTCACCCTTTCCCCCCAGAAGCGGCAGGAACTGCAGTGGCGGAGAAGGGGGTCCTCGGCGAGTGTTCAGCAGGCCCAAACCAGTCACCGGACCAGCCAGGAGCCGTCCGGAGGAAGTAACTGGTGGATGGCTCCTGCCAGGTTACAAAGCCCAGAAATTTGGGCCAACCCATCTGTAAACGCCCCACCTGGGGGCAGGGCCAGGAGAGAGGCACCTCTTATCACTGGGCCCCAGGGTGAAGCCAGTATATTCTGGGGGATGAAGGGGGAGGAGGCAACCACCTGGGCGGGGGGCAGTTTGAGTCCAATCAGAATCAGCGGACCCTGGGCCGTGGAGCCCAAGGATAAGGCCGTAAGCAGGGAGAGCTGATGGGGCTGGCAAGTCTCATGCCCATGTCACCATCAACCACAATGGCTGGGTGAGCAAAGGTGACCCCACATATCAAGTGCCACCCCTGGGGATAGGCACTTTACAGGTGCCATCTCTAAAGCTGTATAACCCTGTGAGGTAGGGATGACTTTTTTACAGATGAGGATACTGACGCCCAGAAAGAGGCACGGATCTGCCAGGGTCCCACGGCAGGAAGTAGAGCCACGACAAGGCCGGGTCTGGCTCCAGGGGCCTCCTCTGCACCCAGTTCCTCCACCAGCTCTGCCTGCCTGGTTACATCCCACCCTGCCTTCTGCCCAACGCCTACTCAGAGACCCCACAGCTGCCAGGCCAGCTGCTGTGGTTCGGTTGCCAGCCTGCTCCCTTCCACCACAGTGCTTCTTCCTCCCTCCCCTCCGGACTCTCCTTCCTCCCACGCTTGCAGAAACTTCTGGGCCTGCCGACACTGGGTAGGGGGAGGCAGGGCAGAAAAGGCAGCGCTGTGGGCCAAATGCCAGGTCTCTAGACTCTCTTAAGGTCACCCAGACTCCCTAGCACGACCAGCTACATAATTTGTGTGGTCCTGCAAAATGACAATGTATAGCTCCTTTAAAAAAAATTTTAATCCCCGCCCCCCAAAAAAACAGCCCTGGTTGGTGTGGCTCCGTGGATTGAGTGCCAGACTACAAACCCCAAAGGTCACCAGGGTTGCAGGCCAGGCCCTCCACTGGAGCCTTGCGAGAAGCAACCCATCGATGTTTCTCTCACATTGATGTTTCTCTCCCTCTTTTCCTCTCCCCGCCTCTCTAAAAATGAATTTCAAAAATAAAAAAAAACTTATTAGAATGTCAAGCATCAGCAGAGCATTAAGCTAAGCCAGCGTAGGGCCCCCGGGGGGCAAAGGCACAGGTCACACACCCAGGGAATGGGGACTCCTGGAGCTGGAAGCTAGAACGGCAGGGCTCTGACCCAGCTGAGAGCCTGATGCTCACCCAGCTGGGAACCTGGGCCTCCGCTAGTCAGTCTCCTGGTCTCCAGATGAAGGGAGGCAGAGGGAGGGAGGGGTGGTGAAGCCTGTGGGCTCATTCAAGCCCCTTGGTTCAGGGCCCGGACAGTCAGGCTCAGCTCTCAGACCTGGGACCCCGTCCTAGCTCAGCCTCGTGGCTTCACCTCAACCACAAAGTGGGCTAACATCAGCCCCCCTGCCGGGGCAGCTGCACACCCTTGCTGTGTGCTGGTGGGCCAGCTTTTCCCACTTCACAGGTAAGGAACCAAGGCTCTGAGAAGGCAAGGCTCCAGCCTGCCCCTCCTCCCAGCCTTTCTTTCTTACGGTATAACCAACTCCAGCGTTAACAGGAAATTTAGCCCCAGCGGGTGTGGCTCAGTTGGCTGGAGCTTCCTCCCAGGAACCGAAAGGTCATGGGTTTGATTCCCAGTCAGGGCACATACCTAGGTTTTAGGTTTGGTCCCTGGTCAGGGCACATGCAGGAGGCAGCTGATCAGATGTTTCCCTCTCTTCCTCTCTCTCTAAAATCAATAAATGTATTCTGGGGCATAGGAAATTTAACTGGGAAGGAATGTGACGCCGGACAAAAGTCATGAGGTGGAATTTCCTTCCCACTGTGAGCTGTTTCTTCCAGGGCTAGATTCTCTGACCTGGGTTTTGAAGGGGGCAGGCTCTAGGGGAAGAAACATGCAGGCAGGTTAAATGGGTTAGGAGAGGGGTCCCAGGACGTGGCCTGCCTTCAAGTCAATAGGTTATGGGATTATGGCAGGGAGAGCAGCCCCAATTCTCACCTCCAGACACAGAACCACACTGGAGACAGGGTTCCAGAAAACAGTTTACCCGTACACTCAAGGTGGCCCTGGCAGTCACAGTTCAAGGGCCCCTTTGCCCAACAAACCCCAAGCTCTGGGCTGCCCAGATCAGGGCAACCAGCCTAGAAAGTGTGGCACCAAAAGCTCATGGAAGGGGAGTACGGAGAAGGACCAGGGCTGGTACGAGGTTGAAGGTTCCGAAGCTGGTGAGTGGGCGACCATCAGCCCTGGGGGCAAAGGCCACTGGACAGACCCCAAGGTGGGGTGAACCCTATAATTGAGATTCAGATCACTCAGGGAGTGGAAATGGGAGGAGGGCACAAAGGTCACCGCGGCCCTCCTCTTCTACCCTTCAAGTCTGGAGGCCCAAGATGGCTCCAAGTGTCCCCGGGGTAGGGCAGGGAGGAGCTCTAGGTCCACCTGGTACATGGCAGAGGCAGGATCCATAAATTAAATGGTTTTGGTGGAGTGTGAGTGGAACGGAGGCCGGCGGGGCAGTGGGGCTACTAGGTCCTCCAGGACGGGTGGGAGAACATGATGGGCCTCTTCTTGGCCCAGCGGGAGAACACAGCCTTCTCTGTGATGAAGCGATGGGCGCTGCGGGGTGCCCGCTCATGTGCCAGGTACATCTGACACTCGTCCAGCCGGCCCTTCTCGAAGTAGTGATAAGGCACTGAGGGGTGGTTCTTCTCCCTGTGGGGCGGGGAACAGGGACAGGCGTGGGGCACAAGAACTCTTCCACCTCCCTCCAGATCCTGCACCTACCTTGGCCACCCTCACCAGGTACTACAGGCCCGCAGAGTCCCACGTCTGGTCCGAGGGGAGGCCAGGGCAGACGGGGAAAGGGCAGGGCAGCTTGTGGATCCCAAAGGCCAGTGTTCGAGTCCTAGCTTTGCCTCTTGCAAGCTGGCTGACGACAAGCCAAGAGACATACCCCATAAACCTCCATAACCCAACTGTAAATTGGGAATGGTGATATCTACCTTGCAGGCTGAGGCCATAGGTCAAAAAGATAAAGACTGCCCTGCCTCGGTGGTTCAGCTGATGAGACTGTTGTCCTGACATGCCAAGGTGTTGGGTTAGATTCCCAGTCAGGGCACATAAAAGAAATCAAACAGCCCTGGCTGGTGTGGCTCAAGGGACTGATTGCTGGCCTGTGAACCAAAGGCACATGCCGGGGTTGCAGGCCAGGTCCCCAGCAGGGGGCACATGTGAGGCAACTGCACACTGATGTTTCTCTCCCTCTCTCCCTCCCTTCCCCTCTGTCTAAAAATAAATAAATTATTTAAAAAAAAAAAAAAGAAAGAAAAAGAATCAACCAGTGAATCCTTAAACAAGTGGAACAACAAATCATCTCTCTGTAAATCTCCCAGTAAATCTCTCTCTGGCTAAACTCAATTAAAAAAAAAAAGGTGAAGACCACAAAGTGCTTTGCGGGTGCTGGGCCCTGTGGCACCAGGAGCGCAGGTGGTCTGGCCGGCTGCCTCAGCAGAGGGCACGCAGCTCCTGCCATCGCATCCACGTGCTCGGCAAACACATTCCAAAGAGAAGAGAGGGTGAAAACATGGGACCCTCTGTGAACTTGACAGTTACCATAGTACTGAAATATAATGTCCAAAGTAAAAACTTAAGTCGTAATATATCACCGACATTTAACTGGTCCCAGTCTTGCAGTAAGTACTTCCCGCAGATTACTCTCCATGCAAACATTTCCATAACCTTCTGAACAAGGTGTGATTATTTTCTCTCTTTCACAATGAGGGACTGAAGATTCTGGGAAATGGCGTGACTGGCCTAAGGCTACGTCGGCAGAGTGGAGATTGGCATCGAGCCTGTCCCAAAGGCTGAGCCCCTTCCCCCCCGGGGCACCGGCTCCAGGGATGTCCGTGTTTCTGCCACCCACCCGGAGACTAACACACCCTAGGTCCTACAGCTCCTAGATCCTCGGGCATGAGGCGCACGACCCCCCAGCCGCCCCGGCTGCCCTCCTGCCCAGGGCCTGGCTGGCCTGACCTGCAGTAGCTGTCGCTGACCATTCCATAGACCACGATCTCCTCGCACAGCTCCAGGGCAAGGATCATGGTGAACCAGCCAGTGCTGAGGAAGGAGCCTGACTGCCTCCTAGCAGGGAGGGGAAACAGAGTCAGCCCGGTCGCCTCCCCCCTCCACTCAGAGCAAGGGGCCTGTGGGGCCTCTAGCTTCAGCTCTCTCAAGGCACTGCACCGGTTACCCTCCTGGCCGAAAGCCACTTACCCTGACCCCTACAGAGAGGGTCCCGGAGAAGGTTGGGGAGGGGACAGGGCCAGCCCAAGGCCGGCAGCGGCCAAGAGGCAGAGCTAGACACAAACCCAGCTCTGTTTGACTCCTCACCACCCACGCAGGACTTGAGCAAACCTCCGGACGATGGCGTGGGGGCCCTGAACACATGCTCCTTGGATCTAAGGGGCCAAGCTCGGGGAGACGGAGGGAGGCAGCAGAGCAATAGTTGAAACTAGGAAAGGGGGTTGCCTGGAGACGGACGGTTTTCGATTTGAAGCCGGCCCCTGCTCTGGGGTACCAGATTCCTCGTGAACCTTTCTGAGCCTCAGTGACCCATCTGTGAAGTGCGGATAATTACAGGTAGTTGTGGGGAGGGGACACTGTTAGCCCGGTAGCCCCCAATGTCTCCACACCTAACTCGGAATAAGGGGCTGTATGACCACCCCAGGCCTCCGCTCTCTCAGGATACCAGCACTGGTTACTCTCCCAGCTGAGAGCCACTCACCTCCACCTCTACAGAAGCGTTATGAGGTGGTTCATTCACTCAAATTGGGCACCTCTCAGGCCCTGTGCTGGCCAGGAACCTGTCACACCCAAGGCTAACATTCTCAAAGGAGGAGGCAGCTGGGAAAGAACCACTGAGAAGACAAGGAAACAAAGGAATACAGAGTATCAGGTGGAAGGCGATCATTAGGTGGGGTGGTCAGGGAGGGCTTCTCTGAGGAGGTGACATTCCACCCAGGCCTGAATGGCAAGAAGGGGTCAGTCATGGGGAGGTTTGGGGGAAGAACATTCTAGGCAGAGGGAATGATGTACGCAAAGGCATGCGGGTGAGAACCAGTGCGATGTGTGAGGAAGCCCAGACGGCCAGTAAGGCTGGAGCCAGGCAGGCAGGGCCCAAGTCATATGAGGCTCGTAGGCCAGCGGAGAGGAGGAGGTGGGAGCCTGGACTTTATTCTCCATGTGAAGAGAAGCTGCCGCAGGGCTGAGGGCAGATGCCTGCTGGGGTGACTTCACTGGGGACACTGGAGCTCAGACTGGAGGGGCAGCAGGGGCACCAGCGAGGGGGATGCTGCAAGGGCAGGGGATGGTGGCACCTGTCAGAGATGCAGGGCACCACTGTAAGAGGCAGGTGATGGAATGAGGGGAGCTCAGTGGAAAAATGGGGTCTGGCAGCTACATTATCTGAGCTGCGGGGCAGGGGAGAGGCCCACGTGTTGATAAACGGCCGGATAAAACGAGAGACTGAATGCAGAGCGCTTAACCGGGGCCTGGCGCATGAAGAGGGCTGCTAGTCGGTAATTGTTCCTTTTATGTTCTGGAAGGGACTTCAGAGGCCAAGTCAGATCTCAGGGCATCCTCTCCGGAGGGACACGCTCCCTGCCGCTGTCCCCATGCTGGTCAGCGCTCACAAGGCCCGATGCCCCTCTCCACCGTGTGGGATCCTTGACCTCTGGGATAACGGGATGAACGACAGTCTCTCTGTGTCCTGTGCCCTTTGAAGGGGCAGGACCACTCAGCTTCCATCACTGCTGACCCCCAGCCCCCAGGGCGGCCCCGGTAGGTGGGCGAGCTCACCGGTTCTTGCCCGTCTCGTCCTGGAAGACCTGGTCGCAGTAGGCCATCATGCGTTCGGTGAAGGTGTACATCTGCAGGCCCGGGTACATCTTGGTGAGCTGCAGTAGCGTGCGGTAGGTGCGGCCACCCAGCGAGCGGTCCATGTTCTTCCCCTGGCCCCACACCACATAGAGCGTGTCACGGGCCTGCTGGAAGTAGTGCGAGTAGTTGCGCAGCAGCAATGGCACCGTTGTGTGCGAGATCACGCGCAGGGTGCTGCGCCGGCCCACGTCCGCCTCAAAGCCCACGGTGGGCGCCTGGTTCATGCGCAGCACGCACTCAGCACCGTCGATCTGGGTGCCCAGGCCTGAGCCCAGCATCTGGCCAGAGCTGGACACCACGGCACAGCTGCGGCATGGCCCACGGACCAGCGGCTGCAGGGGGAAGGAGGGAGAGAGAGAAAGGCATGGGCACCTACCTTCTGCCCCTGCTCCTCCCCCCAGGGACGCCTACTGGCCTCCCCTGACCCCTGTATCGACGCGAAGTACTTTATCGACCCATTTGACAGGTGAGAAGACCAAGGCCAGGCAGGCAGAGCTAGCGGCAGAGCTGAGGTTCTACCTTAGCCATATTCACAGCCCTCGTCCCTTCTGCTGAGGCCCTAACAAGTCCGTTATCATGAAATCTTCATTAGGGTCATAGGAGCAAATATTTATGAAGCACTTGGGGCGGTGCCTGGCACAGGCCGGGTGTCGTATATGCGTTGTTAAGTAAACATAAACCTCAGCTCTTCAAGATCACTCTTAGGTCATTCCTTCCTCTGCCTGAGCCTCACTCATGTGTCCAGTTTAGTAAGTCAAAGCAGAGAGAATCTTTAGTGCCCATGACGATACTGGGAACCTCTGGTTCTGAGCCTGAATCCGGGCTCTGCCCCTGACTAGTTGTATGGCCTTAGGTGAGTCCCTTTGCCTCACCGAGTTTCAATTCCCTTATCTGTAAAATGAGGATACAAATAGCATCTACTGGACCAGGTTGTGAGGATTCAATTAAAAACACCTGGAGATGCCCTGGCTGGCGTGGCTCAGTGGAATGAGCACCAGACTGCGAACCGAAGGGTCGCTGGTTCGATTCCCACTCAGAGGCAGATGCCTGGGTTGCGGGCCAGGTCCCCAGTAGGAGGTGCTTGAGAGGCAACCACACACTGATGTTTCTCTCTCCCTGTCTTTTTCCCTCTCTTCCTCTCTGTCTAAAATAAATAAATAAAATCTCAAAACAAAACGAAACCCCCAGGTCTGGAGAGTTATGGCACAGAGCTAGGGCCCAGTGAGGGCTCAACTCCCATCTCATTACCCCCAAGTCTCAGAACCTGAGCCAACCAGCCTCAGGGTTAGGGGTCAAGTCTCCCAGAAAAGGGCTTGTTCCCCACCCCAGGCCTCCGTGCCCTCCCGGGGGAAGGCGGCGGGCTTATAAAGCCCTGTAAAGGTTATGCAGCATTCATTCCAGTTAATAAAAGACACGCTGTCACATCCCACGCAGGGACATTTCATACCCAAGATGTTGACTGAAGAACTCGTAGGACCATTTTCTAAGCCCCGGCAATAAAGAACAAGACTTCCCTCTGCCCTCATTTTGAGCCTGTCCTGATGACTGGGGTCTGTTCAGATCCAAGGTCACCACCGGCCCCCGGAAGTGTTCTGCTTGTCCCACATGAAGTCTTTAAAATATTTAATTAATCCCTAATTTATAAAAACCAGACCTCTTGACATTCAAGACTTGGACTTCCTGCTTCTCTTCACAAACCCAGAGGCTCTGGCCACCCTGAGCCCACACAGTCATAAGCTCTGAGTGTGTGACACGAACACTGGTCACCACCACAGGAGATGGGACAGGGTCCCCCAGCCCACCCCAGCATTTGTCCCACCTGGCCAGACTTGGGAGGCACGCGAATCTGTGTGCCTCCCGGCTGTTGTTTTTGCATCCCGATCAAATATTTATAGGGCACCTGCTCTGAACACTGTCCACGAATCGCCCAGTTGGAACCTCCACAGCAACACGACAGAGAGAGGAACGTCAATGACCACCCTTCACAGAGGAGGAGGCAACTGAGACTCAGAGGAATGAAGAAGCAGGTCCCAAAGCAGGCCTCCGACAAGCCAGGGTCGCTGAGCACAGCTCCCTCTGACCGACACTCAGAGAGCCATCCACCTCAGGACTGGGGGCATCCTGTACTGGGTGTCAGTGCAGGACTCCTTCGGGAAACGTACCATTGGGGCCACTGAAGTCAGGGCGAGGGGTGTGTAGCACTCTGAACCTCTCCCGGCAGAGCAGCATGAGGAGGCGGGTGCCGCAGGGCAGGGGCACAGCTACCATGTCGCCCTGGGCTCCAGCGTTCCTGTCTCCCCAGGAGAAGGAGAGCTCTAGGCTGACGACTCATCCCTGTCATCTCTATCCCCAGCAGCAACCAGCACAAGGCAAGACACTTTCAAGGAATCAAATGCACATTTGTTGCACGAATGGATTGTGAGCCCGCGGTGAAATCCAAAGACACACACAGGGCACCTGTCACCAGGATGTCATGTCTACCCCCCCCACTGGAATGGGAGCTCCAGGGGGCCAGCCACCCCCCAGCACTCAGCTGACAGTAGCCAGGTAGTATTTGTTGAATTAAAAAAACCCATTTCCGCCCTGATCTGGTGCAGCTCAGTGGGTTGGGCAGACTAAAAGGTCACCAGTTCGATTCCGGTCAGGGCACATTCCTGGGTTGTGGGCCAGGTCCCTGGTTGGGGGCATGCGAGAGGCAACCGATAGATGTTTCCCTCACGCATCAGTGTTTCTCTCGCTTTCTTTCTCCCTCCCCTTCTCTCTAAAAATAAATAAATAAAATCTTTAAAAAATAATAAAAAACCCAAAAACCCTTTTCCTCTTAGAACTTGGGGCTTAGAGAGGTGAACTGACTGTTTGAGATCACCCAGCTGGTAAGTAGAAGGGCCTAGCCCGGATCCAGGCTGCCCTGGCATGAGTCCAGTTCTCGTTACCCCCCGCCAAGAGCTGGGGGGGCCACCCCAGTATCCCTGGCCTGCCGCCAGCATGCTGCCTGGGCGACTCACCTTCCCATCTGGCACTCTGCTATACCCACTGAAGTGCAGGGGCCCTGGCATGGTGGGCCTGGAGTTGGTGGAGAGGTGGGGGTCCGCGCAGGAGGCCAGGCAGAAGGGCAGGTGAACCCAGCAGCAGAGCAGGATATAGGCAGCAGAGAAGCCCAAGGCGCACAGGGTGACAAGCAGGAACCGACCCTGGGAAGACAGCAGTCATTGAGTGAGGGTCGCTGGGGCCCCTAGAAGCTTCTAGGGGGCTGCACCCCAGCCTCATGGGCCCAAACTCCAGCTCGGGAGCTTGTAGAACACCAGGAGAATCTAAAGTCTCCTTCCTCTGGGCTGCCAGGCTCAGGATACAAGAGGCTCTGGAGACGAGCTCAACGTTCTGGAGAAAACCAATTTGGGGTGCAGTGTGTAACTCAAAGCCACACAGTAGGAAAACAGCAGGGCGAGTCCTCCAATCCAGGCTGCGGGGCCCATGCTCTTAACCAGAAGCCTGGCGCACTGTGCAGCCTTGGGTGTGACTCTCTACCTCTTTGGGCCTCTTTCCTTCTCTACAAAATAGGGGCCGATAACACCCGCAGTATGAACTTACAGCAGTGAAAGTACTTTGCATACCGTAAAGTGCTGTGCACATGAGGACAGGGGAGTGCCCAACAACAGGGCAACCAGCCCTCTTCAGACCCTGGGCTGAGGCTGCCAGTATGACCATACTGGCCCCTCTGCCCCCCAGCTGACTCAGTGGCAGCTCCTCAAGCCTGTGATCATGATCTGGGCCAGCAGGCTAGGTGAGTAAGGAGGTCAAGAGGCGGAAGTGAGGGAAGTGTCATTCAAGAAATGGTTTCAGCCCCGGCTGGTGTGGCTCAGTGGATTGAGTGCTGGCCTGCGAACAAAAGGGTCACAGGTTCTATTCCCCATCAGGGCACATGCTTGGGTTGCAGGCCAGGTCCCCACTTGGGGGGTGTGAGAGGCCGCCACACATTGATGTTTCTCTCCCTCTCTTCCCCTCTCTCTAAAAATAAAGAAATGAAGTCAGAAAAAGAAAAAGAAATGGTTTCGATAACTGAAAGCTGCTGTTCAGGGGCTCTGCCTCCAGAAACCACGTACCAAGGGCCACAGTACCGAGAGGCCCAACTGGAGGGCCAGCCTTGCTGGCAGGTTTCATGGTGCTCCCACCAACCCTTCAAGGAGGGGCAGTCTGGTTTGGGGGGGGGGGGGGCGTGTCACGGCTCAGGACTCCCATCCTGTGCTGGGCTGCTCTGGTCACCACCTGTGTCTCTCTTGGCTCTACTTTTCTCCAAGCCTGTCAAGACGCAGGTCCCTCGGCCACGCATCAGAAACCACCTAGCAGCTGGCTGGTGTTCTCTGAAAACCAGAGGTGGAAGAGCGGCCACACCATCCCCCCCAGGCATATCGCAATGAGGCACAAGCTTTTCTGCCCATAAACCATAGCACTTCTAAAAATAAATCTCTGTGTGGCCAGCTGGTGGGTGAAGTGGGGATTGTACGGCCCCTGAGGACTCACGGTGCTCTGTGCGCAGGGGACCCAGAGATCTCAAGGCAGGCAGTGGTGGTTGACTCCCCCAACATCCAGGGCTCTCCCCCAGAACCAGGGGCTCCTGATTCAAGTCAAGAGCAGATAAACTGAACTTTCACACCACAGCCCCCTCCCAGGCAGGCGGCTCCCCAGGGTGACCTCCGGGATGCCCACGGGAGGTCGTACCATTATCTCCATTTACAGGCGAAAGGGCAAGGCACGGAAACCAGAGGGGAACGCCACCTGTCTGGGGCCACACAGCCTGCCAGACCAGAGCTGGGCCTTAAGGTCAGTCCGCCCCTCTCCTCAGCTCAGGAACAGTGGGGTCAGAAGGGACAGTCCGTCCTGCGGTGGGTGAGGCTACTGAGGTTGCTGTGCCAGAAGTCACCTCCAAGTCCCCTGTGGGCTTTTCTTCTTCCCACTTACCTGAGCCTTCATGCTGTCGCTGCCACTCAGCAGCAAGAGAGCTGCTGTCTCCAGAGCTGGGAAGGGTTGGGAGCCAGGCACCTGTCAAGAACCCAGAAACTGAGAGCTGGGTCCCCCGCCTCAGAGGAAACTGCCTGGGGAAACTAAGGCAGGGGAGGGAGGGTTCGGACCCCATCAAGGCAAATGGCTTCTGAATGCCAAAGTCCCCAGACACCAGGTAGCACTGACCCCGTCCTTAAAGAGCTGGAATCGGTGACCTGTGGGAACGCTTACGCCAACCCGAATCCCACTGTGCAGATGAGGAAGGAGAGTCAGAGAGGCGGAACCCTGACCTCAAGGTCACCCATCAAGTCTGGGTCAGATAGAGTCCGGAGCTCTGACTCCCACCCACCCTCCTACCTCACTACACGCGGGACATGGAGGAGCCTGGGATGAAAGAGCAGGATTTCCGCCCCTCTCCCTGTGTTCACCGCCCCCTCCCCCAGCCGGGAGCTAACCAGGCGGGCAAGTTAGGACGCGCCGGCTGCTCTGGATCCGCCGCTCGGAGCTCCATGGCCCGCGGGCCGGGCGAGCCGGGCTGGAAGCCGAGCCTCGGGGCACAGGCGGAGCCGTCGCCGCGGCTCCAGGTGGCTAGAAGCCGAAGGTGCGCTGCCCGAGGCGGGAGCAAGGTCTGCGAACTCCAGGAGATTGGTGTGGGCGGGGCCTGAGCGTAGGGGGCGGAGCCTACGAGCGCGGCCTGCGCGGATAGGGAGGGACTTGCGCGGCCAGCCGGCCTCCGGGTGAGGGCGGGACCTGCGGGGTCGCTGGAGACCTCAGCAGCGGAGGGCGGAGTCTGAGCTCAGCATCATTCCCCATCTTTTTTGTCATTGCCGATTTGTCTAAACTCTCCTCCCCCCAAAAAAACTATCAAACAGAACAGAAACAAACCCACAGATAACAGAAAACAGGCTGACAGCTGTCAGATGGGAGGGAGGTGGGGGGCCGGGTGGAATATAAATTCAATTTAAAAATAAAAATAAAATACCCTTCTGCCCAGGCTAGGAGTGGGCAGCCAGTAGTGGAAAGGCCCATCCTAGATGGTGTCAGAGCCGCTCAGTTGTGGTTGCCTGGTCGTCCAGGCTTGAGTTTCTCCATTTCTGAAATTGGGGGACTGGTAGGAAAATTAAACAGGGGCTTGGGGTCAGGCAGGCCTGAGTTTCAAGTTGGTAGGGTTGTTAGATTTACCAAGTAAAATACGGGACACCCAGTTTCTTTGGAATTCCAGAAAACAAGTAATTCAAAATCTGAAATTCCAATGGAACTGGGCATCCGACATTATCTGTGACACACCTGCTTGGGCTGTCTTTTAACAGTGCAACTGTCTCCTGAGCCTCAGCTCTTCTGTGGGAAGTGGGGATAATAACAGCACTTACCTCCTAGTGGGACAGTGCAGGGGCGGCTTGTGGCGGAGCCGTGATTCAAACCCTGGGCAGCCTCATTCCAGAGCCAGGGCTCTGACCACTGAGCTTCACTTTCCAACAGCCCCCTTTCCAAAGTGTCTTCCAAATCCAAGACAACTCAGTCCAGGGCATCTGCAAATGCTGAAATGTATCCCGTTTGAAGGTTCAGATGGGGTCCCTTGGAGACTTTCAACCTCAAGTGCCTTCTGGGGTCAGAAAGGGTCGAAGGGGCAGAGATGGGGCAGTAGGGAGGGGTAGGCCTGTGGTGCGGTGGAAAGCATACTTTCCATTTAAAGTTTTTTTTCTTTTTTAAAAGATTTTATTTATTTATTTTTAGAGAGGACGGAGGGAGAAAGAGAGGGAGAGAAAAAAATCAATGTGCGAGAGAAGCATCAACTGGTTGCCTCTTGAACGCCCCCAACTGGGGACCGGGCCCACAACCCAGGCACGTGCCCCAACTGGGAATCAAACTGATGACCTTTCAGTTCGCAGGCTGGTGCTCGATCCATTGAGCCACACCAACCAGAGTTAAAGTGTTCTGTTTTGTTTTTTACAAAATACTTCATAGGCCAGAAAGCTCATCTTACCGCCCCTACCACACCCATCCCTTCCGCAGGGCCCCGGCGTGGGAACCAGCCTGCGCGCCTGCTCTGGCCCCATTTCAAAGTCCAGGCTCCTGTTTCTCAGAGGTTCCAGTGTGGGCACAACCTCAGGGTGTTCGCATTGGATAGTTGCACCCGGCTCAGCAACTTCACAGCACTCCTCTGCTCCAGGTGCAAGGCCAAGTCCCCCAAGCTGGCGCTCTAGGCCTCTGTGTCTCTCCCGCTCCTGCTGAAGTGGCCCTCGCCCTGGGCCTCCTTTGAGCACAAACCCTGCTTGTCCCCTCCTATCCCACTCTTGGCACACCTCAAGGGTAGTGGTCCAAGTCAGTCTCTCTGTGGCCCCTCATTCACACAAGGCAAGGCACATCGTGGGTGCCCAAATCCCGAGCCCTTCAGCCTCTCCCAGGTCCTCATCTGTCAAGTTTCTGTTTTCATAGACCCAACCCCTAGGGGACAATGGTGAGAAGTTCTCTATGGAGTCATTTGTCACCCACTATGGCTGGTGAGTTGATGACCCCTTCCACAGAAAGGCAACTCCCCACTTGCTCGGGCTACACAGAGATGGAGCATGCCCGAATGGCCTGTGCTCCCAGAGCAGGTGTGGATCACAGCTCTACAGGCCGACACCGGGAAGTCCTGCAGTTCCCGACAAAGCTCTTCAGTTTGGTTTTGGCAAAAGCCCGCTCTCCTGACCCTGACCAGGCCCTGCGCCGTTTGAACTCCTGCCTCCCGCTTAAGTCACCCTCTACCCACTTGGGCCTCGCTTCCAATCCCCAGTCACACTAAGCTCATTTCTACCTCAGGGATTTGCCCTTGCTATATCCTCTACCTGGATTGTTCTAGTCACATGGCCAGCTCCTTCTTGTCATTCAGCTCGAACGTCGCCTCCTTGCCAACCACTCTGTCCAATGCTGCACCCCCATCCTTCCTGTCCCATCTTGATTTATCTTTTTCAAGTGCTGTCACACTCAGAAAGTATCCTGTGTATTATAGTTTTCTTGCTTGTGGTCTACCCACCTATTAGACTCTAAGCTCCGTGTGGGTAGTCAGGCCAGCCATGTCTTCAGGGCATTTCGAGCATCTGCACAGTGCCAAGCACACACGACGTCTGCTGAATGAGCAAGTTAGGAAAGCCAGGAGTCCCAGGCTCCGTGAGATCTTGGACAAGTAATTTCTTTGTCCAGCCTTAGGCCATTGCCAGGGACCCAAAGGGAGTGAGAGGCTGAGCCATCCTTTTCTAGGAGTGCAAGAGTCTGGGGCTCTGACTCACTCCTGCGGATGCAGACCCCAGGGAAATGAGGAGCCAAACCCGTTTCCTGCTGTGCTATCCTGCCACGACTGAGTCTCCGCCACCCACCCACCTCCCGGGTGGCTTCTGAACTGAGCACACGCGATGTGTCAAGTTCCTGTTGAGTCAGAACAAGAAATTTTCCCTGGCTCGTGGTAGCTTGGAGAGGTTGTCTCAGAAGGTCCCCCAGGTATCTGGGGCTGATGTCAATTACATATCTATATTTATGTCTATATCTGCATCTGTGTCTGTGTCTGTACCTCCAGGAACCCACACTCCAGGCCCATAGCATAGGCTTTCCCTTTCCTGTCCTTCCCCATCAGCCATTTTCCCTCCTTTTCTCTGCAGACTGATGGAATGGCAGCGTTTGGTGCAGCTGAACAGCTTTCCCAAGGTCCAGAGTCACCCAGTCCTGGAGGTGAGCTCTTGGCCCACACAGCAGCGCCCCACCCCACCCCGCCACCAACACTGTCCCCATCCACTCTCAACTCCAACCACAGAGACATGTTTCTTTATTTCAAATGCCATGCTCTCTCTCACCGCAAGCCCTTATCCTGGGACCTCCCCAGGGCTGCACCTGACTCTTCTGGTCTCAGTTCAGAGGTTAGAAACCACCCCACGCATCCTATACTTAGAAGGGGGCCCCTTCCCTGAGCTTCATGGCCTCATGCTCCTTCACAAGGCTTTGTTACACCAGGTCGCTTTCGTCACCGCCGCCATACTCCAGACTGTGAGTTCTGCAAAGGTGAGATCTGTGTCTGGCTCCACCCCCAGGTCCCCAAAGACCAGCAGAGGGCCTGTCACATAGCAGGTGCTCAATAAATAGTTAATGAGTTCAAGACGTCCACTTTCAACCTTCCGTCGTACAGATTAGACCACTGAGACACAGAGAGGGCTAGCACCTTGCCCTGGTCACACAGCCAGGCCCCACAGCAACACCAGAGGAAAGGCCCGCTTAGGCACAGTCAGACTGGACTGATGTCAGAGGCCGGGCTGCGGTCTCCTAGAGGAGGGAGAAGGGGTGGTCAGGGACTATGCAGGCACTTTGCTTCTCTGCTCCTGGTGATGTCTGTCTGGTCAGGGCCCTTGGTCTGCCCGCCACCCCCTGCCCCCATTTCTCAGAGGAGAAAAGTGACCATTAGAGGAGAGCAAAGCTTACTTCAGGTCAACAGTGGACCCCAACACAGTGCATCCCAGAGCCACAGGAATGAGAAGGCCACCCCAGAAGGCGGCCAACGGGTCCTCCTTGAGCCAGGGGGGAGGTGGGGGAGGCCTGAGTTCTTGGGCTGACCTTGCCACTTACCCGTGCATAAGCCCCCTTAAAATCTCTGGGCCTCAGTTTCCCCATCTGGAAGACAAAAGGCCTGAGCTGGAGCCTTCAGCCTCCCCCCTTTCCCAGAGCATGAGGACAGGGCTGTGGGAGCTGAAGAGTAAGAACACAGGCTCCTGAATCCAAAAGGCACAGTCGAGTCCTCGTTCCAGCATTTATTGCTGAGTAATCTTGCTCAGTCCCTTCACCCCATGAGCCTCCATTTCGTGGTCTGTAAAAAGAGAATAGTAGCATTTTTTTTTTGAAGATTAAATGAGCTAATGTGAGGAGTCCCGGGCACAATACCAGGCACAGCATTGCCCTCAACGGAGGTTGTGTCGTATTAGTTAGGAAATTCTGCCCTCTGGAGGCCAGCTGGAGGAACGGCAGGCAAGGGAAGCCCGAACCGCGGCCCTGACCAGGCTGGAACACGCGTTCCAAACGTGCACCATTGTCCAGATGGACGCGGATCACTCGGTGTGTGCCTCCACCCACTGGCAGAGGCGACGGGCGTAGAGAGCCGGGCTGACGGTGGAGAAGGTCCGGTTGGGGTAGCGCAGCGTCTTCCACAGGTGCTCCAGCCGCTTGCGGAGCCCGTAGACGGTGGCGAGGTCCACGAGGCCCAGGAAATACCGTTGCTCCGGGCCGTCCAAGATATGGAGGGCGTTAGGGGCATCGGGCAGCAGCCGGCGGTTCTGAGCTCCGGGCGCATCCGGGCTCTGTACCCCTTGCACAGACCTGAGGGCCGACCGGGTGTGGGGTGAAGCTACCACCTCCTGAAGAGTTCCCAGCCAATCGACCCTGGAAGCATGGCCAGGCTGCCCTTGGGCGCACTCTGCCCTAACCCTGTGGGGGTTGGGGAGGCTACCTGGCTGTGCGGAAGACAAGGCTGCCTGGGCCCCTCTCATCCTCCTGGAGACGCTGGAAGGCCATCAGGAGGCTGTAGTCCAGCACGTTGAGCTCCCGGAGGAAGGTAGTGTCCAGTTCCATCTGCCGGAGCAGCCAGCTCCGCTCGGGCCCTGCTGAAGCATCAGCACGTCTGCCTGAGCGCTCATCGTGTGCCAGGCAAGGTGCTGAGGGCTCCACATGCATCTGCCCCAGGAGGATGGGTGTCATTGCTGCCCCATTTCATAGATAAGGAAGCTCATCTGTAATTTGCGTTGGTCACCTAGCTAGTAAATTGTGGAGCCAGGATCTGAACCCTGCTCTCCCTGACTCCAGAATCTCAGTTCTTAATAACCTGGGCAGAGAGCAGTGCCACGGACACCCTCTTAACTTCACTCTGAATGGGGGAAGAGCAGGCAGTGACAGCTCCATGGCTCACCCAGGTTGATGGTCTTGCCCTGAAAGTTGAGGTCCTTCAGCACCAAGACAAGGGGGCTGCCCTCAGGGGCCGGCTCCACCCACCGGCTCACCTCGCAGCCCTTGATGTCATACCTGGAGGTGAGGGGAGTGGGAGGCCACGACAGAATTCAGTTTTACACGGACTCGAGATACACAGGGACTCGTGCAAGGTAATAATAAAAAATGAGAGAGAAAAAAGAGAGCTTCCACCGGGTGACTGTTCAAATCCTCAGCACAACCCCGTTCTATTATTGCCCCCATATTAGAGATGAAGAAAAAGGGTCCGAAATGTTCTTTGACTTGCCCCAGACCACACAGTAAGTAAAGAGCAGAGCAGGGACTTGAACTCAGGCCTTCGGAAGCCCAGTCCAGGCTTTACCCTTGCCTGTGCCTGACTCTTAGCACCTCATCATCCCTGGGGGTGTCCTAGACACTGGGGTCCAACCCTAGGCAGTAGCGCCAGGAGGCCCTGGGGGAAACACTAATGGGGAGCCTCAATGAGGACAGAATCAGGACTGGGAGGCACTCAAAGGCTGGGCTTGAATCCCTCCCTGCTCCTCACAAAGTAGCTGTGAGGCCCTCCTGTTTCTCATTGATAAAATGGGGTGATAACAACTCCTACCCCTCAGGCTCGTTATGGGAATAAAGATTATGAAGGCAGATGTCCCAACACAGCGCCCAATGCATAATGAGTGCTCAAGAGATGCTGGTCGTGGGTATCCCTGTCTCTGACCCATCAGGAGATCCTGGGAACGTCCTTTCTCCCTGGGCCTGTTTTGCCATCTACCTAGTGAGTGTGAGTCCTTCCGGTGGCACCTTCTGAGGGGGACTGAGGCCCTAGGAGGCCGACTCACCGCTCAGAGATGCGGCCAGCTGGATAGAAGACACTCTGCATGATGATGAAGTACTTCTGGGGACAGGGGTAGGGAGTGAGGAAGGACAGGGTCTCACCCTGCAGCCGCCCCCTCCTGCCCGGCCCCCTCGCCTCGGCCTCACCCACCTTCTTGCCCCGGGCCACCCGCAGACTGTGCACTCCTGGAAAGGGAGAGGGCACCGGGTGAGGGGCCCCAAACTCTGCGACCCGGGGTCCAAACTACCCCGGTCCCCACCCCAGGCCACGCCTCCTCGAGTTCCTCAGCATCCTGAGCCCGCCCCTCCAGCTGTGGCGCCAGAGCCCCTCCTCAGCCTCAGTCGGTGTTCAACTTCACCCGTCTCTGGGCTTAGCCCAAAATGCCCCGCCCACATGTCTTCCTCAACTACTGCCCAATCCCAGCCCCGCCTCCTCTGGTCCCCTCCTAAGCTGCCACCTAGGACCTGCTGTATATTGGACTCTGCCCTCAGTCAGATCTGCCTCCAGTCTGGTCCCCTTCGCCCACCTAGGCTCAGGTACCCCGCGCCCCACGTCCTGGAACCCCCTACTCCCTGGCTGCCTCCCCTCCTCGCTCTCTGCTTCACCCCTTTAACCCCGCCCCACAGTCCCAGGTCCCCGGCGGGCCATACCCAGCAACCGTGCGAGCAGTGAGTGCGGGTGTCGCTGCAGGTGCTGCACGTAGCGGGGCAGGTGGGCGAGCAGCGCCCGCACCTCCCTGCGGCGCAGGGTCTTCAGGAAGAAGCGCTGGTCGTGGCTGGGGGGTGGGGAGAGGGACGGGAGGGAGAGGTCACTGCCTAGGCTGGGCTGGAGCGGCTCCCGCCAGGCTCCCTGGCCTCTCCTGTCCACGTGTGGCTCCGTCTCCCCAGGGCCAGACCCTTTCCCTCGGGCTCTTCTCTGACCTCTATCTGGCTGGGACCCTCCCTGACCTGGGCATTCTATTTCTCTCCCCAAAAGCCACCCTCCACCCCAGGATACCACTCCCATCCCTTCCCCACCCCTGCGCCAGCTCACGACAGGAAGAAGCTGGCCTTGCTCTTGGAGGTGCTCAGGAACTGGAGATAGGGGCTGCCAGGCCCCAGGGCGGCCTGATAGTCCTCCTCGGCCAGGCCTAGGGAGTGGCGCAGCCAGGCGAAGGCCGGGCCAGCCAGGGTGCCCAGCTCGAAGCCCTGCAGGGGAGGAAGAGCAGCCCCAAGAGTGTCCACTGGGGCCCGGGTGTGTGCAGTCGGCCCTAGTGTGGCAGGGTCAAAGGGAACCACACCCTTCCTGAAGGCCCTGAGGCCAGCACCCACGGGGAAACTGAGGAGAGAGAACTAGGATGGTACCCACTCCTCCATGCATAGTCTGAGGCTTCCTACCTCGTGAACCTGGGTCAGGACCTCGGAGAAATCCTCCTCAGTGGGCAGCCCCTGCAAGGGGGGCAGGAGGACTCAGAACAAGTCTCAGCTCCCCATTGCCAGACCTGGGGTCTCCAAGCATTCAGCACCTGGCTTCAGCCCTTCCCCCAGTTTGACTCCTCCAGCAAGCAGGGACTGCCCTGGGTGTGCCTGAGGTGGGCAGATGGGGACTGCAGATGGTCCCGAGCTGCAGGGAGGATGACAGAGTGACCTGAGGCAGGTCCCCAGTGTGTCTCTTCCAGAAATGGGTCCCTAGCACCTGACACGTTCGCCCAGGCACACGCATTGGCCAAGCGAAGCTGGATGCCATTCCGGTAAGAGAGGATGGCTTTGAAGCCAAGGGACCTGCCTGATCCAGCCTGGGAGGGGCAGGATCAGTGGCTTCCAGGAGGTGACCTGTAAGCTGAAATCTGAAGGGTAGTGGAGAGGAGGAGGAGGAGGAGGGTGCTCAGTGCAGTGAGACCAGCGTTGGTGGCCATCAGGAAGGGAAGGAGGGCCCAAGGTGCTGCAGAGAGTAAGGGAGGGGTGGGGTGTGAATTAGGCTGGACAGTTGGCCCTTGGGCTTGAAACAGCAGGGTCCTCAGGCCATGATGAGTACTGGGGATCCATGGGAGATGTTCGGCAGGTGATGAGATTTAGGGCACTCCCCTCTCTGGCTCCTACACTCTCCCCGGCCCTCTAGGTCCCTGCACCTATGGGATGTGAGCACACTGTGCACACGCACAGACAACACGCATGCTCACCCAGGCCCACCAGCTGCTGAGCTTGCAGTTGGGCAGCCCTTTCTGCTGAGCCAGCCTGGCCCCAGCCTGAGCTCCCGGGGGACGGGCCATGCTGGTGGGGTGGGGGTGGGCTCCCTTCTCAACCATGCACCCTGGCAGGGCTGGGAGGGCCTCAGAGACCGAAGAGTGCAATACTCCCCCCGCAAGTCATCATACATTACACAGATGGGGACACTGAGGCCCAAAGAGACGCAGAGGCCCATCTAGAGTCACACAGCAAATACCTGCTTCGGGGGTTCCTCAGACCCCCAGCACGCCCTGGACTTTCTGGCTTCCTGGCCTCGGCCCCAGCCCCAGAACATCCTTCCCTTCCTGCACCAAGCCCCTGATTTCCTCCCTATAGTTCTTTCTGATCTCCAACTCTACAGTATTAGCACGGGGGCATCAGCCTGGTCTTGCCATGGGTGCATAGAGCAGGTTGGCCACTCACCCTGGGTGGGTGGTCCATAGAGACCTGGGTGGCAGCCCACAGCCCCGCCTGCATCATACATGTCAGCCGGTGCAGCTCATGCCCCGGGCTGATCTCAAACAGGCCTAGGCGCAGTTGCTTGTCTCGTAGTCGCCAGAGAAGGCCGCGGCGGCTGGAACTTGAGGTAGTTGCTTTGCGCCCAGCCTCTGGGGAGAGGGCCAGGACCTGGTGGCAGAAGGCACAAGAAGCAGTGAGCATGTGGCAGCATCGTAGAGGGGAAAGGCATGGCTGTGAGTCCCATCTCCGCTACTTTGAGCCCTTCTCTGCCTCAGTTTCCTCGGTTGTAAAATACAGATAATTCTAGTACCCACCTCCCTGTGTTATGAGGGGTTACACAGCCCCTGGCATGCAGTCAGCACCCCAAAATAGAGTGGTGGTTATTATTAGCGATAGACAGAGCATGCAGTTCTGCAGCCAAACCTGGCCCAAGACTGACTGCCTCTCACCAGCTGTGTGACCTTAGGTAAGATATCTAACCTTCTGGGCCTCATTTTCCCACCCGTAAAATGAGAACGCTAACAACGTCGTGGCAGGTACCAATTGCTGTTACTTTTGAGTTTGGGTTCTGTGCACAGGAGCCCTGGATAAGAGCTGTGTGTGATGCCCTTGATTCAATCATACGCTCCACTGATCTATGCTGAGTTCCTCCAGGTCAGCTCGGAAGATCAGCAGAAGCAGAGCGCATAGCCGCTGACCCATTAGTAGTGGGCACCCACCATGTGACCAGCACTAGCTGAGAGCTTGACTTCCTAACAGCCCTATGAAGGAGGAGCTTTGATTGCCATCTCCATTTTCCGCCATGAAAAAACTGAAGAAGTTCTCGAGGGTACCTGCCAGACTTTCCCCTTCATACCTGCCGTTTCCACGTGGGGCGTGTCCTGGTCCCCGCCCAGTTCAGGACCCCTCCTGAGCTTGGATGGGGGTGTGTCCGCCCCGCGCCGGGAGGGGAGTCTCGGCTCTTGCTCCCAAACCCTTCCCTCTCCTGTCCTCTCTCGGGCCTGCACCTACCTCGCGGGGCCCGGGGCTCGGCGCGGCCATGGCCCCCGCAGCAGCCTCCCGTGTTCTGGCCGCATTCCCCGCCGCCCCGCAGCCCCGCGGCAGGGGCCAGGCCCCGCCCCTGTTCCTGGGTCGACCAATAGCGCGGTGCCGGTTACGGCTGCACCCAATCCACGCGGGAGTCGCCGGCAGCAGCCTGCGGGTCCCGCCCCCGGAGCTGCAGCATCCTTCGGACCACGGTCCAGGGCGCGGTGGGGGCGCGGCGTGTTGGCTGTGGTCCGTGGGAGGGAAGACCTCCCCTTTCTTCTCCTGGGACGGAGGACCCGAGTCTCGGGGCTGCTCCCGGGGGCAAGTAAGCTAAATACAGTCCCGCCCACACGCTCTGGCGTGAAATTCCCATCCGCCGTGTTTCGGGTGAGGAAACTAAAGTCCAGAGAGAGAAGTGACTACTACCTCCAGGTCACATAGGAAGTCTGGGGCATGCATTTCATTCGACACAGGTATTTTAACACATACTATGGGCCAGGAGCCGGGCTGGGCTTCGGGGATTTAGTGGTGAATGAGGAACACAGCTGCTAGCGAGATCTTTAAAAAGCATAAATCGGATGATGTCACTCTCTTGCTTAAAGCCTTCAGTGCAGGTATTCCCACAGCACTGAAACGAAATCCAAAGCCCCGCCACGGCCCCAGAGCCTTCTGCCCGCTCTCTATCCCCATCCCGAACTACTCTCTACATCCACTAGGCAGCCACAGGGACTCCCCGCTGGTCCTTAGCCTCCAAACGCACTTTCACACCTTGGGGCTGTTGCACGTGCTGTTCCTTCTACTTGCAATCCTTTTCCTCAGACTTCCATTTCCTTATTCCTTCTTGTCACCTTGGTCGACTCTTAAGTGTTTCTCCTCATTCTCGATCGTATCACCTTGCTCTCTCCTCATCAGACTTAACATTGTCGGAGACGGTCTTGTTCATTTGTTTATTAAACCCCCTCCTATAATGGGGGTGCAAGGAGGGCAGAAACCACGCAAGAGTCGCTTCCTGACTCACCACCTGGCACAGGCCAATGTTCGGTAAGTATATGTCGGACCAATGGGAGTAGGACGTGCCAAGGGCCACGGTGAGTCCCAGGAAACGGAAGGCCAGCGTGGTAGCAGGTGGTGTGAGCAGGAAAGAGCAAGTGAGCAAGCAAGAACGCAGGCCCTTGTAGGTAGACATGGTAGGGAGAGGAGCGGAGACCCAGAGAAGCGTTATAAGTGCATGAGAAAGATGCTCAGATGCTTTTTAAAGGTCACTGGTTATCATTCAGTCCATTTGGAGGGAACCAGGGTGGGCAGAGGGAGAGCACAAGGAAGACTTTGGTGACAGGGCAGAGAATGGTGGCTTTGCATCCAGAATGGCAGGGAGGGTGGGGAGAGGTAGAGTTGACAGGATTTGGGGTCTTGTGGCTAGGGGGGTGGGAGAGGAAAGCCAAGGTCAGTGACGTCTGCCAGGCTTCTGGCTGGGGTCGGGGGCACAGGATGCTGCCAGTCACGAGGGAGCAGGGCATGAGGGGAGAGCCAGATTTGGGAGGGTGGGTTCTGAGGATTCAGACCACCACAGGATGAATTTGAGGTGCCATTATAACATTTGCTGGAGACACGGTGGCTGGAGTGTGTGCAACACACTGGGGCTGAGGAGACGGCCAGACTGGAGGCAAGCCTGGGTAAAGACCAGGCCGCCTTGGGAGAGTGTGTGAGGTGAGAAACCCTGTGACAGAGTCCTGAGGAACCCACCCTCTCGTGAAAGAGCAGAGGAACACGAGACATAAAATAGGAGAATGAGTTACCAACACCGAGAACATCTGAGGGTGCATCCAAGGTGGATGTCACAGGCCACATGTGGCAGGAGTTGAGGACACGTGCTTTGGACTTAAAAACCAAACATTGCTGGTTGTCTGAGTGGGTGCAGCCCTCCTGCGGGGGATGCCAGGCACAGTCAAGGCGAGGAAACGCAGGAAGCAGGCGTGAATGACCTTCGGGGAGTCTGGCTATGAAGGGAAGCGGAGGCAGAGACCTGGAGGAAATTGCAGCCTTCAGGGAAGAACCCTGGACCATGTTAGGAAACGCTGAGAAAACCTTGTTGAGGGGCAGAGGCTCTCCCCAGGAGCACGGGGTCATCATATAGGAGGCTCCTGCTACAGCAGTGGGAAAGGTCAGGCCCCAGAGCCCAGGTGAGCAGCTCCGCCTGCAGAACTGGGAGAGGGCAGGACAGGCGAGCCTGCAGTTGGCCCATTCTGAGAATGACACCTCCACTAACTGGAGGGAGGGAACACCCAAGGTGTGACAGGCTGAAGGCTTACATTAGGCACTGCGAACAGGAGAGCTGGCTGCCCAGAGGGGCACGCAGGGATTGCTGCGGGCCTAGGGCTGGGCCCGTGCCAGAGCAGTCAACCTGAACACAGTGGAACCAGCCCTACTCGGGCTCAGTAGCAGCCCTCACCGCTCAGAGCGACACTAAGGTGGGCTGTTGGTACAACAGATGGATAACAGACTTGGGCTTTTAGGAGACTGGCCTGAGGATCCCTAAAATACTAGTGCGTGCTGGCAGGGCTGTCACAGAGAGGTGTGGTGAGGGCTGACGTGGGGTCTGGCACACTGCCGTGCCTCCCCAGCTGTGAGCTGCACCAGGCTGGAACCACAGCTGTACCAGTTCCGGCTGTAACTTGTGTCCAGCACAGGGATGACCAGGAGGCCCCTGAGGCACTTCACCGCCCAAACCAGGGTCTCCTGACCTGAGACCAATGCAGGGACCAGCTGCCATCCCCCTTATCCAGCCCCCAGTGCCCCTGGTCAGGGATGGCACAGAGACAAGCGCACCATCAACGTTTATTGTCCAGCTTTCCCCGATAGGCCAGTGCCAGGGCTGAGGGGCTGGGCCTCCATAAGAAGTAGGTCTGGGGGCCGCTGTGACCATCTCAATGTGCCTGAAGCCTGGTGCTGGTCCCGAGGACTATCAGTCCTCCCCTCAGGCTTTCCGGGTCTGAAAGTCCTGTGGGGTCCCAGGCTACGTCAGCCCTGGGAAAGCTCTCTCCGTGGAAGAAAAGGAAATGGTGGGGGAGGCCACATGATGTCTCAGAACCTGCCAATTCCAACATCAGCAAGTGACAGGAGGGAAACTGAGGCAAGAGGGTAGAACGCAGGGGAAAAAGTGACAGGGGCTCTGAGGGTGAGGTAGGGAGGACCAGCATCTTTCAGGCCCCGAGCCAGAAGGGGAAGAGAGGGAGACTTCCAGGTACCCCCTCCTGGCTCTGGAAGAGTGAACAGGGAGTAG